>WOAB01000531.1:9077500-9677500 GCA_027886185.1 Rheum nobile | reverse complement strand
TTCGTCGGGGCTTCGCCGGAGTTTCCCTTGAGTGGACAAAGTACTCCCAAGTGGTGTTGGAAGGTTTAAGGTGTTTGGAGAGTGAACCATAATCGAATCGAAAGCAAACAACTCGATTTGGGTGAGTTTTCTGAATTTTCGCTGAAGCCCCTCTGCCTCTGTTAGCTCGCCGCACCCGCGGCAAGGACCCCACCGCACCCGCGGTGAGTTGGGTTCGTGTTGTGGCTCGTGGGTGTGTGGTCTTGAGCGAGGCTTGGCTCCTTCGATTCTTTCCGTATTCTTTTAGATTCATATTTGTGGATATTGAATCTAACTTAGGGTTTCTTTATGGGTCAATCCGAAGGAATCTGTGTTGTCAAATCTGTCCCTGTCTCGAGCCCGGAAACTCGTCGTCTTAAGCTTGTTCAAGCTTTAGTATAATCTAAGGCAAGTGGCGGTTCGCTCTTGCTCATCATTTCATATTTCAATTAATTATCAATTGTTTAGTTGTTAATTAATTTGGGATGATTTACTGTTTTCGTTGGGAACAGTTTTGATAACTGTTTATGATTTTAAAAGATATTATAATAGGTTGTATATCTGCTAGAACAACGCTATTATAGATATAAATGATTAAAATATGATATTATACTAGGTTGTGTATCTGCTAGAACAACGCTAGTATAGATATATGTTTTGATGTTGGCCATGATGGATTTGATGTGGATTATTACTGTGTTGAACTGTTTAGTTAGCACGAGTATTCGTAGGAACGCTACTGTGTATCTCATTGTGAGTGCTAGTCGTTTTTTGATAACCTGGTGGTTAGGATTTAGTTCCTACCATCCTTCTCTGGTCTTGACCATACCCTTACTCAGGGTTTGTGCACACATCTGGTGCCGCTTGTAGGGATTTAGTTCCCGACTCCGTTGTTTGGGATTTAGTTCTCGATTCGACTTTAGGGATTTAGTTCCCGAGTCAACTCCGCCTTAGGGATTTATTTCCCGACGGTATCTCTTTATCCCGTGTGGATGAGATTTTAAAAGCTTATAACGTGATGATCGTTTTGGAATTAAATGAGATAAGTGCCGTTGTCGCACATAATTAATATACCCTTGGGCGAGTAGTGTAGCTAGGCAATAGTGCAGCTAGGAAATCTCGTCTTGACTTTGATCAGAGTAAAGTTCTCTTTCCAATCTGGATTCTCCTTGGGCGGTGAGGTTGGTCGTGAGCTGAAACATCAAGTCGTTTTTGAACGCTTGTATGATTATTTATGTTCCCCAACATTTGTCATGTTTCCGATGAGACTCAACTCGTTGGAGTCTTCTTTTGGGATTGATTGATGTGAGACTCGGTCTCCAGAATCTTCTCTTGATCATGTCTTTTCATGTGTTTCAGTAGAGTATGGTGGTTGACTATCGTCATCGGTTTTGATTCGAGAAGCGATGAGTCTAACCTAATACGACTACTTCGAACCACTCTGCTTTGTACCCTTGCTTAGTCTTTCATTAGACTAACCAACCGTAATTTTTCTCTGCATGATTGGCTGGTGTCATCCGTTCGATTCGGCATATCAGATAAGTTGTCATCCCGTGAAGGCTAGAACGACTATAGAGGCGAACGGTGTTTTGACAAGTTTATTCAGGTTAAGATCCTTGGTGGGTGATCATAGCGATCAAGACCCCTTTTGTTGTTATTTCAAAGACTTCCGTTGTAATGATTCTGATTATGTATTTTGATATATTTGGAATTATGCTGAAATTCCGAGACTTGGTTTTAATGAAAGTTATGATATGTTGTATTATAACTGTGGTTTAATGATTTATATCAACTGGAAAAGCCTTGGGTGGCATCGTACAGTACGTCTGAGGTCACTGACGATAATACTTTCAAGAGGTTATTTGGGGGTGTTACACTAAGAAGACGCCTTCATCACTTCGTGGGTCAAACTTTCCCAAGTTGCCCTTCCCATTATTGTGAACAAAAAACTTGGAACCAAAAGCACACAAGTGAGAGATATTAGGCTTGCGATCCCTGTTTAGTCCATAAGCAGTCTTATTAAGAAAAGGATGAAGCATAGTGCGATTAAGGATATAGCATGAGGTGTTGATCGCCTCGGCCCAGAAGATTCGATGAAGGTTGCTAGCAATAAGCAGAGTTCTAGCCATGTCCTTCAGAGTTCGATTCTTTCTTTCAACAACTACTTAATTATGTTGTGGTGTCCTAGGAGTAGAACAGTTATGAAAAACGCCACGTTTATAGAAGAAATCAAGAAACATCAAGTTCTCAAATTCCATACCATTGTCCGATCTAATGTTGCTTGAAATGTTAAATGTAAATGTTGTTTGAAAGAAATAAAAGATGGTGAATTTTGTCACAATAGCATGTGATTTTGACAATTTGAAAAAAAAATGTGATATCTTTTTAGAAAATATATTTAAACATGTAAATTTTTTTAGTCAGAAATATAATAAAAAAATGATCGATTTTATGGAAAGTAAATTTAATGATATTATAAAAAAAAGGTGTAAAAGGGGGTATTTTTTTTATTCTCTAAAAATTATAAAGTTAGGTGGTCTTCTAAAAAACAATAATTAGGTGTTTTTTGAAATATAACTTGAAAATGTTATATTTTTATGTAATTAAATTAAAACATAAATTTTTTTTTTTATTTTTTTTTATCATAACCCGAAAATATAGAATATAATTTACAAAATCTCAAAGCTATCATACGTAATTTCATACATTGAACACCACATGGAATGACAGCAAGATTAAAAAAGGCTATTTTTGACATTGGTTCAGATAAATTACCTGGATCAGATGGAATGACAACAAAATTTTACCGAAAATATTGGGATATTGTGGGACCCTCGGTTACTCAAGTAGTGAAAAGATTTTTTTTCTCGGGAAAATTACTCAGACAAACTAACCATACATTCATATCTCTGATCCCAAAATGTGATAACCCTAATTCAACAAACCAATATAGGCCGATAAGTCTGTGTTCTACAATTTATAAAATTATCTCAAAAGTTTTGACAACAAGATTAAAACAAACTATGGAAAAGCTAATCCACCCATTACAAGGAGGTTTTATTGCAAATAGAGCTATACAAGATAATATTTTAATTGCTCATGAAATATTTCATTCCTTCAAAGCAAAACAAGGAAAAGAAGGTTTTATAGCCATTAAACTAGATATGAAAAAAGCGTATGATAGAATTGAATAGAATTTCATTCTTAAAACGATGGAAAAGTTTGTATATCACCAAAAAATCATTAACTGGATCAAATAATGCATTACAACGGTCTCCTTTTCGGTTCTTGTTAATAATGCCCCAACGGAGATCTTTACACCAACTAGAGGACTACGACAGGGAGACCCCTATCTCCGTTTCTATTTATTTTAGGATTGGAAATCCTAGCCCGAAAACTACAAGAAGCTACTACTAGACCGCAAAAACCAATTGGTTTCCAAATTTGTAGACAAGGAACTCAGATCCCTTTTTTGGCTTTTGCGAATGACATCATGATTTTCTCAAAAGCAAACACAGAAAATTGTAAGGAAATAAAGGATATTGTGGATGATTATTGCAAAATATCTGGACAAAACATAATTTTAATAAATCAGCCTTTTAGGTAACAAAGAAAGTTACAAGCACCAAAAAATTGTTACTCCAAGGAATTCTTACAATCACAAACATGACCTCCCTTGAAAAATATTTGGGATGCCTTATCATTAATGGTAGAGTTAACTCAAATACCTTTGCTGACCTTTTAACAAGCACACAAAAACAATTAATAAAATGGAAAGCTAACTCGATATCCCAGGCGGGAAGAACAACATTGATTAAAACCAATCTTGCTTCTAGACCAAACTACCTAATGCAAAGCTTCATGCTCCCTACTAATACTCATAATGAACTTGACAAATTAAACATAACCTTTTTTCTGGAACAAAGATCCAACATACAAACCCCTTATAGGATGGGAAAAAAATTTGCAAACTTACACAACAAGGAGGCCTAGGACTACGAAAATCAAAAGATATGAACAAAGTATTGCAATTCAAATTATTATGGAAAATCCTAACAGAACCTGATAACTGTTGGGTTAAAATTATAAATGAAAAATATCTAAAAACACAACATCTTCTACACTATGAAAAACGAGGCATATGCTTTTGGCAGTGGTCCAAAATGATCGACATCTTGGATGATTTCAAAAAGGGACTCATCTGGCAAGTCGAAAATGGGAGAACAATAAAATTTTGGACTGATAATTGGTTATCAAAAAGTCCCTTAAACAACATAACCAACACACAACAAATTCAGAATATTGATGCCTTGGTTGCGGACTTTATCTTGCCAGACAAGACATGGAACAAAGAAAAGATTACACAACATGTACCGGGTGACATAGCAAAACAAATCACATCCATACCTATTCCAATTAATAACATTGATGATAGAATATACTGGGAAGCCAATAAAAACGGGTGGTTCTCTACAAAATCTGCCATGAACATGATTAATGAAAATAAACGATATACAACACATGATTCCTCTTGGATATGGAAACTGGACACTTACCCAAATGTTAAATTTTTTCTTTGAAAAGTCGTGAAAAATGGACTCCCATCAAAAGCAAGACTAGCTGAAAAAGGAGTTCAAATTCCTCCAGGTTGTATTCATTGTAGGACACAAATTAAAGATATTGATCATATCTTATTTCTTTGTAACCATACTATGAAAACCATTGAAAAAATTAATCTCAATACCCTTGGAATTATCAAATCACTTAACATTGGAAATAAAAAAACATACGAACTAATTGAGGAAATCCGACAAAAAACTGATAATTCGCAGTTTTTAGAACTTCTTATTTCCTGGTGGGGAATATGGTTCTACTAAAACCAACAAAGTTTTGGAAGAATAAACAATGACATAGAACCTATTAAGCATGTACCAATTTACATCCAAAACCAAATTCATAATTGGAAACAAACAAAGAAATGGAACCCAAACTCTATGAGTACATATCAAATACAAAAAAAATATCAATACAAATAGAAGACGATCAAAGAAGAAGTGGAAAAAACCACCAGATAGCATCATAAAAATAAACACGGATGGATCGACTAAGACTAATGGAGAATTTAGTTATGACTATATCATCCGAAATAGCAAAGGAGAACCCTTATTCATCTTTGGTGAAAAGTGCGGATTATCAACCCCACTAAAAACAGAAAACCATTGCGTTTAAGAATGCTTTGTTTAAGGCTTATGAATTGGGCTTTAACAACATTCAAATTGAATGTGATAACCTTACAATTGTAAACGTTCTGAACAAAATCTAGCACTGTTCCTGGGATATCGAAATTTAATTTCTGATAACCTTTGTGTATTACAACTGTTTTCTTCAGTGCAGATTTATCACGTCTTTTGAAAAACTAACGTTGTAGCGGACTATATTGCAAAGCTGGCGCAACGAAGTCCCTTGAAAGACTTTAGAGATAATTTAGAACTTATTATTTTCATTCACAATGATGCTATAGACTGAGAAATTGATCTTTATATGATTTTCTGTCTAATTTTTATCTTATTAAAAATAAAAATACATTGAACACCACACGGAATTTATAAACTCTCGAGCATAGAGATTAACGAAGTGGGTGAATGGTGATATTGATTATTATAGTACGAAAAGATCAAAATTAGCTGTAGCTAGCAAGTAGTGGGAGTGTAGATCATCATAGTTTGATTAGTATAGCATGATAATCACTGACAGCATCACGTGGTAGGGACAGAGATGGAATAAAAAAAGAAAAACATATCCAAACTTATATTATGAGAAATATATAAAATTATCGGCATTTATGCATATTTTTCTATAGAAAAGGAGGACACAATACCAATGAAAACATATCGAGTTGAATACTTTACTCACAAGTTGTCTAGGTATAGGCAGTTTGCTATTTTAGAAAAATATTGTTAAACTATATCGTTATTTATGATAAAGTTGAAACTTGGGAATATGATCTTTATTTATGGGAAGTTTCATGGATAAGATCCGGTCTTACGGGTGGATCAATTAGGCTGTAAGTAGTGGTCTCATGGTAGTCTTAGGGTTAGGCTTTAACTTCAAGAGATCAAGAGATCAAGAGATCAAGAGATCAAGAGATCAAGAGATCAAGAGATCAAGAGATCAAGAGATCAAGAGATCAAGAGATCAAGAGAGAGTGTCTAAAAGAGAGAGAGTGCAATCCAAGAAGCTTAGGAGAAGTTATCACACTAGTAAATGCATTTTTTTTTAAAATTTTCTTATCAATTAAAATGAATGGGATATTATTTGAGACACTATAATAGAATAAAAGATTTGGACCGAACGTTGTGAGATTGCAAATAGATAACTTTGTGGTTTGCTTTGAGACATTAATTGTGTATAGAGGCTGCTGAGTTTAGGTTTATTTCAATTATTAGATATTCATTCCCGTGCTACGCACGAGATCGACTTTTTTATATTGATATAATTTATAATTTTTATTTTATTTATTTTAAATTTTAAGATTAATTTAAGAATTATTAAATGTTCACTTAACATAAAAATAATCTTCGAAATTAAAAATATCCAAAATAGATAAGGGAAAAAACGTTGAATTTTCAAGTTCTATATTAAAGAATGTATATTTTTGATATATATGAATTTAATATGGAAAATCTAAAATAGAGATTTATATCTAACATTATTTTTTTCTTTAAAAGTAATACAAAATTTTATAGCTTCAAAGATGTTGAGGGAGATTTTTTTACGAAAGACGTCGTCACAAATAATTATTAGCAATTATTTCGTGTATATTTTCCAATATTAAAAATTATAATATGTTTTTGTTTCCATTTTTGGCGTAATAGAGTTTCTTGAGTCCTTATAATGAAAGTAAAATTAGTCTTTAGATGCTATACTAATTAACAATTGATATTGGACACTATATCATTATTCACGTTCATAATAATTTTAATTTTGATTCTATAAATGATCAAAATTCACAATGCAACATAAATAGTAAGTTTGCACTTTTGTACATTATATAACATGATCATGTAAAACATATAAATAACTAAATCCGGGTTAACTTTTAACATAAGCGTGAACATTAATTTTGCAATTTAGATAATTGACCGATGTAACTTCTCCAAAAATTTTAAACTTATTCCATTGTGATCTTGTAAACTTCTTATGTCTTTATTAGTTTTTTTATCATGAATTTTTTTATTTGAATTGAATGTTGGGCTATTAAATCTCTTTTATATTCACATGTGTTATTATTTTTGTAATTGTTTTCCTTATTGAAAAAGAAACTCAATACATAAATAATGTGGAATGACAGAATATGTCGGACAAAATGGTTAAACACACATGGTCACTTACATTCAAATTCAATAAATTAAGAAAATAAGGACCTAAATATTTTTAATGCAAAATAACTTTTTAAGGCGGTGTACCTAATTTTCATTTCAACTAAATAACTGGCCTTTATATAAAGTAATCTTAAAAATTTATAAATTTGTCAAAAGGTAAAAATATTAATTGAAGCAACATATACATCATAAAAAATTTGAGCATGTAATATTATATATCATAAATAGCCACTTTAACTATTGATTCTAAATCCTTAAAAAAAAACTATTGATTATAAATAGGATAAAAGTAAATAAATAAATAAACATAGATTTTATATCTAGATTTTTATACAACCTAAGATTATTTAATGGAAAATGGTATATCTATAGATAAAAATAGAATTTTAAAATGTTTTGAAAAAGGAATTTATTCCATATGTATATCAATATATGTCTTAAGTCTTAACACATACATGGAGTCAAATCATCAAAGTAAATGATAATACAAAAGAAATTAATAACTTTTATGAGTAAGAAAATTGAGGTATTTGGAGTCTGGTTGGCCTTATGATTATTTATATCAGTATAATAAGGATTTCGATGATACTTTCCTAGAATTCGGACAATTTTTTCATATGTTCATAATATCATAAAAGAATTGATTTTTAATTTTTTCCTAAGAAAAAGGGAGAATGAAAGTTTCCATTGTTAAGATGATCAATGATCTTTTGGATTTACTGGGAATAAAAATGAACAAAAAAATGGGTTATTTTTTTTAAAAAATAATTTTGTAGTCAATTTTACTATTTTATTTTGTGATATTGTAAGCTAAAATGTATTATATGAATAAAAATCAATATTTCAAAATGCAAGTCTTAAATATATACTTATAAAGCGAATACAAGTTTTTTTTGTCAAAAGCAAATAAAAGAATATAAGCATACATTTTTTGCCTAGCAATGCGTACAATAATGTAAGAAAAACATAACAAAAAAGTATAGATAAAGAGATTGAGGACATTAAAATTAAAATACCTCATATTGCGATGATCTATTGCACGAAATCAATGTCAAGTCAATGTCAAATGGGATTGCAATTTCACTTCGATACTAATTGATAAGTGTTATGTTCGGAATATTAATAAAAGAATATAATAGTAATAGAAAGTTGATTGTGCATGTCATGTTTGTTGCTTGTGTTCTACCCCTTCATATGCAATACCAATTATATAGATAAGTGTTATGTTCTATATATTAATAGACGTTTGATTTAGAATAGTTTTGGAATATGAATGTGTAGGTATTGTGATTGAAATTAACATATGATCGGCAAAATAAGTAACGTAAAAAAATAGTAACGTAATTTGAGTATTAATTGGTAATCAAAATTGAGTTTAAATAAAATATAATTGGATTAAAGGCCAAACAATCAAGCATACAACCGTCAGATATTAGATGGAAATTGTTTTAATTGTCAAAATTGATGGAAAGTAAAAGGTGAAACGCAATTAAGATTGAAGGGTAAGAAAATGAGCATTGATTGTTCAAAAAGTCTTCTTTATATGTTTATAGATAGATATAAATTTATTATGTATATTAGAATTTGAAAGATTTAACAGATGGATTGTAATTGAGAAATTGTTTAATTTGAAGACTAAATAATGATTTTTTAATTGGACAATAACTTTTATAACGCTAAGTTTTTTTATTGAACATGTACATTAAAATTTGAAAGATTTAACAAATCAATTGTAATTGAAAAATGATTTATTTAGAGGCTAAATTAATGAGTCATTAATTGGACAAAAGCTCTATTTTATATGTAGAAGATAGATAGATAAATCGATAGATATAAAGATTTGAATAACTAATTAATATAAACAAAAAAAAGATAAAATAATAAAACTAAGTTGTTAAGAAGGGGAATTGAACCCTAGACCTTTTGTATTATGAGAGTGTTTTTAACCATTAAGCTATATTACAAGATATAGATTGTAATGAAAGTTTAACAAAAAAAAAGAGATAATTTCTCATATTTATTAGGTATTAACTGCACCTTTAGTCTACTTTATATATTTATAGATACTTTGAAATCCTTAACTTGCCTTGTGATCACAATTGATGAATAAGAGAAGAAGGTAATTGAAACCCTTCTAAATAATATAAAAGAAGAGTGATTTCTCTCAAGCCAACTAATTTATTATTGAAGTTCTCACTCTAAAAATTTATTTTTAGCTTATTTGCTAACGTGGAAATTGTTCTTTCATTTTAGACAGTTTCTTACTTTTCAACGTAAATATTTTGTTCCAAATCAACCTAGTTTCTTAAAACAAATTCGACACTGTATGTATAGTGATTAATCATACGTGAACGCTTTTTCCTTGTGAATAGTGCACATTGCACGCTAGATGGTGCACATCGTACTACGATACATATTCATGTGCACCATGAAGCATACTCATGTGTGTTATGTATGCTCAATATGATGTACACTAATGTGTATCCTAGTGCTTTCAACATTAACCAAGGGTCTCCGACGTGAACCACCATCGATGTTGACCCGACGTTAACCCACCGTGGGCGGGTGTTGAGTGGTTATATGTGTACGATGTACATCGTAGCACAACACAAATGTGCATCGTAGCACCACACAAATGTTCACCGTAGCAATGTGCATCGTAGCAATACACAAATGTTCATTGTAGCAATGTGGATCGTAGCACAACACAAATGTGCATCGTAGCAACACACAAATGTTCACTATAACAAATGTGCATCGTTGCACAACACATACGTGTATTGCAACAATGTGCATCGTAGTACAACACAAATATGCACTGTAGCAATGTGCATCGTGGCACAACACAAGTGTGCATTACACCACGACACAAATGTACATCGCAACACAACATATATGTGCATAACAAATGGATGTTCTTTTATTTGGATGTTTTTAATTTACAAAAATGCCATTATAAAGCATGTGTGTGGCTAGGCCTAAGCAAACGTGGGTCGGCCTGCCCGACCGTCCAACTCGTTCGTATAAATAGGCGGATATGACTACTCTATTTATCTCATTCAGCCCGTTTAACTCGGCCCAACAGTTTATGCGGGTGGGACGCGGACACTGATAATAGCACATTTAGCCTGAATAGTCGCCCCGGGAGCCCGAATTAGTTTTTAATAATAAAATAAATATATTTATTTATATATCAAATGTAATTTATAAAATTATATATTAATATAAATAGACTTGACCTAACTCTAATTAAACAATTTGTTCTTGTTGGAACATAAAGCCCACCTCAGAAGTTGGTGGATATTAATGTCTAGTATTAGTCCGCCTACTGTAAATTGGTTTAGGATGAAACCCACTAGGCTTATGTACTGGGCTTAATGAACATATGCACTCATACGTTCCCGCCCCTAATCTATCGGCTCACGGACGTTGATATGACATCAGAGCAGGTTCGGTCTTGGGTCTTTCTCTTTGGTTGATAGGGTCTAGCTATGAGGAGAGTGAAAATGCCCACCCACATCCGTTTGTTCAAGTGTCAACTAGATCAGGTTAATTGCCTGCCTATTGCATTTGCGGATGTGTGTTGGAACATAAAGTCCATCTCACATTGGAACTGAGTGGATATCAATGCGTAGTATACAAGCTTAGTGGATTACTCCTCCTATTGGCAATCGGTTTTAAGATGAAACCCCACCATGCTTATATATTGGGCCTAACACACATATACGCTTGTATGTTCCCACCCCTATTCTATCGACCCACGAACTTTGACAACTCATCTTCACCTCCATGTTGCGTTATTTTATTCCGCTAGTTTATGTTGTGTTATTTTGTGGAACAGAGTTATTTTGAATGTCTAATGTTTGTGTACACTATTATGTTAACAACATAGTTTTTTTTTATGTCTTTTAATTAGGGATATTGAGCAACTTTTATTGTTATATATTTTAACAATTTTTTAATGAGTTTTGTACAATTTTGTTGGACAAATTTGTGTGGTTTTTTACATGTTTTTTATGTCATACATGCTATTTGGGATCCGCGAGACAGCCCGGGTTCGGGAGGATCCGGAAACCTCCCAGCTCGTTTCCCCTGGCTCGGCTCAGATGTCCGAGCTTGACTTTGAATCAATACTCGACCCGAATGCAGGTTTGCTTAGGTTGACACATGACCACTTTTTTAGTGAAATCACAATTTCAATCATTGATTAAAAAAATGCAAGTGTTTGTGTTCTTTTAACTTTTAGTTATTTGAAAAACCGCATTTCATTAAAACTAATTTATACATAAATTTAATCCAACGGTCCAAATCAATCCGCATACTATCCCTGTCCACATCCGAAGAGCCCTCAAGATATACATACAAAAATTGGTTAATTGAGTTAGAACATGCATAATGTTACAGCTTGCTTCTTTCTTACTTCTGTCGTTCACGTGGGGGAGCCACACACCAACTTCGACCCCACGAGACCAAATTTGTAGATCTCTTCTCTCATTCTTAACCCGAATATTATATATTGTTATTATAAAAATCTACTATCGTGATCAAACAGCATAGTAATGAGATATTGTAAAGTAGTAGAAGACCAATCTCCGAATGATGATCCTCGTGGGGAGAGGCAACCGCCCAGCATCAATCACAGCACCGCATGTAAGACTCATATCATTTTATCTCAAAATACTCCCAACTCCGAATCTTTGTTTTTTTTTTTTAAAAAAAAATCTCAATTTTTATTAATAAATCAAAAAACATTTCAACTTTCAAGTCAATAAAAGATAATTATAAATTTTAGCTCGTAAATAAAAATAATTTTTTCGGTTGAAATTTCGGCAAATTCGAAGACATGTACACGAGATCTCTTCGTAGTTGAATGTGGTAAGTGATTCTCGTAAAACGCTCGTTTTAACCGAAAGAATATATAGTTTTCCTTTGTGCTAACCAATCAATCAATATATATTTAAAAGTTGGTTTTGTGCCCACTTAAATGCTCTCCTTCAAGCACTCATTACTGAAATTAAAACAATTGTTAACCCCATAGCATGGGCCACCAGCCGCTACCTGATATGGGCCAGCCAGATTAGCATTTTGGGCCCAACAAGATTATCACAGTTATATCAGAGGCCCATATGCTACACATCCATTTGCTTAAACTGCTACCCCTTCTTCTCCCACGCAGGTTGCAACGCCCGACCTTTCTTCTCCATTACTTCCAATATCTTTTAAACTTTATGTGATTACGGGGGCAAATTACAGGGCTCATCACATGCCCTAAAGCTCCCTCATCTGTAACACCCCCAAATCTTTACCCATTTGGAAATGTATTACCGCCAGTGACCTCGGTTTCCACACCGAAGCCACCCTAGGCTTTACCATTGAAACACAATTCATAAAGAACAATTATGATACAAAATTACCATAACTTTCATTTAAAACATAGTCGCGGAATTTCAACACAATTCCAAATGCGACAAAATACAGAGTTATTACAATACAGCGGAAGACTTAAAATAATTTACAAGAGTATTGACCTCAGTAGTCAACGCCCAAAGATCGTAGCCTGATTAAAACATTTTCAAATACCGTTCATGTTCATAGTCGATCTAGCCTTCATGGATCCTCGACTCATCTGATGTGCCGAATCAAACGGATGACACCAGCCAACCATGCAGAGAACATTTATGGTTGATTAGTCTAATGAAAGACTATGCAAGGGTACAAAGCAGATGGTTCGAGTAGTCGTATTAGGTTAGACTCATCGTTTCTCGAATTAAAACCGATGACGATAGTCAACCACCATACTCCTACTGGAATATATCAAGCAGCATGATCAAGAGAAGATTCTGAAAGACCGAGTCTTACAACAATCAACCCAAAAGAAGACTCTAATGAATTGAGTCTTATCAGAAAGCATGACAAATGTCTTGAACATTATAATTTCACATACAAGCGTTTAAAAACTGACTAGATGTTTCGGTTCACGATCAACCTCACCGCATAAAGCGAATCTAGATTGGAAAGAGAACTTTACTCTGTTCAAAGTCAAGATGAGCTTTCCTAGCTGCACTACACTTAGCTGCACTACTCGCCCAAGGTATATTAATCATGTGCTACGACGGCACTTATCTTATTTAATTCCAAAACGCGCATCACGTTATAGGCTTTTAAATATATGTATCGCCATGAGGGACATATATTGAATATATGTTTCGCCATGAGGGACATATAGGACATATGTTTCGCCATGAGGGACATACTCCTGAATGGGACGAATCCCAAGATTTGTAGCACCACCTTCGTGCCACCATCTCTATACCCGAGTATAGAGATCGGTCATGACCCACCAAATGGTTTTTGGGTTTATCACCCTTTGCACCATTAATCATTATTAAGAAACGACTGGACCTCGAATAGTCCATCGCTCCTACGAATACTCGTGCTAACTAAACAGTTCAACACAGTAATAATCATATCAAAGCCTTCCAGGCTAATATCATAGATATATATCTATAATAGCGCTGTTCTAGCAGATATACAACCTATTATAATATCATATTCTTTTCATATTGTTGCCCTCCCAACAATCCTCATATATATTTATAATAGCGTTGTTCTAACAGATATACAACCTATTATAATATCATATTTTAATCCATATCATTTATCAAAACTGTTCCCAACAAAACAGTAAATCATTCCAAATTAATTAACAATCAAACCATTGATAATTAATGGAAATATGGAATGATGAGCAAGAGCGAACCGCCACTTGCCTGTAATAGATTCGACGATGAATCTGGACGAGACGACTACCAAAAATATCCTTTCCGAGGATATGGCCTATGTTTCAGATAGCTCCAACAGATTACGAATCCACACGCGACCCAGCAGATCACGTTCTAACTGACAAATTAATTATCTATCAATTAATTTGACTGGACGAATTTAAGGAATTATATTTAATAAATTTTTATGATATTAAATCATAAAAATATTTATTAAATTTTCCTAAAGAAAAATACGGACAAAAGGGGATCGAAATTATACCGCTCGAATAATTTCGGGTCAAATCTGGACTGGAATCTTAAATGGGCTTCACGGCCCAACAGAATCAAAACAAAGGAGGGGGCCCACTCGTCACTATTCCCCTTCTTCAACCTTCGCATAACAACAGCATCACGCACAGCGGGGAGCAACAGTGGCGGAGCTCGGCGCAAGGGCTTTGCCGGGAGGGCGTCTCGACGCCGGAGAAGGCAGCGCGTCGGCGCTGGGAAGGAGAAGCAGCAGCTCCTGGCGGCGGCGACACGCGAGCAGCTGCGACGGAGCACAGAAGCTCGGTGCGGCAGCGGCTCGACTCCGTCTTCGTCGGGAAGGAGCTCGTCGACGCCGGGGTAGTGGCGGCCACCAGCAGGGCTCGGCGGAGCTCGACGAAGCACATCAACACAACAGGGCGGGGAAACAACGACGAAACAGGGGTCGTCGCCGGCGGAAGGAGATGACCGAGAGAGAGAGAGAGAGAGAGAGAGAGAGAGAGAGAGAGAGAGGGAAGCGGGAGAGGTGTGTCTTCAAGCCTCCAGATCGGGCTCCATAAATAGCCCCAAGGAGAGGCAGCTTGCTGGACCAAGGAATTGACAAATGCCCCGACAGGTTTTACACGGGGGAGTATCGTGGCAGTGTTAGCACAGGCGGGGGGGGGGGGGGGGGGATTCGTGGCAGTGTTATGGGAATTGGCTTTGGTATGGGTTTTAAACCCCAGAAATTATATGTTTGTATCCAAACAAATATTTTAATTTCCGAAAATACATCGAATGTATTTTATACCACTCAGGAGATTATTTCGGAGATCATGGATGTTACGGAAAATCCGAACTCCACTGAAAGCGAAATAATTAATGAACGAAGGTTGAGAAAAATTACCCAAATATCCTTATTAAAAATTGAGGGATATTACATTATTACCCCCTTAAGAAAAGTTTTGACCCCGAAACTTGCATTAAACTAATGAGAAACCTGCCTCAACATCAACTTTACTATATGAACTTAATATCCTTAATCATAATCGGCCCTTATGCCATATCTTTATCTCACAATCTTATCTCCTACAACATACCAGGTAATAACTCTTACTACCTCCACAAGATTATGTCTACCTTAGAATAATGGTCTTCCACAACCATCATTACGATATTACTACACCTTTAATAGGAGAACACACATTTCTCCTCCAATCTCCTTATAGACAAACCCAAGGTTTACACATTAACTTCTTATAACTCAGATATTAAATCTTAGTAACTACAAATCACAACTTCCTTAATTCCTTAAAGATATCTCCCACAATTCCATTACTCATTATTATCGGTTTTGGCCCTTATACCAAATTTCCAACTTGGGATCCTTTCGGTAATGACTTAACTTATTCCTTTAATCACTTTATAACTTGAACCTTCAAGATTCCTTAACTTTCTTAATTCCCTTAATGGTACTTTACACAATTCCACAATTTATCTCAAAGTAAGACTGACCTTATGCCATCTCTAACTAAAAATCCTTACAAGAATAATTTAACACATCTCTTTAAACAATTTCTAACTTAACTCTTTTAAGATTCAAGAACAATCACAATATCTTATTCTTATGTTCCTCAAAACGTATCACATAAGATCTTACTCCTATTTCCTCAAAGAGAGTGATGCCTTAAGCCTTATAGATGACATACTCACAAGATGTCAATCCTTGACAATTCCCAAGAGTCCTAACTCTTCATCCTCTGGAAATTCCAGTTATCGAGTCCAACGACTCGTACTGTCTTTAAACAAACTTATTTCTAACTTAAAATCCTTATAATCCTCACACAATCTACTATCCATCCAGGACTTAATCGCATCATTTCCTTATTTTACCTTAAACGAATCTCAAATAGATCTCTCCAAAGGATACCTATGACTTTGCACTAGTCCACCTCTATATACTTCTAGTGGAACAAAAATCTCAAGTACACAAGTGAGATATAACTCTTAATCTCATTAACTCCACATAACCTATACCTCCAAACACTAGGAATATGATGTCTCAAGAAGAAACAAATCTTTCCATAACTTCTCCCAATATCCTTATTTCCTAAAAGATACTCATAAATGAACACTTTAGGCATCAGACTCTTCTAGCCTTGCCTTACGAGGTCTTCCTCCGGGTCCTCATCGGAAGTTCCCTCTGGATCTTCCCTCGGATCTTCCCCCTCTCGAGGATCTTCCTCAGGGTTTTCCTCTAGATCTTCCTCTTCCTAAGGAACTTCCGCATGATCTTCCTCCTCTCGAGGATCTTCCTTCGGATCTTTCTTCTTCTGAGGATTTTCCTCGGGATCTCCCCTAGGATTTTCCTCTCCTTGAGGATCTTCCTTAGGATTTTCCTCGGGATTTTCCTTAGAGTTCCCTTGGAAATCGCTTCCATTTAAACGTCGTTATTACAATATCCCGTTGGCCTACCTTAACGGCTCAACGAGCTCTACCCTAGGTTCATCCCACGAATTCTCATACGGAGGCAAATCCCGACTGCATCGAGCATTAATCCTTCGTATTCGTTTTCTCAACAATGAATGCCAACGACTATGACATCATACTTAGACATCAAAACTCCTAAGAGTGATTCCTTAATTATCTCATATATCAATGTAATAAAATCACTTAGAATAGATCAACTTGGTAATTCTATAGATGAATTATGAACATAGAGCACAAGATTCATCTACACTAATCTCCCGAGCATTCACACCAAATTACTCGGAGATTACAGCACTAGGATATTAGTACTACCAACTCAGGAAGTACATACTTGATACCTTTGAGGGGACTACTAGGTCCTCCAACCTCGAAATATCTCTGTGAAACAGGGAAATTTAACCTTACTAGTGTGATACCCCGTATTTTTGTAAGGTTATTTTGGGAATTTTGGAATTTTCCCGAGTACCCGTTGTGTACGTCGGATTTAATACAGAGAGTTTGAGACATTCTGTAATGTGCTCTGTATCTGTAATATTTTTCTCAGTGAAATAATATACAGACAACATGCCTTGGATTTTAATATTCGTTCCCGTACGATAATTTTTATCCCGGTTTAATGTCATGTTCGTTCAAAGCTGAACGGGCGGGAAAAAGCTGGTCACGGCGACCGCCGTACTGTCGCGGCGACCGCCGTCGCGGATCCAAGAACGGCGACCGCCGTACAGTCACGGTGCCTGCTGTCCCAATGCTCGAGGTGGTAGCTGGCGTGCCAGGTTGCGGCGACCGCCGTAAATTACGGTGCCCGCCGTAATTGCCGCCGTCGTTATCCGGCAGTCTTTGCCCGATGGTCGCCGGCGTGGTTCTGGCGAGCGCCGAACTAGCTTTCGTAGGCCCATCTTCGTGCTCCAGATGCTTTGGCTATAAAAGGAGGTGTTGGGGAAAGGATTTGAGCCATCCCAAACACCGAACCTCTGCCAAATTTTTGTGTCGTCGGAGTTGTGTTTTGCCGGAGTTCGCAAGCTCTCGTCGGTGTCGTTTGGTGGTGTTTCCAGCAGCCCTTTAGAAGCCTTTTGGTTGCCTTTGGAGGTCAGAACCCAAGCAAGGCGGAAAGGGGTCGAAACGCGCATCGTTTTGGTGAGATTTCTCTCGTTTCAGTCGTCCGTGTTCTTCACGGTGACCGCCGTGTTCTTCACGGCGCCCGCCGTGATGAACTGCGGCGACCGCCGCCAAGAACAGTGACCACCGCCAGTGCCCAGAATGCCTTCGTGGCTTTGGCTTGGTTGGTTGTGGTCGTGGCGTCTTTCCTTTCGTTCTCTTTCGTCGTTTTTAGATTCGTACTACGGTTATGTCGGATCTAACTTAGGGTTCCTTTTATGGGTCGACTCGAAGGTTGTTGTGCTGTCGGAGCTATACCCGTGTCGAGCCCGGAATCCAGTTGTCGTCGTTAGGCTATTCTGCGGATTAAGGCAAGTGTTGGTTCGCTCTTGCTCGTTCGTTCCATATTTACATTAATTATCAGTAGTTTATCTGAGTGATTAATTTGGAATGAATACTCTGTTTGTCTGGAAACGGTTTTGATAAACTGTTTTGAAAATCATATAATAGGTTGTATATCTGTTAGAACAACGCTATTATCTGTGATCGCCTTTCGGGCATTTATGTGGATTTATCCTGTAACTGTTATTGTGCTGTAACTGTTTAGTTAGCACTGTTAAATAGGAACGTTACTCGGACTCTGTCCAGTCGTTTCTTTATAATCTGGTATCGGGGTGGCTCGTCTCCATCTGATACTATTCTAAGATCATGATCGGTCTCTTTCACAAGTGTGTAGAGACAGTACACTTAGCTGGTGTCACAAACCTTCCGGTGTACGTCACTCTCGACGAAACGTATACTAAGATGTGTCGTCCCAATGATGGGGTACACATGTAAAAGTCTAATAACGTGATGTGTGTTTTTGAAACATAAATCAGATAAGTGCTACTCGACGCACATAATTAATAAACCCTCGACGAGTAGTGCAACTAAGTTATAGTGCAGCTAGGAAAACTCGTCTCGACTTTGATCATAGTACGTTCTCTTTCCAATATTGACTCGCTGTATGCGGTGAGGTTGGTCGTGAACCGAAGTATCTCAGTCAACTTTTAAATCATTGTTGTATGATTCTGTAAACATTCCAGATTTGTCATAATTCCTTAAAGACTCATTTCCGTTGGAGTCTTCTTTTCGAGTCGATTTCTGTGAAGGTTCAGTCTTCCAGAATCTTCTCTTGTGCATACCTCTTGTTTATTCCAGTAGGAGTATAATGGCTGACTATCGTCATCGATTATTATTTGAGAAGCGATGAGTCTAATCTAATACGACTGCTTCGAACCATTCTGCTTTTTACCCTTGCTAGTCTATTCAAGTAGACTAACCCACGAACTTTGTTCTCTGCATGTGGGCTGATGTCATCCGTTCGATTCGGCACATCAGATCGAAAGTAGCTCAGAAGAATAGAAGGACTATGGAGTCGACGGTGGTTTTTGAACGTTTTAATTATTTCTTTAATCAGGTTGAGATCTTTTGGACAATGACTTTGGTTGTAATGTACTTTATAAGACTTCCGTTGTTTTTGGTTTAAACTCTGTGTTGGCCTATTCGGGATTGGGTTGTAATCCCGTAACTCTGTTTCTTTAACAATGTTATGTTTGGGATTGAATGCTTTGATCATTATGTATCATTTGTATTTCCTAAATTGTATTTAAACGGTAAAGCCTTGGGTAATCTCGGTAAGGAACACTGGGGTCACTGGCGGTAATATCTTTCCAAAAGGGTTAAGTTTTGGGGGTGTTACAGTTGTGGTATCAGAGCCAGGTTTTAAAACGGGTTTAGGATTTTTATAAACCATTTATCCGTTTTCGAAAATACTTTAAAAAGGGCTCTGAATTTTTAAAGTAAAAAGAATTTAAAAACACCGTTCATAGTCATGTCTTCTGGATAGTCTGATATAGTAAGTTTGCTTCTATGTCTAGAAAGACTAATTCCTTCATCATTATCCTATAGGAGATGGGTGCATGTCTCTCTCTGAAGAAGGGGTCGGAAGATGCCGAGATGGATTCACCATCTACCGAGAGGCTAGACTTCCCTATACCCTAGAGGTGCTTCGAGGTTGGAGGCCCGAGCAGCCCATCCGAGGAGATCAAGCATGTGCTTCCTGAGTCGGTAGTCCTGGTGTCAAGGAATGCTGTAGTTCCTGTGACAGCACCAGTGGAGCCACCAAGGGAGGAAGCAATGCAAGGAGATGAATCGTCGAGGTACGCGAGAGGGTACTACCATGACGATTACCTGATGGATGTGATTATTGAAGAGAGCGAGGAGGAAGATGAAGAAGAGGACCCCATAGAGGATGGCCCCGAAGAGGAAGAAGAGGACCCCATCGAGGATGATCCCGAGGAGGATGCCGAGATGGACCTCAGCGGACAAAACCAGGAGTCCGATGACTTGAGGCACTTGCTGGTGGATAGTCAGGAAACGGGGATACAATTTATTCACCCCAGTACAGAGTTACCACCTATGCAAGAGTTGCCACCAGTGCCAGAGTACGCACCCATATCAGAAGCTGATTGGGAGGCACTGTATACCGAGTACGGTATTAGGAGAAGTGATAGGGAATCTCAGCCTATCCCTACTCCAAGAAGAAGGAGGTCAGAATCCGAGCTGCAAGAGATCCTCTGCCAGAGCGAGGTAATCTCTGCAGAACAACAGCGTCGGAGGGATGAGCTGATCGCCAGTACTCAGAGGAGAGCTGAGATAGGAGGGCCAGTCATGGACGACCCATACCTTACCATGACTGAGATAGGACCATGTGCTTCAGGGTCAAACCGGGTGCGAAACCCATCGCCAGAGCTCGATGGTGAGCCTAGTCCGAAGAGACCGTGCACGAGTAGCCAGTCTTATGGGAGACATTTTGGAACGCCTTGATGAGAATTGGCGTTGCCTATCGCAGTAGTTTCATTTCTTAGTATTCTAAGTTTGTACTATGTGTAATATTTCAGTATTGCGGCAAGTACTCTGGGAAACACTTTTATCTTCGAGCAATGTTGTCCTAGCGCTCGAATGATAGACTTATGTGTAGCTTGTGTAACAGTTCGAAGGTTCATCTATAAAATGCCAAGTTGATCTATTCTGAGTAAATTCTTTACGTTGGTATATTGCATAAGTATATTGCATAATATTAATGTATTGAATGCTTGGATTTGGATCGATAAACAGATGGTGAACCCAAGAAGCACGAGAAACTCGATTCGATCCGGTGCTGGGACTAGCCAAGATCCCAGGCCAGCAGGAAGAGGTGTTCAGGATGAGCACGAGTCAGAGTCTCGCGTCCAGCATAGGCGTGAAGGTCAAGATCAGACCCAAGCACCGGCGCTGTTTGATACCGCAACTGTTGAGGCGATTCGCGGGATTGTAATGGAGGAAATTGCAGACGTATTGAGACCCAGTGCGCCTCAAGCGCAAGAAGTGCCTACCCACCCAGCGGTTCCTGATGTTGTGGAACCCAGAAACCCTGTGGTTCAGGAGAATGCCATCAGGGCTAGAGACAACTATGGTCGCGCTCTTAAGACCATCACTTCCATGAGGCCCGATTGCTATAACGGGAAAGGGGAGCCAGTAGCAGTGACTCATTGGTTCTCCCATATGGAGAGGCTGTTTCGGAACGTGGAGTGTACTGAGGCCGAGAAGGTCCATATCGCTTCTCTTCAGCTGAAGGAGGAGGCTAGCGAGTGGTGGGAGAACACAGGTTTGGCTGAGAGCCCAGTGTTGACTTGGTCGATGTTCAAGACCAATATGGTTGATCGCTTTTTCTCTCGTGCTATGAGAGAGGAGAAGCATAAAGAGTTCTGGTACCCAAAGACGGATGGTCTGAAAGTGACCGAGTTGGCGTCTAAGTTCAATCATCTTTTACAGTATGCCACTGCCGAGATCACCAGTAGGCCCAAAAGATCTGGTACTTCCACGAGTGGATGAGCCCGGATATCAAGCCGTTAATGGTGCACCACACATGCTCTACCTTGGAGCAGTATGTGGATTGTACCTATAAGCTGGAGGTAACTCTAAAGGAGTCGACCAAGAGGCGCAACCGACAGAAGTCGATGCAGAACCAGAACCAGGGAGGTGGTTTTAAGCGCCCTGCGCCACCGTCTAACTTTGCCAAGTCCGGCCGAGCTAAGACGGAGATGACGCAAGGAGGATCGACTCAGCAGTCAGGGTAGACCAGGAGTTCAGTTCAGTGTTATAACTGTGGTACGGCTGGGCACAAGAGCAATGAGTGTCAGAAAGAGAAGAGGTCGTGCTTTGGGTGTGGACGTGATGGTCATCTGCAAAAGTTCTGCAAGCAGGGGAAGCAGAAGGGAGTAGAGTCGCAGCAAGGGTCAGTTCATCAGAGCAACCGACCTAGGTTCAAGCCTGCCGAGACTCCTAACCCTTCAGTGCAGACGACTGCTCAGAACAGGGGAAAGGCCCCAGCTGTTTCTGGAAGTCAGGGCCAACGCTTGTACGAGATGCGTGAAGCAGATGGACCCAATGCTCCAATTGCTCAAGGTACTCTATACCTTCACTCTACTTTAGTGTGCATTCTGTTTGATTCTGGTGCTATGCATTCCTTTATTTCGGATAGCTGTGTTAGCAAGTTAGATTTAGTGTGCAACGATTCGTGCGACCCTTTCGTCGTTAATCTTCCTAATGGAGAACGTTTGGTGGGAACCAAGCATCTGTCCGACTTTCCGATTACCATTCAGGGTAAGGAATTCGAGGCAGATTTAATCTGCATAGCCATGGCTCCATACGACATTATTCTCGGTATGGATTGGCTGACGCGTCACAAGGCGGTGATCGACTTCAGTTCAAGAACGGTGACAGTGTCATCTTGGGGCCAGTTCGTGTGCAAGTTCAAAGGTCGAAATGACGCTGATAACGGCAAGCTGATCAATGCGATGGCTGCGTTTAAGCTACTACGACAAGGATGTGTCGGGTACCTTTGCTACTTGGATTCGCCTGCGAAGGATGGACCTGAGGTTCTTGATATTCCTGTAGTTAGGGAGTTTTCGGATGTCTTTCCGGAAGAAATTCCTGGATTACCCCCGAACCATGATGTAGAGTTTTCAATTGATCTTGAGCCTGGTACGGCACCGATTTCCAAATCACCGTATCGGATGGCTCCAGCTGAGATGCAAGAATTGAAGAATCAACTTGAAGATCTTCTTGACAAAGGTTATGTCAGGCCGAGTGCATCGCCGTGGGGTGCTCCGGTATTATTCTTCAAAAAGAAGGACGGATCGTTCCGACTTTGTATCGACTACCAAGAGTTGAACAAGGTGACGATCAAGAACAAGTATCCTTTGCCTAGGATTGATGACTTGTTGGACCAGTTGCAGGGAGCAAAGGTTTTCTCCAAGATCGATCTGAGATCTGGATATCATCAACTCAAGATTCGTGAGCAGGACATTCCTAGAACTGCGTTTAGGACCAGATATGGTCATTACGAGTTCGTAGTGATGCCTTTTGGGCTTACAAATGCTCCAGCTGTCTTTATGGATTTGATGTACCGATGTTTTCACCAGTACTTAATAAAGTTCGTGGTGGTCTTCATAGACGACATCCTGATCTATTCTCCGGATGAAGAAGTCCACGAGGAACATCTGCGGATTGCCTTGTCAATCCTTAGACAACATCAGCTTTTTGCTAAATTGTCTAAATGTGAATTCTGGATAAAGGAAGTGGCTTTCTTAGCCCACGTGATCAATAAAAATGGGGTTATGGTTGATCCCCAAAAGATTGAAGCGGTGGCTAAGTGGACACAGCCCTAGAACGTGAAGGAGGTGCGCAATTTTCTTGGACTTGCCGGGTATTATAGAAGGTTCGTAGAATGATTTTCAAAGATCGCTCTACCTATGACCAATCTACTCCGCAAGGTCCACAAGAAGTTTGTCTGGAATGACAAGTGCGAGGCCAGTTTCCAGGAGTTGAAGCGACGGCTGACCTCGGCACCCGTGTTAGCACTCCCAGAAGGGAATGACGATTATGTGGTCTATAGTGATGCTTCAAAGTGTGGTTTGGGTTGTGTACTGATGCAGAGAGGCAGAGTTATTGCTTACGCATCTAGACAAATCAAGACTTACGAAGAAAACTATCCGACCCATGATCTTGAGTTAGCAGCGGTTGTCTTTGCACTAAAGATTTGGAGGCATTACCTCTACGGTATAAGATGCCAAGTCTTCACTGACCACAAAAGTCTCAAGTATATATTTACTCAAAAGGAGCTAAATATGAGACAACGCCGCTGGCTAGAGTTACTCAAAGACTACGACATGGAGTTGCTGTATTATCCGGGCAAGGCTAATGTAGTAGTTGATGCACTAAGCCGGAAGACAACGCACGAGACCGTAGTTGCTCTACTTACTGCTCAAACCAAGCTAAACCAAGAGTCATGCGACATTGAAGTCCTGTATGACCAGCGTAGAGGGTACCTGAGTATGATGGAAATTCAGGCTACACTGCTGGATCAGATCAAAGAAAAGCAAGTCGATGACATCATCTTGGTGAAGTTAAGCAGTGAAGTGATGGATGGGAAAGCTCCCAGTTTTGTGGTTCAGGATGATGGATCACTTTGGTTTCAGGATCGGATCTGTGTGCCTGACACAGAAGGTCTTCGTCAGTTGGTGATGAGAGAAGTTCATTCATCTGCTTATTCTGTGCATCCTGGCTCTAGCAAGATGTACAAGGACCTCAGGAAGAAGTTTTGGTGGCCAAACATGAAGTGAAACGTAGCAGACTTTGTGGCAAAGTGCTTAACTTGCCAGAAGGTCAAGATCGAACACCGCAGGCCAGGTGGTGAGTTGCTACCTCTCCCAGTGCCAGAATGGAAATGGGAGGACATCGCCATGGACTTCGTCACTGGGCTACCAAAGACTCGAGGTCAGAGGGATGCTATCTGGGTAATTGTGGATAGGCTTACGAAGAGTGCTCATTTCATAGCCATCAAGACCACATGGGAAACCCAGAAGTTAGAAGAAGTCTACCAGAAAGAGATTGTCCGCTTACATGGCATTCCTAAGACCATTGTATCGGACCGAGATGGCCGTTTCATGTCAAGGTTCTGGCAGGAACTTCATAAGGCTATGGGAACCGAGTTGAGGTTCAGCACCGCGTTTCATCCTCAGACAGATGACCAGTCTGAAAGGACCATCCAGACCCTGGAGGATATGCTTAGAGCTTGTGTACTCGATCGTCCGACTAGCTGGGAGGACAGCTTGAGTCTGATTGAGTTCACGTACAACAATAGCTGGCATGCTACAATCAAGATGGCTCCGTTTGAAGCTTTGTATGGTCGCAGATGCAGATCTCCGATTTGTTGGGATGATAATGCCGACAAAATTCTGCTTGGACCAGAGTTGGTCGAAAGGACGACGTCAGACATTGCTTTGATCAGACAAAGGATGTTGACCGCTCAGAGTCGACAGAAGTCCTACGCAGATCGGAAGCGCAGGACTGTCGAGTTCGAGGTCGGTGACAAGGTTTTTGTCAAGGTATCGCCATCTAAAGGAGTTTTCAGATTTGGTAAGCATGGGAAGCTTAACCCTCGCTACATGGGACCATTCGAGATTCTGGATAGAGTAGGATCTCTAGCGTACCGCTTGGCGTTGCCACCATCGGCTCACCCGGTGCATAACGTGTTCCACGTATCTTTGCTCAGAAAGTATGTGCCAGATGAGTCTCATGTGCTTAGTTATGAGGACATCGAGATTCAAGCTAATGGTACTTATGAAGAGTTGCCCGTGTGCATTTTGGAGCATTGGGATAAGCGTTTGCGCAACAAGATCGTGCCGTTGGTACGAGTGCTGTGGTCCAAGTCAGGGACCGAAGAAGTTACTTGGGAGACGTGGGGAACCGAGTCAGATATGCTCAGGCATTTTCCCGAGTTATTTTCGACCTAAGTTTCGGGGTCGAAACTTCTTTTAAGGGGGAGGAGATGTGATACCCCGTATTTTTGTAAGGTTATTTTGGGAATTTTGGAATTTTCCCGAGTACCCGTTGTGTACGTCGGATTTAATACAGAGAGTTTGAGACATTCTGTAATGTGCTCTATATCTGTAATATTTTTCTCAGTGAAATAATATACAGACAACATGCCTTGGATTTTAATATTCGTTCGCGTACGATAATTTTTATCCCGGTTTAATGTCATGTTCGTTCAAAGCTGAACGGGCGGGAAAAAGCTGGTCACGGCGACCGCCGTACTGTCGCGGCGACCACCGTCGCGGATCCAAGAACGGCGACTGCCGTACAGTCACGGCGCCCGCCATCCCAATGCTCGAGGTGGTAGCTGGCGTGCCGGGCTGCGGCGACCGCCGTAAATTACGGCGCCCGCCGTAATTGCCGCCGTCGTTGTCCGGCAGTCTTTGCCCGATGGTCGCCGGCGTGGTTCTGGAGAGCGCCGAACTAGGTTTCGTAGGCCCATCTTCGTGCTCCAGATGCTTTGGCTATAAAAGGAGGTGTTGGGGAAAGGATTTGAGCCATCCCAAACACCGAACCTCTGCCAAATTTTCGTGTCGTCGGAGTTGTGTTTCACCGGAGTTCGCAAGCTCTCGTCAGTGTCGTTTGGTGGTGTTTCTAGCAGCCCTTTAGAAGCCTTTTGGTTGCCTTTGGAGGTCAGAACCCAAGCAAGGCGGAAAGGGGTCGAAACGCGCATCGTTTTGGTGAGATTTCTCTCATTTCAGTCGTCCGTGTTCTTCACGGCGACCGCCGTGTTCTTCACGGCGCCCTCCGTGATGAACTGCGGTGACCGCCGCCAAGAACAGCGACCGCCGCCAGTGCCCAGAATGCCTTCGTGGCTTTGGCTTGGTTGGTTGTGGTCGTGGCGTCTTTCCTTTCGTTCTCTTTCATCGTTTTTAGATTCGTACTACGGTTATGTCGGATCTAACTTAGGGTTCCTTTTATGGGTCGACTCGAAGGTTGTTGTGCTGTCGGAGCTATACCCGTGTCGAGCCCGGAATCCAGTTGTCGTCATTAGGCTATTCTGCGGATTAAGGCAAGTGGCGGTTCGCTCTTTCTCGTTCGTTCCATATTTACATTAATTATCAGTAGTTTATCTGAGTAATTAATTTGGAATGAATACTCTGTTTGTCTGGAAACGGTTTTGATAAACTGTTTTGAAAATCATATAATAGGTTGTATATCTGTTAGAACAATGCTATTATCTGTGATCGCCTTTCGGGCCTTTATGTGGATTTATCCTGTAACTGTTATTGTGCTGTAACTGTTTAGTTAGCAATGTTAAATAGGAACGTTACTCGACTCTGTCCAGTCGTTTCTTTATAATCTGGTATCGGGGTGGCTCGTCTCCATCTGATACTATTCTAAGATCATGATCGGTCTCTTTCACAAGTGTGTAGAGACAGTACACTTAGCTGGTGTCACAAACCTTCCGGTGTACGTCACTCTCGACGAAACGTATACTAAGATGTGTCGTCCCAATGATGGGGTACACATGTAAAAGTCTAATAACGTGATGTGTGTTTTTGAAACATAAATCAGATAAGTGCTACTCGACACACATAATTAATAAACCCTCGACGAGTAGTGCAGCTAAGTTATAGTGCAGCTAGGAAAACTCGTCTCGACTTTGATCATAGTACGTTCTCTTTCCAATCCGGACTCGCTGTATGCGGTGAGGTTGGTCGTGAACCGAAGCATCTCAGTCAACTTTTAAATCATTGTTGTATGATTCTATAAACATTCCAGATTTGTCATAATTCCTTAAAGACTCATTTCCGTTGGAGTCTTCTTTTCGAGTCGATTTATGTGAAGGTTCAGTCTTCCAGAATCTTCTCTTGTGCATACCTCTTGTTTATTCCAGTAGGAGTATGATGGTTGACTATCGTCATCGATTATTATCCGAGAAGCGATGAGTCTAACCTAATACGACTACTTCGAACCATTCTGCTTTTTACCCTTGCTAGTCTATTCAAGTAGACTAACCCATGAACTTTGTTCTCTGCATGTGGGCTGGTGTCATCCGTTCGATTCGGCACATCAGATCGAAAGTAGCTCAGAAGAATAGAAGGACTATGGAGTCGACGGTGGTTTTTGAACGTTTTAATTATTTCTTTAATCAGGTTGAGATCTTTTGGACAATGACTTTGGTTGTAATGTACTGTATAAGACTTCCGCTGTTTTTGGTTTAAACTCTGTGTTGGCCTATTCGGGATTGGGTTGTAATCCCGTAACTCTGTTTCTTTAACAATGTTATGTTTGGGATTGAATGCTTTGATCATTATGTATCATTTGTATTTCATAAATTGTATTTAAACGGTAAAGCCTTGGGTGATCTCGGTAAGGAACACTGGGGTCACTGGCGGTAATACCTTTCCAAAAGGGTTAAGTTTTGGGGGTGTTACAACTAGAGATGATAGAATCATCTCGGCACCTTCCGAGTCCTTTCAAAAGAATAGACTAACACCTATGTCTTACAACAACAAGAACAGATCAGTCTTTCTAGATATAGAGGTCACTTCCATACCTCTCATATCAGACTAAAGAAGACACGACTATGAACGGTGATATTTCAAATTCTTTTCATTTTGAAAATTCAGAGCCTTTGAAAACATTTTTCAATTTAAAACGAGTAAATGGTTTATGAAATTCCAAACTCGTTTTAAAAACTTTCGGCTCTGATACCATATCTGTAACACCCCCAAATCTTTACCCATTTGGAAAGGTATTACCGCCAGTGACCTCGGTTTCCACACCGAAGCCACCCCAGGCTTTACCATTGAAACACAATTCATAAAGAACAATTATGATACAAAATTACCATAACTTTCATTTAAAACATAGTTGCGGAATTTCAACACAATTCCAAATGCGACAAAATACAGAGTTATTACAATACAGCGGAAGACTTAAAATAATTTACAAGAGTATTGACCTCAGTAGTCAACGCCCAAAGATCGTAGCTTGATTAAAACATTTTCAAATACCGTTCATGTTCATAGTCGATCTAGCCTTCATGGATCCTCGACTCATCTGATGTGCCGAATCAAACGGATGACACCAGCCAACCATGCAGAGAACAATTACGGTTGGTTAGTCTAATGAAAGACTATGCAAGGGTACAAAGCAGATGGTTCGAGTAGTCGTATTAGGTTAGACTCATCGTTTCTCGAATTAAAACCGATGACGATAGTCAACCACCATACTCCTACTGGAATATATCAAGCAGCATGATCAAGAGAAGATTCTGAAAGACCGAGTCTTACAGCAATCAACCCAAAAGAAGACTCCAATGAATTGAGTCTTATCGAAAAGCATGACAAATGTCTTGAACATTATAATTTCACATACAAGCGTTTAAAAACTGACTAGATGTTTCGGTTCACGACCAACCTCATCGCATAAAGCGAATCCAGATTGGAAAGAGAACTTTACTCTGATCAAAGTCAAGACGAGCTTTCCTAGCTGCACTACACTTAGCTGTACTACTCGCCCAAGGTATATTAATCATGTGCTACGACGACACTTATCTTATTTAATTCCAAAACGCGCACCACGTTATATGCTTTTAAATATATGTATCGCCATGAGGGACATATATTGAATATATGTTTCTCCATGAGGGACATATAGGACATATGTTTCGCCATAAGGGACATACTCCTGAATGGGACGAATCCCAAGATTTGTAGCACCACCTTCGTGCCACCATCTCTATACCCGAGTATAGAGATCAGTCATGACCCACCAAATGGTTTTTGGGTTTATCACCCTTTGCACCATTAATCATTATTAAGAAACGATTGGACCTCGAATAGTCCATCGCTCCTACGAATACTCGTGCTAACTAAACAGTTCAACACAGTAATAATCATATCAAAGCCCTCCAGGCTAATATCATAAATATATATCTATAATAGCGTTGTTCTAGGAGATATACAACCTATTATAATATCATATTCTTTTCATATTGTTGCCCTCCCGGCAATCCTCATATATATTTATAATAGCGTTGTTCTAACAGATATACAACCTATTATAATATCATATTTTAATCCATATCATTTATCAAAACTGTTCCCAACAAAACAGTAAATCATTCCAAATTAATTAACAAGCAAACCATTGATAATTAATGGAAATATGGAATGATGAGCAAGAGCGAACCGCCACTTGCCTGAAATAGATTCGGCGATGAATCTGGACGAGACGACTACCGAAAATATCCTTTCTGAGGATATGGCCTATGCTTCAGATAGCTCCAACAGATTACGAATCCACACGCGACCCAGCAGATCACATTCTAACTGACAAATTAATTTGACTGGACGAATTTAAGGAATTATATATAATAAATTTTTATGATATTAAATCATAAAAATATTTATTAAATTTTCCTAAAGAAAAATACGGACAAAAGGGGATCGAAATTATACCGCTCGAATAATTTCGGGTCAAATCTGGACTGGAATCTTAAATGGGCTTCACGGCCCAACAGAATCAAAACAAAGGAGGGGGCCCACTCGTCACTATTCCCCTTCTTCAACCTTCGCATAACAACAGCATCACGCACAGCGGGGAGCAACAGTGGCGGAGCTCGGCGCAAGGGCTTTGCCGGGAGGGCGTCTCGACGCCGGAGAAGGCAGCGCGTCGGCGCTGGGAAGGAGAAGCAGCAGCTCTTGGCGGCGGCGACACGCGAGCAGCGGCGGTGGAGCACAGAAGCTCGGTGCGGCAGCGGCTCGAATCCGTCTTCGTCGGGAAGGAGCTCGTCGATGCCGGGGTAGTGGCGGCCACCAGCAGGGCTCGGCGGAGCTCGACGGAGCTCGACGAAGCACAACAACACAGCAGGGCGGGGAAACAACGACGAAACAGGGGTCGTCGCCGGTGGAAGGAGATGACCGAGAGAGAGAGAGAGGGAAGCGGGAGAGGTGTGTCTTCAAGCCTCCAGATCGGGCTCCAGTGTTATGGGAATTGGCTTTGGTATGGGTTTTAAACCCCGAAAATTATATGTTTGTATCCAAAAAATATTCTAATTTCCGAAAATACATCGAATGTATTTTATACCACTCAGGAGATTATTTCGGAGATCATGGATGTTACGGAAAATCCGAACTCTACTGAAAGCGAAATAATTAATGAACGAAGTTTGGGAAAAATTACCCAAATATCCTTATTAAAAATTGAGGGATATTACATCATCTTCTAGGGTTTGCGTAATCTGGCGAATCCGGAGCAAGGAGGATTTTTCTTCTCCTTTCAGATTTATAAATTTGTGAAGAAAAGTGTGTAGTTTTTCTCCACCGCAACGCCTCCGCAGCCCCTCCTTCCCCTCCGCCACCGTCACTCTCCCTACGCGCCGCCTCTCGCCTCGAATCTAGCTCTTCCCTCCACCAAGCTCACCGCTCGCTCCTTCGTTTGTTCTTCTTCATCTTCTTCCTCCCCATCCACCTCCGTCACCGAAGATGAAGGTTCTCCTCTTCCAAATCCTCCTCCTGCCGCTAAAATCGGCGCCGTAGCTCCGGATTCCGATGTTTGATCCCTGGGGTATACTTAACCTATTCTCCTCACTCTCTAGCGGCTTAGATTCGTTCTTTCGATAAAATTCGGCCGTTCAATTATTTGATTCTGGTCAAAATTAAAGGCGCTCCATATGAAAATGCCCGGATTTTGCCTATGGAAAGCTAGGATTCTTGAATTTTAGGGGCTAACTTAGACGATTGTAAAATCTGAATGACCGAACATTTTTTGCATCTCCAGGAATTGAAGTTCTGTTATATTTGATTGAGAGATGGATCTACTAAAACAGTTAAATATGATAATGCTGTAGTGTACAATATTGCTCTGCATCTATTCTGCGGATTGATGAGAAATTGATCTGTATTGTGCAGTGGCTGCAAGGCTTGTGGGAGAGAGGAGTTTGAAAGTGGTTGTAATGGTGATGGAAGGATTCAAGGAGGAATTGCCACGATTCCAGGTTTCGGTTGGTGACCGATAAAGGCTTATAGGCCGTATCCTGGATTTTTGGCGTCTGGAGGAAGGTACAAAAGGCAAGGCCAAAGCATGGATGAAGTTGTCTCTGGATCCGGTAAGGGACGAGCTTCCACCATGATAAACGAGTCATAGACGACGAGTCTGTACCAAGGTAATATAAATCTTGATTCTAATTGTGGGGAAAATTATCCTTGAAGTTGAAAGTTGCTATGTTAATGACTTCTTCATATTTGCCTGCAGACATCTGTGAACATGACCCATTAATAAAGGGGTCTTTCTTTTCAAGAGATACGATAACGAGTAATGGTTTCTCTTAGGTTTGTGGTTTGATAAATGAGTTGTTACTAAATTACTCTGTATGTAGAGAGAGTTATGCTGTTTTGATGATGCAGATGAGTTGAGAATGGCTGTAAAAGAGGTTATATGTGATGATGAGAAAGAGCATCACAAGTATCAGCAAGGTACTTTCAGAGTTATATTTAAAGATATGGTGGCAAATATCATGCTTTCTGGTGACTTATTTTGCTTCTAACTTCTGAAATGACACCAAGAATCAGTCTTGAATGATGCCAATGCAATCTGTTTTATGTTGTGGACTTGTGGTAGTGTGGTTTGCATGCATATTAGTCGTCTGAGCTTTGCACCGTTTTATCCTAGGTAAGCATTGTATTGGAACAAATGATTCGCCTCCTCCATGCATGTGGGTTACCTATGGAAGATGTTGACTTCATCAATTCTGATGGAAAGACTATGAACAAGCTCCTGATGGAGGTTGGATTTCAGCACTCCTTCACCCGTTTGTGTTAATTTATTTCGTACTAAATTCTCTTTTAGCTCTACTTCGATTCAGCACTAACAACTAACATGAAGTGTACTTGGTGCATGCAAATCCTCGCATGACACTTTTTACTGGCAGCTCTAGGGTTGCAAAGAAGTTGGCTGTTGATCTCAAAGGTCGTATCAAGTTAGAAGATGCAGGATTCGATTGGAAGGTCCTTGGGCCTGATGTTCAGGAGGTGGACTATGTTGCCTGGGTCTGTGATGAAGATGCTTATGCTTGCAGTGACCAAAAGTGCTATGCACAATCTTTGCTTTTCATGCATGAGGCAAGTTATTTGAATGTTCTCCTAAATCTTAATTCTGTTTTGCTGTTGGATTCTTTGAAAGAGTAGAGACATGATAATTAGCTACTTGTGGTTCTTTCAAGAGACTAGAAAATGACTTCATGACTATGTTTGTGGTTCTTATGGTAATTAGTAGCACTTATCAATGCCTAAAAGTTAAATGCTTATGGATTTTTTATTGTCACTTGCGGGTATATAATGCAGAACTGGGCAAAGAGTCCACTTCTTTCCAAACTGAAACAGCTTGCTGAAAGGAGGAAACTAGAAGATGTAACTGTGGGCCCTGTTCTTACTGTATGTTTTTTGCCTCAAATAGAATTGTGTTTGCATATATGTTAAATATGAGATTATGAGCACTAATTTCTCAATATCAAACTATCTTTAAATTGTCAAAATAATGGCTGATTACAGGTCACTACTGATGCAATGTCAGAGGAGGAAACTGGAAGATGTAACTGTGGGCCTGATAGGTGCCATTTCAGGCACCTTAACTAGTGATTATTGACATGATTTAGATGGAGTTTTGGTGTAGATTTAGGCTAAGTCTGTAATCCAGAAGAATAGTTGAGAAGTGAAGATATCATAGGATTTACAGCTTAGTGGAGAAGATAGAAGATGAAGACTTGAAGAAGCTGGTTTTGCCGCCCCGCGCCACAAGTCACCGCGACCCAGCGATGGATCTCAGAGAAGGCAGCACAAGCGAAGCCACCGCCCCGCGGTGAAACCAACGCTCCGCGGTGGAGGTCGACGCCTCGCGGCCAGCGATTATTTGTTTCTGATTTTATCATTTTCGGATATTATTTTTGCTATTATTTTATTTCCTTATTTTGTTTGCTAGGTTAATTTTCTAAAACCTATTTAAGAATCTTTTCTAGTTTTGAGAAGGAGTTCGGTCCTCTCTTTTATTCATTCCACTTCTAGGGTTTGAACGAATGAAGAGCTAAACACCTTTGTTTCGCTAGACAATTGAAGCACTGCAATGAATTGGTTGTGAGATTTCTATTCCTTGTTCTATATCTTATAAAGTTGGTTTAATTATCTTGAGCATATTGTCTATTGGTTTATGTTGATTCTTCTAGCGTAGCTAACTAGGTTTTTCGACATCTATCATAGTGCTAGGATTTACATATAGGGGTTCCGAGTGCATATCTAGTGGCAAACACGATTGTTGCGTATAGGGGTTCCGAGCGTGCAATCGTGAGTGAGAATTATTTGCATGCTAAGTAGTAGGGTGTCCTTCTATTTGCATGTATCCTATATCCTTGTGTGCATTGCTATTGCTGTGTTAGTGGTAAAGTTTGCCGACAACTGTGAGAATCGGTGGTACTTTACCAGTGACATAGTAATAAGTCTATCGACAACTATGAGAATTGATAGTATTTAAGATCAGGGTGGGAACAACTATAGGATTGTAAAAAGAACTTGGAACAATAGTTTTCAGTGATCAACCTATTTCATCTGCTGTGTGGATATTTGTCTAGTGGAATACTTTTCCTCATCATATTTCTTCTTCTGTTAAATCTTGCGTCTTTGTTACTTTGAAACTACTCTAAAACCCTTCTGTTACTTGTCAGTCACACGTTATTGCATACAGATAACCGACTCCCTGTGGGATCGACCCTGACTTGCTTGCTATACTCTTTAGTAGGTGAATTAGGATTTCTTTGATAGGAAAACGACACCGGTTTCCGGCCTTGTCAAATTTGGCGCCGTTGCCGGGGAGTCAAATACTCCGTTTGTGATTATTTGTGACTGACTGCGGTGTGGATCTATCTTACGGTCCGCACCTTTGCTACTGATTCGCTACTTGTTGAAGTTGATACAGAGATAGGTACGAATGGCTCAGACACTCCGACAATTGACTGTGCCAGATCTGATACAGCAGCCATTGGCTGTAATCATTCCACCCCTTGCTGATGGTGTGACGTTTGAGCTCAGAACAGGAGTGATATGGTTGCTCCCGAGATATTATGGACGAAGTGGAGAAGACCCCATTGTTCATTTGGGTAAATTCCACAACGTCATTATGAGCATCAAACCAGCCGACGTCACTGAGGATCAGATTAAAATGAGAGCCTTCGGGTTCACTCTTAAAGATGATGTTGAGGACTGGTATTATCATCTGCCTGGCGAAAGCATAGATTCATGGGCTAAGCTATATAAAGCTTTCCTCGCGCGTTATTTTCCAGCCAAGATGGCGAATACCTTGAAAAGGGCGATTGCCAGTATTGAACAAGGAGAGGAAAAGACTCTTTACGACTATTGTGAGCGATTCGAACGACTCTGTTCTAGTTGCCCGTTCCATGGTTTTTATAAGAAAGCTCTGGTACTCTATGTTTACAACGGGCTGCTGGATGATGAAAGAAGAATTATAGATGCTACTTGTGGTGGTAGTATCCTGAATATGACTCCTGATGCAGCCATGACTAAACTTCATGATATGGCCGAGAGCACAAGGGATTTTGATGAAGCTCCACGGTTTAAAGAAGTTACTGCTGTCATCTCCAATGATTCACATTTATTACAGGAAATTGCTTCATTGAAGGAGGTTATTGTGAAAATGAGTAAAACAGAAGCCCCTCAACAGCAAAATGTCTGTGGAATTTGCGTTGACCTATTTCACAACACCAGTGCTTGTCCCCAACTTCAGGACGTCACCACTGCTGAGGTGTATGCTGCTGGAGGCTACGGGCCTATTAGACCTCGAATTGATCAACAACAGTTATAACCACCGTCACAACCTCACTGTGATGAGCCATCAGCTGCTCCCCAAACTCGTAGTTCTCCTTCGACTGACGACATACTCAAGACCTTAACAAAGCACTTCGCAACTCATGTACAAACAACTGAGGCCAACATTGAGAGCATGAGGGCACAAATGGGTCAGTTGACAGATGTGGTAACCAGATTGGACAAAAGGGCTGCAGACGAAAGTGTAAATGCGGTTACCCTCCGAAGTGGAAAGAAGTTGCAAGTCGCTCCTACTGATGAGAAGGACAACAAGATTAGAATTGACGATGGGCATAACCCACCGCCCCGCGGTCCCCAACACCGCGACCCGGCGAAACCGGCCAGTTATGTGGAGCCAATACCACCGCCCCGCGGTGAAACCAACGCCCCGCGGTGAAAGCCCAGAGATCGATCATGATGAAGAAGAGGACACCTATGTTCGTCCTAATTTCCCTCCTCTTGGATCGGAAAAGCCCCCTGCCCCCTTTCTGGAGGCACTAAAGGAACGGAGAGTGATTGACGACAAGGATCTCTTCGACACTTTCAGCAAATGTGAGGTGAACATCCCACTCCTCAAGCTTGTCAAGAGTGTACCGAGGTACGCTAAGTTTCTGAAGGAGCTATGCACCATCAAAAGAAACCAGAAGTTGAAGGGTAAGGAAAAAGTCAAGGTTAGCGAACGCGTATCCGCTGTATTCCAGAGGCGTCTGCCAAAGAAGTGCGGCGATCCAGGTATGTGGAGCATTCCTTGTATTATTGGTGACACTAAGTTTGAAAGAGCTATGCTCGATCTCGGTGCCTCCATTAATGTTTTGCCCTATTCTCTCTATGAATCTCTTGGACTCGGACCTCTGCAGGAAACAGGAATTGTAATTCAATTAGCTGATAGGTCTAGTGTCTACCCTAGAGGAATAGTAGAGGACGTTCTTGTTATGGTTGATAAATTGATATTCCCTGCAGATTTTTATGTCTTAGATATGGAAACAGATACAAAGGCAACCCCTATACTGTTAGGTATGCCATTTTTGAAAACTGCTAAAACTAAACTTGATTTGCAAAGTGGGACACTTTCCATGGAATTTGATGGGGAAAAGGTGGAATATAACATATATGAAGCTATGAAACACCCCAATGAAGACCATTCTTTATGCTCAATTGCATGATTGACTCTATTGCACAAGATATATTTGATATTTCTGGTCCTGATGAAATGCAATCCATTATTGAGAATAATTTGGATTTGTCCCATGAGGAATACTCTTTACCATCTAACATGCAGGAAGTCATAGCTCAGTTGGATGCATATGGTAAGTATCCTTTGGATCCTTTGGGCGTTGGCCCCAGTTTACTAAATCCAAGCGAGAAGCTTCTTCCCTCTGTTGAACAGGCCCCCGAGATTGAATTGAAGTCGTTGTCGGATCATCTCAAGTACACCTTTCTTGGAGCCAACGATACTCTGCCAGTCATTGTGTCTAGTAAGCTATCTGCAGACCAGGAAATGAAGCTATTAGGCGTGCTCAGGGAGTACAAGACTGCGATTGGATGGACCATTGCAGACATAAAAGGGATAAGTCCCTCGACTTGTATGCATAGGATTCTACTTGAAGATGGAGCCAAACCGTCCAGGAAGCCACAGAGAAGGCTCAACCCTCCAATGATGGAAGTGGTGAAGAAGGAAGTACTGAAACTCCTCAAAGCTGATATGATCTTCCCTATTTCAGATAGCCAATGGGTAAGCCCAACCCAGGTTGTTCCTAAGAAAGGAGGTATCACTATAGTGGAGAATCAACAAGAAGATTTAGTGCCCACAAGGACCACCACAGGATGGAGGGTATGCATTGACTACCGTAAGCTGAATGCGGTAACTCGGAAAGACCATTTTCCCTTGCCCTTTATTGATCAAATGCTAGAACGCCTTGCTGGGCTCCCCTATTACTGCTTTCTCGACGGGTATTCAGGATATTTTCAGGTGGCCATTGCGCCAGAAGACTAGGAGAAAACCACTTTTACATGTCCCTTTGGCACCTTTGCATACCGCAGAATGCCATTCGGATTGTGTAACGCACCCGGTACATTTCAACGATGTATGGTTAGTATCTTCTCTGATTATGTTGAGAAATTTATTGAGGTATTCATGGATGACTTTGCAGTGCATGGGACTAGCTTTGATTCATGTTTGAACCATTTGACACTTGTACTTAAAAGATGTGTTGAAACCAATTTGGTTTTGAATTATGAAAAGTGTCATTTTATGGTAGAACAGGAAATAGTACTTGGTCATATTGTATTTCCCAGGGGTATTGAGGTCGATAAGGCGAAGATTGATGTAATTCAGTCTTTGCCTTATCCTACTAATGTGCGTGAAGTGCGTTCCTTTTTAGGTCATGTAGGTTTTTACCGAAGATTTATCATGGACTTCTCTAAGATCTCTTCACCCCTATGCGAGCTACTGAAGAAGGAGGTGACCTATGCATTTACTGATGAGTGTAAGAAGGCGTTTTATTGCTTGAGAGAACGCCTGACAAGTGCACCTATCATTCAGGCACTTGACTGGTCTTGCCCCTTTGAGATAATGTGTGACGCCAGTGACTATGCAGTTGGAGCAGTTCTAGGACAGAAAGTGGGACGTGCCTCCCATGTGATTCATTATGCCTCCATGACTCTGAATGGAGCCCAGAGGAACTACTCCACTACTGAGAAGGAGATGCTGGCATTTGTCTTTGCCTTGGAGAAGTTTAGGCAATATCTTTTGGGAGTCAAGGTGATTATCTATACAGATCACGCCGCTCTTCGTTACCTAATGACGAAGAAAGAGGCAAAGCCAAGATTAATCCGATGGGTTCTCCTTCTCACCGAATTTGATGTGGAGATCCGTGATAAGAAGGGAGCGGAGAACCTAGTAGCTGATCACCTAAGTAGACTCGTACATGAGGAGGATAAGCCCGGACAACAGAACCCCATTCACGAAACCTTCCCAGACGACACACTCTTTATGATCGAAGAAAGTTCAGGAAGTAATCACCGCCCCGCGGTCCCCATTACCGCGACCCGGCAACTTGTAGCTAGTATGAATCTGAAGGATTCACTGCCCCGCGGTGACGCTCACCGCGACCCGGTGTCATAGTTACTTGAGAATCAGGAATGCTCACCGCGGCCCGCGGCGACAACACCGCCCCGCGGCAACATCTTTGGTGTCACACTTTGCTCTGTAGACACTTCTGACTCCTCTCCTCACATAGCCAAGGACGTCTTCGGAATCCGTTCTTTCAGACCGTGGTACGCAGATATCGTGAACTATTTGGTCCGAGAGGAACTACCCCCGGATTACACCAGAGCTCAAAAGGCAAAGGTACGAAGAGAGGCCCGTCACTATGTGTGGGACGATCCCTACCTTTGGAAGCATTGTGTCGATCAGGTAGTACGCCGGTGTCTTCTGGACAATGAGGTACAATCTGTCCTTAACTTCTGTCATTCTGAAGCATGTGGGGGTCATTTTGGAGCAAATAGGACTGCTAGAAAGGTATTGGAGGCAGGATTTTATTGGCCACACATCTTTCGGGATGCTTACGCCTTTTGCAAATCTTGTGACCGATGCCAAAGGGTTGGAAATATCACCAGAAGGAATGAAATGCCACAATCATCATTAATCTTTTGTGAGGTCTTTGATGTTTGGGGTATGGACTTTATGGGACCCTTTCCTAGCTCTCATGGGAATCTTTATATATTGCTTGCGGTGGACTACGTTTCCAAGTGGGTGGAAGCGAAAGCCACCAGGACTGATGATTCTAAAGTTGTGGCAGGTTTTCTTAAGGAGAACATTTTCTCGATATTTGGGATACCCAAATCTTTAATTAGTGACAGGGGTACCCATTTCTGCAACAAGACAGTGACTGCCCTGCTGAAGAAGTATCACGTCACCCAGAGAATCTCCACGGCCTATCACCCTCAAACTAATGGGCAGGCCGAGAACTCCAACAGAGTGATTAAATCTATCCTGGAGAAAACGGTTGCAGCTAATCGGAAGGATTGGAGCACCAAACTCAATGATGCACTGTGGGCATACCGCACAGCTTTCAAAACTCCAATAGTAATGTCTCCTTTTCGGTTAGTTTTTGGAAAAGCTTGCCACCTCCCTGTAGAGCTTGAGCATAAAGCATGGTAGGCAATAAAGAAATGCAACATGCAATTGGATGAAGTGGGAGATTTCCGGAAGCTATAGCTGTAAGAGCTCGAGGAGTTGCGCCTTGAGGCATATGAGAACTCGGTCAGCTATAAGGCGAAGACCAAGCAGTGGCATGACAAGCAAATTCTGAGAAAGGATTTTACGCCAGGGGATAAGGTCCTCCTTTTTCAATCTCGGCTTAAGCTCTTTGCTGGGAAACTGAGATCCAAGTGGACAAGCCCTTATGAAATTGATGAAGTACACCCCCATGGCACCATCGGATTGATTAACCCCAAGACTTACAACATTTTCAAAGTGAACGGCCACAGATTGAAACCTTATTATGAAGGCTTTGACCCGACCCATGTTGATGCGGTAAGTTTTGAGGCCCCCGAAGCTGAAACCTGATAGGCCACAGCCTGCGTCGAGCCAACGACGTTAACCAAGGCGTTGCTCGGGAGGCAACCCGAGGTATTTCCCTAGGCCATGGACTAGGCTCGGCGAAGGGTAAGGCATGGGTCCGGGTGTGGGTGCGACTGGGCTCAGATGCGGGTCCGGGTATGAGTGCGTCTGGGCTCAGGCGCGGGTCCGGGTATGGGTTCGGCTGGGCCCAGGCGAGTGGGTCCGGGTTTGGGTTGGTTAAGGCAAGGAGGGAATAGATTTGAATTTGAAATTTGAAATTCAAATTCAAGATCTTGGAAGATATGGTAAGTAGGATTTAGGGGGGATTTGATTTGCTTGGATAAGGAAATTCGGATTTGTAGGAATTTGGAAAGATTTTGTGGGGGGGGGGGGCATTTTGGAAAGCCTAGATATTGGGGGATCTCAGATAAGGAAAGGGTTGGTAAGGTAGCGGCCACAGAAGCCGCGGTTGCGGGTGTTGCGGCCGCGGTCGCGGCTAGGCTTTGGGCAGCAGGGAACGGATCGTAGTTTGGCCTTTTGAGGGGTCAAACAATGTCCGTTTTGGGCGAATTTTATATGTCCAGACTCGTATCGAGATGATCTAAAGGGATATGGAAGAAAATGTTAAGAAAACAGAAAAAATTTTGGGCGAAATCTGGACAGAAGTCGAGGGGAATTTCTTGTGGTGGCGGAAGGGGGGGTGGTGGAAGGGGTTGTGGTGGGTGGGCTCGACTATGGGCGCGGTGGTGGGTCTGGAGTTGCTGGAGAAGAGAGGCATGCTACAAGCCATCTGGGCTCTGATATTAGTTGATGCGTTCCTGCTTGTGAATGTCGGATCGACGATCTTGGTGGGAAGTCGCGCGGGTTGCCTCTATGGTGGGATGAGTGGAATGCGGTTTCTGGGGCTTCGCGTGAGTGGGAGAACACGATGATGATGGTGGTGTGGCGATGGTGGAAGCGGTTTGATGAGGGATAGATGACTTGAAAAGACAAGTCTTTGATGTCGTAGCGTCGACTGCGGATGAAGGGAGATGCGAAGGAAGACTTGGCTTGAAGAATCAAGCGGTTGCCGTAGCGTCGGCGGCAGAGTGAAGGAGATGAGAAGTCAGAAGTGTTTGATGTCCAATCAAAGGAAGGAGGTGATAGGCTCTCAACTTAAGCTTTGATTCAAAATTAGACGTAACCTAAAACAGAAGGCTGAGTTGGCCTTTTATAAGAGATAGTGGGACTCAGATGGGCCGAGTCTCGCTTAATGGGCCAGCCCACGCGACACGCATGGAACGCACGCCCCAAAAGAAAATAACTTAAATAACAATGTTCAGAAATTCCAAAACAATAAGATAGATCGCGTTCAACTGATGGTTGAGAGGATCTTCACGGAGAACGCATTCTCTTGAGTTCCTGCTTGTGAATGCCCTAGGCTGGGGAGAAGAGGACCTGCTTCTGTTTGGGACAATCCCTTTGGTAGTGATCTCATCCTCCACACTTGATGCATTCACTGACATGTGTGGGTTCATTGCCCTGGGCTGGGGCCTTTGACGCGGGCGTGCGAGACGCCGTGCAAGTGGGCGTTGCGATTGTGGCGTCACAGCCTTGGGTGTAGGCGGTGAAGCCTGAGACTGGAGCACGCACATCAGTAGTAAGGGATGGACTAGTGTTACAGTCATACCTGCGTTGGCCTTGACGTTGCCAAGATGAGTGTGTGCGGCGGTTGAGATGGTGGTGCACCTCTACTTCATGGCAGTGGTAGCGTTCCGCGATCGGGGCTAGTTGGGGTGCGTTGTGTGGCGTGGCGGCGTAGAGAGGGTTCTCAAAGGTACGGATGCTAGGGTCTTCAACGCATTCATGGCGTCGCCTCTCGCGTGCTTGTTGTGCTTCACCGCGAGGAAAATCTTCCCTGGGCGCGTACGCGTCATCACGTCGACGCTGTCGCAGGTGGGCTCCGTGATCGACTCGGCGAACATCTCTGGGCATGACATCGCGGCGCTCGCTGCCAATGCCATGATCGCGATCTCTTCGTACTTGGAGACGCGGTGGAGGAATCCAATCTGAATGGTGGTCCTGCACATCAAGTGGATCTCTAAGATAGGGGTAATAAGAGTCGGAATTGAACATACCTGAGTCCTCAAATTCCTCATCGTCGAACTCCTCAATGGCATGATGGATCGTTGGCGTCGTGTAGCCATAACCATAGTAGTCATAGCGCGGTGTGCGCGCACTCTGGTGGCCAAGGTGGTCACGGACGTCGAACGTGATGGGTGTTGTGTCAGGTGTTCTGATAAGGGCTAAAGTCGTGTGCCCAATCAAAGTAATCCTAAACAAACCTAACTCAGTAGAATAGGCAAGCAAGGGTCGAATCCCACAGGGAGGAGTTGTCTTTCTTTATGTCAATTTGCATGCAATAGTAACAAAAGGGGGTTTTGTTGATTTGGTTTAAAAGTAACAAAGTAAATAAAAACAAAGGTTCAAATCAATTGGGAACAAGCACTTAGCCAGACAAAATATCCACCATTCAATTGATTGGTTGATCCTAGATTCTCTCTATTTCCTTTCTATGAATGTTCCTATTCCTTTTCATAAGTTTATAAACAGGACAAACAGACCCTGAGAATACTAACTATTAAATAACCATGAAAACCTCACAATTCAATTCAACAGCAGCAATGAGCACATGAATTTCGATAGATACATGCAAGAGTATCAAACAGTCATACAATTGCATGCAAATAATTCTCTCTATAATAAACCAGTCCAAACAGTTATTAGAATATTGCAGTTGCTACTCATGAATTAGGTAACTCAAACAGTAATTACCAACCCTAGCAATAGACAATTACCAATAACAATTAACAACTAGTTGCGTCCAACAAGCGAAATCAGTAAGAATCAATGGGATGAAGCACAAGAGAATCAATACATTCAAAGGAAAAGAAATAAAATTAGAATCTCACAAACATTATTCAAACAAAGGCTTCAATCGTCGGACTAAGCAAAGGTGCTTAGTTCTTCATAATCTTGAAAAGTAAAACTCTAAGGGAAAAACTGAATGATAAAAATTCGATGTTGATAGGTGGCAGCTCGGAAACTAGGTTAAGAAACCTAGCAAAACTAAAGCTAAAAATAATAAACACAATCTAAAAGGAAATAAAATAAAGTAACCAGAATAAAGAATTAAAAGAAATAAAGAAATAAATAAAATAAAGTAAACTTCGGACGAAACGACAATTCTCGGAAGCGCTGACGAACGGGATTTCCGCGATCGCGGAAAAATGCAACTTTGACTCCTTTGCTCTCGAATTAACCGCGACCAGACCGCTTGCTCACCCGCGATCGCGGATTTGCCTCGTACTTTTCTTCTCGCCTCTCGTAAATATCCACGACTGCGGCCTCAATTCCGCGATCGCGGCTTGGACTTTGTTGCTCCTCTTCTCTTCTAACTTTGTCCTCTCCTCGGTCTTCTCAAGTGGTTCTCTTCCCATCTTCTTATTGTCTTCGTTTAAGCTTCTCCAAACCACCATATCTACACTTCTACTTCTCAACTCCATTCTCTATAGTTGTGCTCTAGACATCTCCAAATAGTACCCAAAACACCGGTAACAACTCCTAATTAAGCACTACAAAGTAGCGCTGATCAAATTCCCCCATGCTTAAACCTTGCTCGTCCTCGAGTAAGCTAATAGAAACCTACTCCTCCAATCAAATCCCCAAGGTCTCAGGAAGCATATCAAAATCATCTCCACTAAGAATTGCACCTAACATGAAACTCCAAGGCACCAACACATCAACACAACACACCACCAAGCCTAAAGGAAAGCAGAGTACTTCCCCCAAGCTTATCCCGAACACCATAGAGTGAATAAAACATTTAATCCTAGCCTTCATCTATCTTCTTTTGCCTCCCAGAGTGACCTACCCGAATCCTCCTTATATCACCTCTTCTTATGTCACCACGCCAGGAAAAATGAGGAATCCTAATAATCACTCTTCTTCTTTTCACTCATTTTGCCAAGGCGTCCTTTCGGTTTTTCACCAAGCCACTCATTTCTACACTTCTACTTCTCAACTCCATTGTCCATAGTTGTGCTCTAGACATCTCCAAATGGTACCCAAAACACCAGTAATAACTCCTAATTAAGCACTACAAAGTAGCGCTGATCAAATTCCTAATTTGATCAGTGCCCTTCGCTTAGTCTGACAATTAAAGCCTTCGTTTGAATAATGGTTGTGAGATTCTAATTCTATTTCTTTTCTTTTGAATGTATTGATTCTCTTATGCTTCATCCCATTGATTCTTACTGATTTCGCTTGTTGGACGCAACTAGTTGTTATTAGTAATTGTCTATTGCTAGGGTTTGGTAATTACTGTTTGAGTTACCTAATTCATGAGTAGCAACTACAATATTCTAAGAACTGTTTGGATTGGTTTATTATAGAGAGAATTAATTGCATGCAATTGTATGACTGTTTGCTACACTTGCATGTATCTATCTAAATTCCTGTGCTCATTGCTGCTATTGAATTGAATCATGGAGGTTTTCCTGGTTGTTTGATAGTTAGTATTCGCAGGGTCTGTTTGTCTTATTTATAACTTAAGAAAAGGAATAGGAACATTCATAGGAAAGAATTAGAGATAATCTAGGATCAACATATCAAATGAATGGTGGATATTTGTTTGGCTAAGTGTTTTTCCCCAATTGATTACAACCCTTTGTTTTGTTTACTTTACTTTGTTTACTTGAAATTCAATCAACCAATCAATCCCCCCTTTTGTTACTATTGCATGCAAATTGACATAAAGAAAGACAACTCCTCCCTGTGAGATTCGACTCTTGCTTGCCTATTCTATTGAGTTAGGTTTGTTTAGGATTACTTTGATTGGGCACACGACTTTAGCCCTTATCAAATTGGCGCCGTTGCCGGGGAGGCAAGTTTTAATTTTTCTTTGTGTTTGTTTGTGTGCCAACTTTTGTGTGGACCTATCTTACGGTCCACACCCGTACTACTGACTCTTCCTTAGTTGATTGTGATACAGAGATGGCTAGAGATACACCGACTTTGAGGCAGTTGACTGCCCCAAACTTCGAACAGCAACCGCTTGCTGTGCAGTTTCCAGAGTTTGAGGATGGCGTGAATTTTGAGCTCAAATCGGGTTTGATTCATTTATTACCCCATTTCCATGGGCTGAATGGAGAAGACCCCAACAAGCATCTTTCTGAATTCCACGCTGTCTGCTCCAGTATGAAGCCAAGGAACGTTACAGAGGACTAGATCAAGCTGAGGGCCTTTCCTTTTTCTCTGAAGGATGCGGCAAATGATTGGTTCTTTTTTTTGGCCCCAGGGAGCATAGACACATGAGCTGAAATGAAGAAGGCCTTCCTGGAGAAATACTTCCCTACAACGAAACTCAATAGCCTGAAGCGAAGCATCAGCAACATTGAACAACATGCTACTGAGACGTTGTATGAATATTATGAGAGATTCAGGAGATTGATATCAAGCTGCCCCTATCATGGATACTCTGACCAAGACCTCATACTTTATTTGTATGGAGGACTTCTGGATGATGATAGAAGAATGGTGAACGCAACATGTGGAGGTAGTATTCTAAACAAGACACCAGCTGCGGCATTTGAGATATTCTTTGAGCTATCTGAGAGCTCAAGACAATTCAACAAACTGGTAAACCCGTATGCAGCAAGGGAAGTTAAGTCCTGCAGAATCTGTCATGATCCGACACACCCCATTGATGATTGCCCAACACTTCTTGAACCTATTGCTGAAGTGAATGCCATTGGAGGCTTCGGCCCCCCTAGACCAAGATATGACCCGTACTCCAACACTTACAATCCAGGGTGGAGAGATCACTCTAATCTGAGATACGGGAATCAACAGAATCATCCTCAGGGTCATGATGACCATGAGTTTCAACAGAGGTCACCACAGTTCTCACTGCGTCCACAACAATATCAGCAGCCTGGGGGTCAACAACATCAATTTAAAGAGCAATATGACCCACGTCCTCAAGGCCAAAGCTCAAGTTCATCTATGTCCGTCGATGACATGATCAAAACTATGGTCAACACTATGGTCCAACAAAATAGTGCTCTCACTCAGAGCGTTACAATGTTGGCTAACACTATGGTCCAACAAAACCAAGAGATGAAGTCTAGCATTCAAAACTTGGAAAAGAAGTTTGAACAATTCGCTCAAGGGTCGAGTAAGTTGGAGACCAGGGATTCTGGGAAACTACCATCTCAAATGGTAGAAAACCCAAGGGAGAATGTCAGTACGATGACGCTACGGAATAGAAAAGAGTTGGAGGCTAATTCCATACCTACGGGGAACAATTTTGTTGAAGAAAAGATGGATGAACACGGGGCTGAAAGCACAGAAGAAATCCTCACAGAAACTTTTCCGCGACCGCGGCGGGAAATCCGCGATCGCGGATATATCACTAAAGATGAAGAAAAATTTGAGGCAAATCCGCGATTGCGGAATGAGATCCGCGACCGCGGAAACAATGCTGAACGAGAGACAGAAATCGCCGATTTTCCGCGACCGCGGCAAAATTTCCGCGATTGCGGAAATGTCTCTGGAGAAGAGATAAACAAGGAAGAACTCCCGCGACCGCAGACCCAAAGCCACGACCGCGGATCTGAAGCTGAAGTCCAAGATTCTTATGTTCTTCCAGATCTTCCACCTCTTCACTCGCTGAAGCCACCCGCGCCATTTCCTGAAGCGCTGAAGGACACAAGAAGGCCAGAGAACGACAAGGAAATCTTCGAGACCTTCAGTAAATGCGAGGTAAACATTCCCTTACTCAAACTTGTCAAGAGTATTCCTCGCTATGCTAAATTTCTGAAAGAACTGTGTACCATCAAAAGAAATCAGAAATTGAAGGGAAAGCAAAAGATTAAGGTGAGTGAATATGTTTCTGCTGTTTTTCAAAGGCGAATGCCTAAAAAGTGTGGTGATCCAGGCATGTTTAGTATTCCATGTGTAATAGGTGACACTAAATTTGAGAAAGCTATGCTAGATCTAGGTGCATCTATAAATGTCTTGCCTTATTCTTTGTATGAATCATTAGGATTAGGACCATTGCATGAGACAGAAATAGTTATTCAATTAGCTGATAGATCTAATGTGTACCCGAAAGGGGTAGTTGAAGATGTCCTTGTAATGGTTGATAATTTGATTTTTCCTACTGACTTCTTTGTGCTGGATATGGATCACGATAAACATACAACCCATATACTGTTAGGTAGGTCTTTTTTGAAAACATCCCAGACAAAGATTGATGTAAGTAGTGGAACCCTTACCATGGAACTTGATGGGGAAAGGTGGAGTACAACATATATGATGCTATGAAACACCCCACTGACGATCATTCTCTGTGTGCTATTGATGTGATTGACCCTATTGTGCAAGACATTTTTGATACTACTTGTTTCGATGAGTTACAATCTGTTTTAGACAATGAACAAGTAGATCCACTGGAAGATTTTGCTTTGTCTACTAACCTACAGGAAACTGTGGCTCACTTGGATGCCTATGGTAAGCCCCATCTCAATCCTTTGGGCATTGGCCCCATTCCACTAACAGTGCCAAGCGAGAGGCTTTTACCTTCCATTGTGCAGGCACCAGAAATTGAACTCAAGCCGCTACCAGACCACCTCAAGTATGCCTTTCTGGGAAAGGATGACACATTACCAGTCATTATCTCTAACAAGTTTTCCAAGGATCAAGAGGAAAAGTTGGTGGTAGTGCTCAAGGAGCACAAGACAGCTTTGGGATGGACCATTGCCGACATCAAGGGGATTAGTCCCACTACTTGTATGCATAGAATTTTGCTGGAGGAAGAAGCCAAACCATCCAGACAGCCACAGAGAAGACTCAACCCACCAATGATGGAGGTGGTGAAGAAGGAGGTGTTGAAGCTCCTATAGGCTGGAATGATTTTTCCTATCTCTGACAGTAAGTGGGTGAGCCCGACACAAGTTGTTCCAAAAAAGGGATGCATCACAGTTGTAGAGAACCAGCAAGGAGAGTTGGTCCCCACCCGAGTACAAACAGGATGGAGAGTATGCATTGACTACCGTAAGCTGAATGCGGTGACTAGAAAGGATCACTTCCCTTTACCCTTTATTGATCAAATGCTTGAGCGACTTGCTAGTCGCCCCTATTATTGTTTTTTGGATGGATACTCAGGGTATTTTCAGGTGGACATAGCACCAGAGGATCAGAAAAAAGACGACGTTTACATGCCCTTTTGGTACTTTTGCATACCGCAGGATGCCATTTGGGTTGTGTAACGCACCCGGGACATTTCAAAGGTGTATGGTAAGCATTTTCTCTGAGTATATGGAGCAGTTTATTGAGGTCTTTATGGATGATTTCACAGTCCATGGTGATAGTTTTGATGCATGTTTGGACCATTTATCACTTGTGATTAAAAGATGTGTAGAAACCAACTTGGTTCTTAATTCTGAAAAGTGTCATTTTATGGTTGAACAAGGAATTGTGCTAGGACATATAGTGTCATCGAAGGGTATTGAGGTCAATAAGGCAAAGATTGATGTAATTCAGTCTTTACCTTATCCTACTAATGTGCGTGAAGTGTGTTCTTTCTTAGGCCATGCAGGTTTCTACCACCGATTTATTAAAGATTTTTCAAAGATCTCGTCACCCCTACGCGAGCTGCTGAAGAAGGAGGTGAATTTTGAGCTTAATGATGAGTGCAAGAAGGCATTTGATGAATTGAAAGCTCACCTTACAAGTGCACCAATTATTCAAGCACCGGATTGGTCGCGCCCCTTTGAGATAATGTGCGATGCTAGTGATTATGATGTGGGGGCAGTTCTGGGGAAGAAAGAAGCAAGAGCTTCTCATGTGATTCACTATGCTTCCATGACTCTGATTGGCACATAGCGGAACTACTCCACCACTGAAAAAGAATTGCTCGCTGTCGTGTTTGCCTTGGAGAAATTTAGGCAATACTTACTGGGCACCAAAGTGATTATTGTAACACCCCCAAATCTTAACCCATTTGGAAAGGTATTACCGCCAGTGACCTCAGTTTTCCTCACCGAAGCCACCCAAGGCTTTACCGTTTAAATACAATCCATGAAACACTTATGATACAAAATCATCATAATATTCGATTAAAGCAAGAGTCCCAGAATTACATCCCAATTCCGAATAGGACTAAATACAGAGTTAAACAAAATACAGAGTAAATAAGTTACAACGGAAGTCTATCTTAAAATATTACAAAAAGGGTTGTGATCATCATGATCACCTGCCCAAGGTTCTCAACCTGATTAAAACATTAAAAACATCCAAAAACCACCGTCGTCTTCATAGTCATTCTAGTCTCCTCATATCTGCGCTCTATCTGATGTGCCGAATCGAACGGATGACACCAGCCAACCATGCAGAGAACAATTTTGGTTGGTTAGTCTAATGAAAGACTATGCAAGGGCACAAAGCAGAAGGTTCTAAGTAGTCGTATTAAGTTAGACTCATCGTCCCTCGAATAAAAGTCGAGTACGCTAGTCAACCACCATACTCTACTGAATATATGAAAAGGCATGATCAAGAGAAGATTCCAACTGAAATGAATCTTATCGGAATATCCAAGAGAAGACTCCAAAAGATTGAGTCTTTTAGGAAGCATGACAAAGTCTGGAACATTTAAAGAATCACAGAATTACAGTATCGCAGTCGAGCGACTAAAAGTTAAGACGAGCTTTCCTAGTTGCACTAGCGCCTAGCTGCACTACTTGCCCAGGGTATATTAATTATGTGCGACAACGTAACTTATCTTATGATATTCTCAAATGCACAACACGTTATAAGCTTTTAAATGTATATATCCCATGGATCCTATACATATAGTATTAGGTGGGGGCTTAGCCACCTCTCTACTAGATTCTGAGATTTGTGACACCAGCTAAGTGCACCCCCTCTATACTCGTGTATCAGAGGTTAGGTCATGACCGTCCATATGGTATTAGGTGGGGTTTAGCCACCTCTCTACCAAATTATAAAGAAACGACTGGATTCTAACGAGTCCAACGTTCCTGACTACTAGTGCTAACTAAACAGTTCACACACAACAATAGTTCACAATAAATCCACATAACCGCCCTCAAGGCTATCAACATAAATATATATTCATAATAGCGTTGTTCTAACAGATATACAACCTATTAAAATATCATATTTTAGTTCTCCAAAACAATTAACAAAATTGTTCCCAGACGAACACAGTATTCATTCCAAATTAATTACTCAATTAAACAACTGATAATTAATGGAAACATGGAATGATGAGCAAGAGCGAACCGCCACTTGCCTTAAATCCGCAGAAGCTTAAACGAAGCTAGGTACGACGACAACTGGTTTCCGGGCTCGAAGCAGGGACAAATTTGGCAACACAGATTCCTTCGGATCGACCCATAAAGAAACCCTAAGTTAGATTCTACAACAACGAGTACGAATCTAAAGAATAACGAAAGGAATCGAAAGGAACGAAGCCCGATCAAAACCACAAAAGCCAAGGCCGAAACAAGCCAAGAGCTTCTGGGCGGCGGTCGCCGCCTGCCTTACGGCGGGCGCTGCTGTTCGTGGCGGTGGTCGCCGCCTGCCTTACGGCGGGCGCCGCTATGAACACCAGAAAATATACACGAGAGGCAAAAACTCACCGACTTCGATTGTTTTGCTTCTCCTTTCCTTTGCTTTGGATTCTAAGCTTCTAAGGGCCTCCAAAGCTTCACTTTGCAACTGGAATAACACCAACTGGAGCTCCGGCGATCGATATCGAAAAATCCGGCGAGAGCTTAATTCCGACGAGATGATTTAAGTGGGATTTGAGCTTCGTTTATGTGCTCAATTCGATCCCAATCCATCTCCTTTTATAGCCTCAAGCCAAGGGAACAAGAAATGACAAGCCATGCACGTGGAGGGCCGAGATCAAGCCGTCCCCCGGTCGTCGGCAAGCCCCTGCAACTTGCCCTACAGCAGTGGCGGCGGTCGCCGCGACCGGCAAGAGGTCGCCGCCCTTATGGGTCTCTGGCGGCGGTCGCCGCATTTCTGGCAGCGGTCACCGCATTCCTAGGCCACTTGCATAGGAAGATAATGATGACGTTGGCTACTGGGCGGCAGTCGCCGCTAGCCTTACGACGGTCGCCGCCAAGGCCCTTTTTGCATCAGATTAAGCTTCGATTAGCTTTGGCCTTAGCTCGGGATAAATAATAACCATACACGAACCAGTATTAAGTCCCAAAATACGTCGACTGTATATTATTTCACTTAGAAAAATATTACAGAGATTAAGAACATTATAGAATGTCTTTCTGTCTTTGACATTAAATCGACGTACACAACAGACGTTCAGGTAATTTCCAAAATACTCTTACAGAAATACGGGGTATCACAATTATCTATATAGATCATGCAACACTTCGTTATCTATTGACAAAGAAAGAGGCAAAACCAAGATTGATTCGATGGATATTACTGCTGAGTGAGTTCGATGTGGAGATCAGGGATAAAAAGGGAGTCGACAACTTGATAGCTGATCACTTAAGCAGGCTCGTACTGGATGAGGACAGAGAAAAGAAGGAGGCACAGATATAGGGCGATTTTCCCGACGAAACATTGTGTGGCATCACAGCAGAACCTTTTCCGCGACCGCGGAAATTTCCCAGAGTCATCATCAGCTTCAAGCCCTTCTACAGAAAGTTTTCCGCGATCGCGGAAATTCCCCTGGAGCAAGTGTCTGTGTCGTCAAATTTTTCGAAAAATCACCGCGACCGCGGGGTGAGTTCCGCGACCGCGGAAGGGCCCTTGATGTAACACCCCCAAATAACCTCTTGAAAGTATTACCGCCAGTGACCTCAGACGTACTGTCCGATGTCACCCAAGGCTTTTCCAGTTGATATAAATCATTAAACCACAGTTATAATACAACATATCATAACTTCCATTAAAACCAAGTCTCGGAATTACAGCATAATTCCAAATACATCAAAATACATTATCAGAATTATTACAGTGGAAGTCTTAAATACAAAACATAGTTAACACAGCGGAAGTCTTAAAATAACAACAAAAACATCGTTCGCCTTTATAGTCGTTCTAGCCTTCTCGGATCCGCAATTTATCTGATGTGCCGAATCGAACGGATGACACCAGCCAACCATGCAGAGAACAATTGCGGTTGGTTAGTCTAATGAAAGACCAAGCAAGGGGTACAAAGCAGAGTGGTTCGAGTGATCGTAACCGTTTACTATCATTGTCCCTCGAATAACAACCGACGGAATGATACATAACCCGGTACTTTCACTGAAAGAGTATCAAATAAGATATGCACTGAAGAGAAGACTCCCAAGGAAATGAGTCTTATCGGAAAATATGACAAATATTGGGAAACTTAATTAATCACAGAATCACAGTATCGCATACGAGCGATTTAAAAGTTAAGACGAGTTTTCCTAGCTGCACTATCGTCTAGCTGCACTACTCGCCGAAGGTATATTAATTATGTGCGACTAACGGCACTTATCTTATTTAATTCCAAAACTCACATCACGTTATAAGCTTTTATATCCACATCACAGAGTCCAAGCCTTTATATCCACATCACGGTTGGTCATGACCAGAAAGTTTGGCATAGGGTCTTAATCGCCCTGTTATTTGCCAAGTTATAAAGAAACGAATGGACCTCGCAAAGTCCAAGCGTTCCTCCGAATACTCGTGCTAACTAACAGTTCAACACAGTAATAGTCCACATCAAAGCCAACATGGCCAACATCATAAACATATATTTATACTAGCGTTGTTCTAGCAGATATACAACCTAGTATAACATCATCTTTTAATCAATTATTGACAAAGCTGTTCCCAACGAACAATAAATCAATAAATCATCCCAAATTAATTAATAACTAAATAATTGATAATTAATTGAAATATGGAATGATGAGCAAGAGCGAACCGCCACTTGCCTTAGATTAGTCGAGCTCGAACAAAGCTTAGAAATGTCGGGTTCCTGGATCTGGAACTGGGATAGATCTCGGATTAAAAATCCCTAAGAAACGACCCATAACGAGATCCTAAGTTAGATTCAATATCCATAAATATGAATCTAAAAGAATACGAAAAGAATCGAAGGAACCGAGCCTCGCTCAAGACCATAATTCCCAAGAACACACACACACGGACAGCTCACCGCGGGTGCGGTGGAGCTCTTACCGCGGGTGCGGTGGGGTCACAGTGGAGAAGGCTTCGGCAGCAAAGTTCAGAAAACTCTCCCAACTCAATTCGCTTGGGGTTTGATCTTAATACCCTTATACCTTCAAATACTACTAGTGAGTACCTTTGTAAACACTCAAAGGGGGGTTCGATCAACTTCTCAAACAAAGCTCAAAAGCTTGGTTTCAATGGAGATTTTCAGAGGAGAAAACAGAGGAGGAAGATGATGCTCTCTCCCTCTCTGATGTCGACCCCTTTTATAGCCAACCAAGAGCTCCCCCAGCAGGGAACAAGCAGGAGACCAGCAAGGAAGGCTAGGCGAGGCTAGGCCTGACAACCGGCGCCACTTGCAGGGGAAGAGGATTGACGTGGCCGAAATATGCAATGCAAATATCGTTGAATGGCCTAGTCAAAGTAAAAGTCCTAACAACCTACTAAACAGATATATAGTAAGCAAGTAAGGGTCGAACCCACAAGGAAGATCTGATGAAGTATACAATTATGATTAACAAGTAATAAGGAAATGGGGGTTTTGGTTATCAAACAGAGTAAAGTGAACAGGTTTAGTTGACTTGAGAATATGATTGGAGAAGAAGTTCCACTAGAACGAGATCCACAATACAAAGATATAATTTGATCACCGAAATCTATTAAATCGAAGTTCTTTATCTATTCTTATAGTTGTTCCCACCCTGATCTTGATTAACTACCAATTCAGACAGTTGTTGATAGTACTTACTACAATATCAATGGAAGAAAACCTTACCACTAATAAAGCAATAGCAATGCACGCAAGGATATAGGATACATGCAAATAGAAGAAAACCTTACTACTTAACATGCAAATGATTCTCACTCACAATTGTGCACTCGTATTCCACTATATGCAACAATTATGTTTGCTACTAGATATGCACTCGTAATCCACTATATGCAAACCCTAGCAATTGATAAATAGTATTCAACCTAGTTGATCAGGCTATGAAGAATAATAATGAATCAATACTCAATATAACCAAGAGAATCAAACCAACACATATAAGAATAAGAACAAGGAATAGAAATCTCACAAATACATCAACTGTATTGCTTCAAACGTCTAGTAGAACAAGGGGAAATTAGTGCTCCATTCAGATGTAAATGAAACCCTAATGAGAAAAACAACGATAATATAAATCTGATGTCTCGCTTCGTGACTGCCCACTCAAGACCTAGAAAGAAGTCTTAAATAGGCTTAGGAAATAAGTTAACCTAATGGAAATAAAAAAAAAAAAGTCCGAAATGCAATAAAGGAAATAAAGTCTTCTGCTGGCCGCGAGGCATGACGTGCCCACCGCGGGGCGGTGAGATCCACCGCGGGGCGTCAGTCTTCTAGTTGCCTTCTCTGAGATCCACCGCCGGGTCGTGGTGGCTTCTGGCGCGGGGCGTCAAGTTACACCGCGGGGCGGTGAGTTCCACCGCGGGGCGGCGGTGCCTTTTTCAGCTTCTGCGACACTTTAGTAAAAATGCCATAACTTTTGATTCCCAACTCAGATTGCACTCATATTTTGAGGACTTGCAGTAGACTTCAAGATGTAACTCCTGGAATTGGAATCACTTCATTTGGACATCTGAGTAGAGATAACGAACCATTTGAATTCAGCACATTGTTCTTCTACTCTTCAATACACTTCAAACCTCTATAAATCCTATGATTTCTTCACTTCTCCACTCCAACTCCATAATCCACGATTGTGCTCTAAATCCATCCAAATGGCACCTCAAACCTGGTAATAACCCCCAGATATGCACTACAAAATAGCACCGAACAAGGATAACTCTGTCGAAGTAAAATATCCCACCGCGGGGTGCGGCAGGGTGCGGTGGCACCCAGTGACCGCCTCACTTGTTTGCTTCAGAACTGGTCCTCGCCGCGGGTGCGGCCACTTGACCGCGGGGTGCGGTCAAGGCCATTTTTCACCCTTTTGTCTGTTTTAATCTTGGGTTAATTATCTTAACCCCGGGTTAAATATATTCGTATACGAACGACTATTTAACCTTGAACATACGTCAACTGTATTTTATATTACTCAAAAAAATATTATAGAGATCAAACAATTTACAGAATGTCCGAACCTCTCTAAAATTAATCCGACTTGTAATACAGGAGTTGGAAAAATTCCAAAATATCCTTATAAAATGAGGGATATTATATTACCTCCCCCTTAAAAGAAGTTTCGACCCCGAAACTTGGCTATTCTAGGCCGAAAACATCTCGGGAAAGCGTCTAAGCATATCCTCTTCAGTTTCCCAAGTCTCTCAAGTAACCTCTTCGGTTCCTAACTTGGACCACAAAATTCATACCAACGGTACCACCCTACTGCGTAGCTGCTTCTCACGACACTCGAGAATACGCACAGGTATCTCCTCATAGGTACCATTTGCCTGGATCTCGATGTCTTCATAACTCAGCACATGAGATTCATCTAGCACATACTTCCTTAACAAGGATACGTGAAACACGTTATGCACTGGATGTGCCGATGGCGGCAATGCCAAACGGTACGCTAGAGATCTCATCCTATCAAGGATCTCGAATGGTCCCATGTAGCGAGGATTAAGCTTCCCACGCTTGCCAAATCTGAATACACCTTTGGACGACGATACTTTGACAAATACCTTGTCACCAACCTCAAACTCAACATTCCTACGCTTCGGATCAGCATAAGACTTTTGTCGACTCTGAGCTGTCAACATTCTTTGTCTTATCAAAGCAATGTCCGAGGCATTCCTTTTGACTAGCTCTGGTCCGAGCAGAATCTTGTCGGCGTTCTCATCCCAACAAATCGGAGATCTGCACTTTCGACCGTACAAAGCCTCGAATGGAGCCATCTTGATAGTAGCATGCCAGCTATTGTTGTATGTGAACTCAATCAGACTCAGGTTGTCCTCCCAGCTAGTCGGACGATCGAGTGCACAAGCTCTTAGCAAATCTTCTAAGGTCTGAATGGTCCTTTCAGACTGTCCATCCGTTTGAGGATGAAATGCAGTACTGAACCTTAACTCGGTTCCCATGGCCTTGTGCAATTCCTTCCAGAATCTTGACATGAATCGGCCATCGTGATCCGATAAAATGGTCTTTGGAGTACCATGCAAACGAATAACCTCGTGTAAAAATACTTCTGACAGCTTCTGGGTTCCCCACGTTGTCTTGATAGCCATGAAGTGAGCACTCTTCGTGAGCCTGTCAATGATAACCCATATAGCATCTTTCTGACTTCGAGCTTTAGGCATCCATGTGACGAAATCCATTGCAATTTCCTCCCACTTCCATTCTAGAACTGGAAGAGGTAGCAATTCTCCATCGGGTCTTCGGTGTTCTATCTTGACCTTCTGACAAGTTAAGCATTTCGCCACAAACTCTGCCACATCCCACTTCATATTGGGCCACCAGAACTTCATTCTGAGGTCCTTGTACATCTTGCTAGAGCTTGGATGTACAGAATAGGCTGACGAATGGGCTTCCCTCATCACCAATTGGCAAAGACCCTCAACGTCAGGCACACAAATCCGGTCCTGAAACCAGAGTGATCCATCTTCCTGAATCACGAAACCGGGAGCTTTCCCGTCCATTACTTCGCTACATAGCTTCACCAAAAGTACATCATCGACCTGTTTCTCCTTGATCTGATCAAGAAGTATAGCTTGAATCTCAAGCATACATAGGTATCCACGACGTTGATCGTACAAGACTTCGATCTCGCACAATTCTTGGTTCAGCTTGGTCTGAGCAACAAGCAAAGCCACTACAGTCTCGTGCGACGTCTTCCGGCTCAATGCATCAGCTACTACATTAGCCTTGCCCGGATGATACAGCAATTCGAGGTCATAGTCTTTGAGTAGCTCCAACCAGTGACGTTGTCTCATATTCAGCTCCTTCTGAGTAAATATATACTTGAGACTCTTATGATCAGTGAAGACTTGGCACCTCACACCATAGAGATAGTGCCTCCAAATCTTCAGCGCAAACACTACTGTTGCTAACTCCAGATCATGTGTCAGATAGTTTTCTTCATAGGTTTTTAGCTGTCTTGATGCGTAAGCAATAACCTTGACTCTTTGCATCAACACACATCCCAACCCATTTTTCAAAGCATCACTATAGACCGCATAATCATCAGTTCCTTCTGGCAGCGTCAATACTGGTGCGGAGGTCAGACATTGCTTCAGCTTTTGAAAACTGGCCTCGCACTTGTCATTCCAGACAAACGTCTTATGGACCTTATGGAGCAGACCCATCATAGGTAGAGCGATCTTATAAAATCCCTCTATGAACCGTTTGTAGTAACCCGCAAGTCCTAGAAAACTACGCACCTCTTTCACGTTCTGAGGCCGCTTCCAATTAGCTACTGCTTCAATCTTCTGGGGATCAACCATCACCCATTTTTCATTGATCACATGGCCTAAGAAAGCCACTTCTTTGATCCAAAAGTCACACTTAGACAATTTCGTATATAGTTGATTTTGTCTAAGGACTGATAAAATAATTCGAAGATGTTCCTCATGAGCTTTCACGCTCGGGGAGTAGATCAAAATGTCATCGATGAAGACCACCACGAACTTATCCAAGTACTGGTGAAAACATCGGTTCATCAGATCCATGAAGACTGCTGGAGCATTGGTAAGTGCAAATGGCATGACTACGAACTCGTAGTGACCATATCTCGTCCGGAATGCAGTCCTCGGAATATCTTCCTCACGAATCCTGAGCTGGTGATAACCAGATCTCAGATCGATCTTGGAAAAGACTTTTGCTCCTTGTAGTTGATCTAACAGATCATCAATCCTTGGCAAAGGATATTTGTTCTTGATCGTGACTTTATTCAACTCACGATAGTCGATGCAAAGTCGAAACGATCCATCCTTCTTCTTGACAAATAACACCGAAGCGCCCCAAGGTGATGTGCTCGGCCTTACATAACCTTTGTCGAGAAGATCCTCAAGTTGCTTCTTCAACTCTTTCATCTCTGCAGGAGCCATCCAGTACGGTGCTTTAGAAATCGGCGCGGTACCAGGCTCGAGATCGATAGAAAATTTCACGTCACGCTTCGGGGGTAATCCAGGAATCTCTTCCGGAAAAACATCAGGAAATTTATTAATCACGGGAATATCAAGAATTGTTGGTTCATCTTTCATGGGCGTTTCCAGGTAGCAAAGGTACCCGACACAACCTTGTCGAAGTAGCTTAAACACAGTCATCGCATTGATAAGCATGCCGTTATCCGCGTCATTCTGACCCTTGAATTTGCACACACACTGGCCCCTAGATGACACCGTTACAGTTCTTGAACTAAAGTCGATCACCGCCCCATGACGCGTCAGCCAATCCATACCGAGAATAATGTCGTATGGGGCCATAGCAATACAGATCAAATCTGCCTCAAACTTCTTACCTTGAATGGTAACCGGAAATTTTGACAAACGCTTGGTGCCCACTAAATGGTCACCATTAGGAAGATTCACAATGAAAGGTTCACAAACCTCGTTGCAGACTAAACCTAACTTACTAACACAATTCTCTGAAATAAAGGAATGGGTAGCACCGAATCAAACAGTATGCACACAGAAGTAGAATGAAGGTATAGAGTACCTTGAGCAACTGGAGCGTTAGGTCCATCAGCCTCACGCATCTCGTACAGGCGTTGACCCTGACCTCCTGCAGTAGCTGGGGCTTTGCCTTTGTTCTGTGCAGTCGTCTGTATCGAAGGACTGGGAGTCTCCGTCGGTTTGAACCTAGGTCGGTTGTTCTGGTTAACAGACCCTTGTTGTGACTCTGTTCCCTTCTGCTTTTCCTATCGACAGAACCTCTGCATATGCCCTTCCTTCCCACAACCAAAACACATCTTCTTTTCCTTCGGACACGCAAAGTTTTTGTGCCCAGTTGTACCACAATTGTGACATTGGATCGGACTCTTGTCCTGACTCGATTGTTGTATTGACCCTCCTTGAGTCATTTTTGTCCTCGCTTTGCCAGACTTGTCGAAGTTGGACGGTGGCACAGGACGTTTAAATCCACTTGCCTGAGATTAATTTTGCATCGACCTCTGGCAATTCCGTCTCTTGGTTGACTCTTCCAGAGTCACCTCCAACTTATACGCTGCATCCACGTATTGCTCCAAGGTAGAGCATCTGTGACGCAACATCATCGGTTTAATGTCTGGGCTCATCCACTCATGGAAATGCCAAATTTTATGTTCCTCGCTGGACACAACAGACCCAGCGTATTGCAATAAATGATTGAACTTGGCCGCTAGCTCGGTCACTTTCAATCCGTCATTCCTGGGATAGAGGAATTCCTTGTGTTTCTCATCCCACATGGCTTGGGAAAAGAAACGATCATTCATCTTTGTTTTGAACATCCCCCAGTTCAAATCAGCCCGATCAGCTAGTCCAGTGTTCTCCCACCATTCGCTAGCATCTCCCTTCAACTGATGAGAAGCTATATGCACCTTCTCAACCTCGGTGCATTCGATATTGCGGAACAATCGCTCCATATGGGAAAACCAATGAGCCACCCTGACCGGCTCTCCTTTTTCGTCATAACTGTCCGGCCTCATAGAGTTAATGGTCTTCAGTGCTCGACCATAATTATCCCTATTCCTGGCCGTCTCATCACGGTGTATATGAACATTAGGTTCCACGAACCTAGGAATTTCTGGCGGAATTGGCACACCCTGTGCCTGAGGTGCAACAGGTTGCATAACATCGGCGAATGCTTGCATAAATATTCCCCGAATAGCTGCAACTGCCGCTGCATCAAACACCATCGGAGCGTTGGCATGAGCTTGGCCATTGCCTCCAGGGTTATTATGGGAATTTGATTCGTGTTCCTCCACAGGGTCTGGAACATTCCTTATAATTGGTCTAGGGTCATTGTTTGGCCCAGCACCAGTACAGATAGTGTTCCTTGTATTCACCATCTATTTACCGATAAATTTCTAAGTAATTTATACATTAATATCATTCCATCATACTTAATGTAATAAAATCGACTCAGAGTAGATCAACTGGTTAATTATATAGATGAACTTTCAACTAAGCTACTGATTTTACAAAAGGAATCTCCTAAGCTTTCGAACAAAATTGCTTGGAGATTTTCTTGAACTTCACTGTATATACATCAAAATATACGCAAAAGAAACTACTACAGTCAACGTTGACCCATATCAAGGTGCCCTAAACACGTTTCCTGTATGGCAAACTCCTCACACAAGGCTTCTTTGAACGGGGTTTATCATCTGAATCCGGTGACGGACTCCTGACCCTACTCGGCCCTGGAACACATGGTTCATCCCTTGGCTCTGGTGTTCTTGGCCTTGCCCTCCTTTGAGCATAATCAGTCATTTCGTCCATCAGCCGCTGCTCTTCAAAAGAGATCTCTTGGCTTTGACGAAGTATCCTGCGCAATTCAGGGCTCGACCTTCGCCTTCTCCGAATAAGATTAGGCTCAGAGTTCTCAGATAATTCTCGTGGTCCGCTTTCTCTAATGTCGTACTCGACATAGAGTGCTTCCCAGTCAGCGTCAGTCATTGGCGCGCATACTGGTTCGGGTGGCGGACTTGGGTAGAGGAATTGCATCCCCGTGTCCTCATGGTCCACCAATGAGTGTCTCAAACTATCGGGCTCTTGCCCCTGTTCTTCTTGGTTCTCCTCAGGATCTTCCTCTGGATCCTCTTCCGGATCTTCCTCTGGATCCTCTTCGGGATCTTCCTCTGGATCCTCTTCGGGTGCCGACTCAATCTCGAGGTCGTCGTTGTAATATCCTTGAGCATACCTTGACAGCTCAACAGGTTCCACTACTGGAGTCACAACATCGTTGGATCTAAGTACCACTGACTCATGAAGTACATGCTTTACTTCCTCGAGTGGGTTGCTAGGTCCTCCGATCTCAAAGCATCTCGGGGGAGTAGAGAAATTTAGCCTTGCAGGAGATGGCGGAGCCATCTCGGCATCTTCCAAATCTCTCATAAGGGAAATGCATGCACCCATAACCTACGGGGTAACAAGACGAGAATTAGTCTTTCTAGACATGGGAGTGAACTTCCATATCAGACTTCAAGAAAAGGCACGACTATGAACGGTTAAAAATTTTATTCGAAAATTCAGAGCCTTCTAAAACCTTTCTCAGTTTCAAACGAGTGATCGGTTTATAAAAGTTTTGTTCCTGAAAAACATTTTAAACCCGACCCGTAAGAAAAAAAATCGGCTCTGATACCAAGTCTGTAACACCCCCAAATAACCTCTTGAAAGTATTACCGCCAGTGACCTCAGACGTACTGTCCGATGTCACCCAAGGCTTTTCCAGTTCATATAAATCATTAAACCACAGTTATAATACAACATATCATAACTTCCATTAAAATCAAGTCTCGGAATTACAGCATAATTCCAAATACATCAAAATACATTATCAGAATTATTACAGCGGAAGTCTTAAATACAAAACATAGTTAACACATCGGAAGTCTTAAAATAACAACAAAAACATCGTTCGCCTTTATAGTCGTTCTAGCCTTCTCGGATCCGCAATTTATCTGATGTGTTGAATCGAACGGATGACACCAGCCAACCATGCAGAGAACAATTGCGGTTGGTTAGTCTAATGAAAGACCAAGCAAGGGGTACAAAGCAGAGTGGTTCGAGTGATCGTAATCGTTTACTATCATTGTCCCTCGAATAACAACCGACGGAACGATACATAACCCGGTACTTTCACTGAAAGAGTATCAAATAAGATATGCACTGAAGAGAAGACTCCCAAGGAAATGAGTCTTATCGGAAAATATGACAAATGTTGGGAAACTTAATTAATCACAGTATCGCATACGATCGATTTAAAAGTTAAGACGAGTTTTCCTAGCTGCGCTATCGTCTAGCTGCACTACTCGCCGAAGGTATATTAATTATGTGCGACTAACGGCACTTATCTTATTTAATTCCAAAACTCACATCACGTTATAAGATTTTATATCCACATCGCAGAGTCCAAGCCTCTATATCCACATCACGGTTGGTCATGACCAGAAAGTTTGGCATAGGGTCTTGATCGCCCTGTTATTTGCCAAGTTATAAAGAAACGAATGGACCTCGCAAAGTCCAAGCGTTCCTACGAATACTCGTGCTAACTAACAGTTCAACACAGTAATAGTCCACATCAAAGCCAACATGGCCAACATCATAAACATATATTTATACTAGCATTGTTCTAGCAGATATACAACCTAGTATAACATCATCTTTTAATCAATTATTGACAAAGATGTTCCCAACGAACAATAAATCAGTAAATCATCGCAAATTAATTAACAACTAAACAATTGATAATTAATTGAAATATGGAATGATGAGCAAGAGCGAACCGCCACTTGCCTTAGATTAGTCGAGCTCGAACAAAGCTTAGAAACGTTGGGTTCCTGGATCTGGAACTGGGATAGATCTCGGATTAAAAATCCCTAAGAAACGACCCATAACAAGATCCTAAGTTAGATTCAATATCCACAAATATGAATCTAAAAGATGACGAAAAGAATCGAAGGAACCGAGCCTCGCTCAAGACCACAACTCCCAAGAACACACACACACGGACAGCTCGCCGCGGGTGCGGTGGAGCTCTTACCGCGGGTGCGGTGGGGTCACAGTGGTGAAGGCTTCGGCAGCAAAGTTCAGAAAACTCACCCAACTTGATTTGCTTGGGGTTTGATCTTAATACCCTTACACCTTCAAATACTACTAGTGAGTACCTTTGTAAACACTCAAAGGGGGGTTCGATCAACTTCTCAAACAAAGCTCAAAAGCTTGGTTTCAATGGAGATTTTCAGAGGAGAAAACAGAGGAGGAAGATGATGCTCTCTCCCTCTCTGATGTCGACCCCTTTTATAGCCAACCAAGAGCTCCCCCAGTAGGGAACAAGTAGGAGACCAACAAGGAAGGCTAGGCGAGGCTAGGCCTGACAACCGGCGCCACTTGCAGGGGAAGAGGATAACTCTGTCGAAGTAAAATATCCCACCGCGGGGTGCGGCAGGGGTGCGGCAGGGTGCGGTGGCGCCCAGTGACCGCATCACTTGTTTGCTTCAGAACTGGTCCTCGCCGCGGGTGCGGTCAATGCCATTTTTCACCCTTTTGTCCGTTTTAATCTTGGGTTAATTATCTTAACCCCGGGTTAAATATATTCGTACACGAACGACTATTTAACCTTGAACATACGTCAACTGTATTTTATATTACTCAGAAAAATATTACAGAGATCAAACAATTTACAGAATGTCCGAACCTCTCTAAAATTAATCCGACTTGTAATACAGGAGTTGGAAAAATTCCAAAATATCCTTATAAAATGAGGGATATTACACTTGACCCCTCCTCCGAGTTTGTTTCTGAAGAACTACTTCTTGGGCTCCACACATTCAAGTCGTGGTATGCTAACCTAGTAAACTTTCTTGTTCGAGAAGAGTTCCCGCCTAATTTCTCTAAAGCACAAAAGGACAAGATACGACGTGAGTCTCGATTCTATGTGTGGGATGACCCCTATCTTTGGAGGAACTGTGTTGACCAGGTAATCCGTCGATGTCTTTCGGATAACGAGGTACAATTTGTCTTAGCCTTTTGTCATTCTCATGCATGTGGGGGCCACTTTGGGGCAAACAAAACTGCTAGGAAGGTGTTAGACGCAGGATTTTATTGGCCACACATCTTTCGGGATACACATGCCTTTTGTAAGTCTTGTGATCGATGCCAGAGAGTTGGGAATATTTCTCGAATGAATGAGATGCCACAATCATCATTAATCTTTTGCGAGATTTTTGATGTTTGGGGCATTGACTTTATGGGACCATTTCCTAACTCCTTTGGGAACTTCTATATTTTGCTTGCGGTGGACTACGTTTCCAAGTGGGTGGAAGCGAAGGCCACCAAGACTGACGATTCTAAAGTGGTGGCAGATTTTTTGAAGAAGCACATTTTCTCTAGATTTGGAATCCCCAAGGCTTTGATAAGTGACAAGGGAACTCACTTCTACAATAGAACCGTGAGCGCCCTACTGAAGAATAACCATGTCACGCAGAAAGTCTCCACCGCCTACCACCCACAAACTAATGGGCAAGTTCAAGTGTCCAATAGAGAGATCAAAACAATCCTTGAGAAGACGGTGGCCCCAAATAGGAAAGATTGGAGCTTGAGACTAGATGATGCACTCTGGGCTTATCGTACTGCTTATAAGACACCCATCGGGATGTCACCCTATAGATTGGTGTTCGGGAAAGCTTGTCACCTTCCAGTGGAGCTCGAGCACAAGGCATATTGGGCTGTAAAGAATTGCAACATGCGGATTGATGAAGTTCGAGAGTTCCGCAAGTTACAACTGCAAGAATTAGAGGAACTGTGACTTGAAGCTTATGATAACGCAGTCACGTACAAGGAGAAGACAAGAGCCTGACCGCCAAAAATATTTTGAGAAAGGATTTTAAGCCAGGAGACAAAGTTCTATTATTTTTGTCTCGCCTTCGTCTCTTTTCGGGTAAACTCCGATCCCGTTGGGACGGGCCCTATGTTGTTGCTCGCGTTTTCCTCCACGGTGCGGTGGAGCTGTTTGATACTGACGCACAGTCAGTGTTCAAGGTGAATGGTCAAAGGTTGAAACCCTACCATGAAGGTTTTGACACCAGCATCATAGAAGAGACGGACCTTTTAGAACCCGAAGTTGAAAATTGATCACCTTAGATGAGTCGAGCCACGACGTTAAACAAGGCGTTGCTCGGGAGGCAACCCGAGGTATGGAATTATTTCCTTGTCTTTCCGTTCTAGCTCTATTTTTGTTGTTTCGTTTTTTGTTTTTAGACTAACCTGCAGGTAGGAGACCCGAGCAAAAAAATCGAAAACGGTGTTCCACACCAGAAAGATTTCCGTGATCGCGGAAAAATCATTGTAAGTCCCTGATCTTAAAAAAAATCAAAAAAAAAAAAAGTTTTACCGAAGACCAACTGTCCGATTCTACATGGAGACGGTGCGCATCATGCTGTCAAGAAGGAGACATTCGCCCCATATTTTTATTTGGCACTGATGATGGCCCGGCATTCGACAATTGAGGAGGAGGAACACTAGAGCCTGCCACACGATTACATATGGGCTCCGCTATGTGTTCGTTGAAGGTCGTGCAACCCCGATTTCTCTGACATGCCACTACACCTTACAGTGGTTCCATTTGGTTACACGGTAGAGATTGAGTTTGAAGACCTCCGCATCACCAGAGACTTGTGCTTTTATTGATTTATAGTCAGCAACAACTTCAGTGTCCAAGCCAACTCAGCGACGGTTGTGAGTACCTTTCCACTTTTCCCTGTGCTTCATCTTTTTTGTCTTTCATTACATTGAGGACAATACAATGTTTAAGCATGGGGGAGTGTTCTATACTGCTAGTCATTGAGGAGAAAAGAAAAAAAAAAGAAAAGGCCAAATATTTGAAAAAAGGCAAAAATAGAAATCCTGGGATAAGTCGAAAACCCGAAAGGGCGGCTTAGATAATAAGCAGGTGGCTTGGACCAGTATTAGGCTGGGGTAATATGAAGTCAAGAGTGATGTGAGTTTATGTGAGCCCATCTATTGAAAAATAAAATGAGTGGCTTGGTGAAAACCCGAAAGGGCGTCTTGGCAAAATGAGTGAAAAGAAGAAGAGTGATTATTAGGATTCCTCATTTTTCCCGGCGTGGTGACATAAGAAGAGGTGATATAAGGAGGATTCAGGTAGGTCACTCTGGGAGGCAAAAGAAGATAGATGGAGGCTAGGATTGGATGTTTTATTCACTCTATGGTGTTCAGGATAAGCTTGGGGGAAGTACTCTGCTTTCCTTTAGGCTTGGTGGTGTGTTGTGTTGGTGTGTTGGTGCCTTGGAGTTTCATGTTAGGTGCAATTCTTAGTGGAGATGATTTTGCTATGCTTCCTGAGATCTTGGAGATTTGATTGGAGGAGTAGGTTTCTATTAGCTTACTCGAGGACGAGCAAGGTTTAAGCATGGGGGAATTTGATCAGCGCTACTTTGTAGTGCTTAATTAGGAGTTGTTACTAGTGTTTTGGGTACCATTTGGAGATGTCTAGAGCACAACTATGTAGATATGCTGGTTTAGAGAAGCTTAAACGAAGACATTAAGAAGATGGGAAGAGAACCACTTAAGAAGACCGAGGAGAGGACGAAGTTAGAAGAGAAGAGGAGCAACATAGTCCAAGCCGCGATCGCGGAACTGAGGCCGGGGTCGCGGATATTTACGAGAGGCGAGAAGAAAAGTACGAGGCAAATCCGCGATCGCGGGCGAGCAAGCGGTCTGGTCGCGGTTAATTCGAGAGCAAAGGAGTCATAGTTGCATTTTTCCGCGACCGCGGAAATCCCGTTCGTCAGCACTTCCGAGAATTGCCGTTTCGTCTGAAGTTTACTTTATTTTATTTTTTTATTTTTTTCTTTTAATTCTTTATTCTGGTTACTTTATTTTATTTTCTTTTAGATTGTGTTTATTATTTTTAGCTTTAGTTTTGCTAGGTTTCTTAACCTAGTTTCCGAGCTGCCACCTATCAAGCATCGAATTTTTATCATTCAGTTTTTCCCTTAGAGTTTTACTTTTCAAAATTATGAAGAACTAAACACCTTTGCTTAGTCCGACGGTTGAAGCCTTCGTTTGAATAATGGTTGTGAGATTCTAATTCTATTTCTTTTCCTTTGAATGTATTGATTCTCTTGTGCTTCATCCCATTGATTCTTACTGATTTCGCTTGTTGGACGCAACTAGTTGTTATTAGTAATTGTCTATTGCTAGGGTTTGGTAATTACTGTTTGAGTTACCTAATTCATGAGTAGCAACTACAATATTCTAAGAACTGTTTGGACTGGTTTAATGTAGAGAGAATTAATTGCATGCAATTATATGACTGTTTGCTACACTTGCATGTATCTATCTAAATTCTTGTGCTCATTGCTGCTATTGAATTGAATCATGGAGGTTTTCCTGGTTGTTTGATAGTTAGTATTCTCAGGGTCTGTTTGTCTTATTTATAACTTAAGAAAAGGAATAGGAACATTCATAGGAAAGAATTAGAGATAATCTAGGATCAACCTATCAAATGAATGGTGGATATTTGTTTGGCTAAGTGTTTTTTCCCAATTGATTACAACCCTTTGTTTTGTTTACTTTACTTTGTTTACTTGAAATTCAATCAACCAACCAATCCCCCCTTTTGTTACTATTGCATGCAAATTGACATAAAGAAAGACAACTCCTCCCTGTGGGATTCGACCCTTGCTTGCCTATTCTACTGAGTTAGGTTTGTTTAGGATTACTTTGATTGGGCACACGACTTTAGCCCTTATCATGTTCTCACGCGATGTTCGTCGCGCTGTGGGCGTCGAAGTGATCGTCGCAGTGTAGTAGCTTCTCGCGCGTTGTGGCGTGATCTGTTGTCTTGCGGCGCGGAGGGTGGTTCATCGCGTTGAACAATTTGGAGTTGAGCAAATTGGCGTCGTAAATCCTGTATGGTTTGGAGTTGAGCAACTTGGCGCCATAACTCATGTATCTCGCGTTGTGGCGCGGAGAGCTCCAGACTAGGGGCTTCATTTTGTTGATTTTGTTGTGGCACCAAGGGTGGGTTTGTCGTGTTCTCAGTTCCTAAGACAATGTAACCAGACATCGCGAGTAAAAACGAACAAAGACACCAAAAACCAAAGAACAAGCAAGCACTTAACAAGAAAGCAAAGTTCACGTAGGTAGGCTAAGGCTTATGGCCGTGAGGGCGGCTAAGGCATGCACAAAATTAGTGTGATATGCAAGCACAAAACCAAGCGAAATCAATTGATTAATTGTGAACCAACTACGCAACCACACAAGCACACAAACCAAAACTTTAAGCGTGAACCTAGACGGTGGAGGGGTGAAGAAGATGAGCCTAGCCGAGAGTGGGGAAGAAGGTTGCCTTATTTTGGCTTTACTTTTTTTTTTTGAATTAAGTCGAGTTTTTTTTTTTAATTCGACTTTGACTTTTTAATTTTTGAAATTCAAATCCGAGATCCTTTTGGCTTTAGATGGACCGGATAAGATATAACAAACACAATCAAATCGGCTAAGTAACTATTAGAAAGAAAATCACGAGATTTATGGTGATTGGAGAGAGAAAAGATATGCAGATTTGTTTGATCAACAACTTCCAGATTTGGCAAGATATGATTAACATAAATAACGCAATTAATGACACAAATTAAGCATGCAATTTCGGATAATTAAATGCTAACAAATCACACTAATCTTGGATAGGATCAAGCAAGATTCGGCCAAGGGATTCCCTTGTGAAACCGATCGGACTAGCAAGTTGTGAAGAAGAAAATTTTGAGTAACAATGGCGGAAGCAAGGATGATGTAAAAAAAACGTGAACAAATGACAATCTTGACAAGCGACTTACAAGATCAAAGGCTCTGATGCCAGTTGATGCGTTCTGAGGTGGCTCGGAGGCACGTGGTGGTCCGATCTAGGCAAGAGCGGGCACGGATCCTTCTCTGATGGGTAACCGGGATAAATACGAACCACCAAGGTGATGGTTCGCGGTCACTAATGCTCGCTTGGGGCGAATGTGGGGCGAGACGCTCGAAGCGACGAGCTACGGATGAAGGGGATGCGAAGAAAGGATTGTGTTTGACCTTGAACCCGAAGAAGGAGGAAAACTCAACTCGTACTTTACTTGGGTTAAATTGAACGTGCCTGAAATGAATACAAGAGAGGCCTATTTAAAGGCACATGGCTCGGCCAAGAACCCTAATGGACTTGGGCCGAGTAACAAGCTAATGGGCTATCCCACTATGCAATAGTGGACACACACCCGAAATAGAAATGACTGAAATGAAAATGCTAAAACGGAAAACATACTAAAACGGGAAATAACATAAAAATGGCTAAACTAGACTAAGTCTTCAACCATGGAGGACGCCATGGTCTTGGGCGCCTCGGGCTCGTCGAAGCCCGGCTTGGGTGAGGGCTGGGTCACATCATTTTCATTGGTAGATAACCACATAATAAACATGAGAAGATGTAAGTATTCACTAGAAAAAATAAAAATAAGAGCCAATACTTCAATGAAAATACAGCTTCTAACCATAACAAAATTCTCAAATAAGACAAATATGTATCGGATAGTTACAAACCAAACTTACAAGGGCACAATTTTCCACTAAAGCACAATCAAAACCTCCAGTGATCTCTACAAAAACTCATGACAGTAAAAATCTCTTTATCTAGAATTGGGATGTATGCAAAAGTATATATGAGTGCCTGTCGCAGAGGAAATTTACACTAGGTTCTAAAAAGGTAAGTATAATCTACAAAGCTCAACTATACGGTGGCCAGGGCACAAAACGCATGTGTAGTCCACTCATTTGCTAATTAAACATGCCTTGAATTTCAGTGAAGGAAGAAATATATGTAGCACATTGCCAATATGATCAATTAGTACACTAGGTTCTAAAAAACATCCCTCTTTTATTCAATTCGTACTCATGCATCAGGTTTAGATGGACATGGGGGAACTTGGCTCATGATAATCATTTGTAGAAAGAAAGAGAAGAAAAATACAAAATGTAAACCCTAGATAATTGAAATTGAAGCAAGAAAAAGGGGAAACCCTAATTTATAAACGGACAAGCTAAATACACGCGGAAAATTATCTAAATGGACGCTATTCTACACGCTTAAGGTACGCGTCTGCTTTTACATACCTAATCTAAGCGTGGAAGGGTATTCTTGCCATTTTCGAAAACATGTATGAACCACACGCTTAGCTTAGGCGTTTAACCAGACGCCTAATCTAGGCGTGTGGTTATATGGGTTATTGGGCCGGCCCAATAGCCTTTGCCCATTCCCCAGTAAAACCAGACGCCTAGCTTAGGCGTTTGGCCAGACGCCTAATCTAGGCGTCTGGTTTTAGACGCTTAAGTTTCCACTTCGTCTTCTTCCTCCCGACGCGTTCAAAACCTAAAAAATTCGAAAACGATTTCGACGAAATCTCTCCTCCATTTGCTTCAATTGTTTGAAATTAGGCATGGATTGTGATTGGGATGGTTTGGGCGAGTTCATTGGCGGCAGAGAGAGGTCCAAAAGTGGCGGCGGAGCGGCAGCCGGAAATCTGGAGCAAGGGGCGACCGGGGGCGCTCCCATTGGCGCGACGCCGAGAGAGGCTAGCGACGCGGAGGCTGTTGGAGGAGGCGCAGAGGCGACTGCAGGCGGCGGAGGGAGTTCTGGCGCCGATGGTGCGAGCTCCGGCGGAATGTCTGCGTGGATGGCGGTAGAGGAGGAGGAGGAGGAGGAGGGCTTGGTGGTTTCCGGCGGAGCTCGGACCCGTGGTGAAAGGGGAGGTCGAGCTAGGGACCTAGCGGATACAACTCCGATGATGCCTGGATCGAGTCAAATCGGTCTACGAGCGGTATTATTTTAAATTTTAAATTGATCATTATTATCGTAATTGTTTTTGTAAATAATTAGTCTCTAATTTAGCAAATAATTTATTAAATAATTTAGTAAATTCTAAAATTAATTTAGTAAATAATTTAGTAAATAATGTTGTTAATTTGAAATAGAATAATTTAGTAAATAATTAGTCCCTAATTTTTGTAAATTAGATAGTTATAGATTAGAATTATTGGCTCGTATAGTATATTTAGAAAATAACAAGTATAATAAATTCTAAAATTAATCATTTAAGTTCCTAAATGTATTAATTAGTCCCTAATTAAAATAGTATCTAAAAAATTAGAGTATATTGGCGGTCATCACCCCTACTGGGCGGACGGAGCCGACACCTGTTGTTGCTGACCGCACCCGGCGTGTTGGTATATCGGAGTCTATTCGTCGCCGCGCCGATACTGTGAGTACTGATATATTGTCGTCTAGTGCGGTATCTTCGTAGCCGCCTATGACCGGCACCGCTGATGATGACTATTTGGAGGACGCCGAGGACTTGGTAGCTGAGCCCATGACGGTTGATGATGAGGCTGTTGAGGAGCAGTCGCGTCATGGGGCAGGGTATGACTTTGTTGAGTCTGTGGAGCCTACATTACCGATGCAGGAGTTGAGTACGGACGACATTCCATTTTTTCATTCCCCGCCTTTTTTTGGGTCGATACCTACTCTTGTCCCCTCTCCATCCCATGCCGGTCCTTCTTCTATACCTTCTGCCGATATTTCTTCTCCACTTTCTTCCGGTCCTTCTTCTCCACCTCATGCTGGTCCTTCTTCTCCACCTCATGCTGGTCCTTCTTCTCCACCTCCTCCTGGTCCATTTGTTGTACATACTTACCATCCTTGGATGCCTGGAGGCCCAAGGTGTCCGATTCTTCTCCCTAGCTACGAGACACACATTGCTCGGGCTATATTTGACCGTCCTATACCTCAGCCCGCTCCTGAGGCACTTCCGCAGATGCCGCCTCATCTACAGCAGAGGAGACGGAGACGTAGAGGAGACGTTGCAGTTGTTGAGGATGCTCCTGTTCCTCAGATTGCCGAGCAGGCGGAGCCTCGTCGTAGCGGGGTAGCCCGTCGTCAGGCGGAGCAGGACCCGGTATGTTTTAGGTTTTTTAGTTTATGTATTTCACCTATAGATGTTTTTTATTCGAAATTGTATACTAATTTTAAATACCGTTAATTCAGAGTCATAAGATTATGAGGATCCATTTCCGCACAGCCCATTGTTCTACACACGAGCAGTACATTAGCCCTGAGCCACATACGTGGTTTAGGCTGGCAAAGCGGAGCGGGCTTATCGGTCTACGCACACTAGGCATAGCATGCAGCATGGATGCGGCGTTGATTTCGTCATTTGTGGAGAGATGGCATCCCGAGACGAACACATTTCATATGCCCTTCGGAGAGATGACCATCACCCTTACTGATATTCACCAGATCTTACAGGTTCCCATACGTGGGAGGAGCTGCACTTCAGACCTCGATGAGCTGACAGTGAGACAGCGCATATGTGCTGATCTGGGCATTGCTGAGGAGGAGGTGAGGAGATGACACACAACTGGTGGTATTCCTTTGGGGCATTTAGAGACTACAGTACTGGAGGCCTGGATGAGGAGTGAGGTTTGTGACGAGGGCATTATTGCTACGTACTACCTCTTCTTGCTTCTCGGCTCGACTGTCCTGGTGGACAAGTCGACTAACGCCGCGAAGCAGAAGTGGTTGGCGCTTTTGTTTGACCACGACGTCACATGCGACACTGCATGGGGAGCTGGGATTCTAGCATACGTCTACCGCAACTTGGGAGAGGCGTCTAGGCGTGGAGCACAGGGCATTACATCGTGCGGGATTCTGATCAGGGTAAGATATTAGATAGATTAGTCAAATATTAAGTTACGTTTTAATATTTTGGTCATTAATGTCCTTAGTTATTCATTTACAGTGCTGGGTTTGGGCATATTTCCCACATTTTCGGGAACAATATGTCACGAACCCTCAGGCCTTTGGAAGAGCTGTTTCTGGTGCCGCGGAGGTGCCGAACAGTAGAGACACCGGTCGTTTGATCGCCATACGCCGCATGTTGGACCGCATGAGATACGAGGAGGTAGAATAGTACACGTAATTTTCGATATCTTAGTCTTTAATTTATTTTAGTATGTATGTATTCACTTTGCCTTTTTGACTTTACAGGTTACTTGGACCCCCTGGGTGGGGTTGGACTTCCAGGCTCCTCAGGTAGCTCTTGCCAGGTTTCGCGGTATACTGCGCATTGTAGATGTTCAGGAGCCGTACCACCCGGACAGAGTCCTCAGGCAGTTTGGGATGATGCAGCCTATCCCAGTTCTGCCCATTCAGCCGGCCAAGGTCGTCAGGAAAGAGGAAATCAAGGGATACGAGGTGAGTTTTGCGGATGAGCTTCTACTGGCTTGGGATGCAGACCCGAGACCCCTGATTGACCTCCAAGGATCGGTTGCGACACATGGGTGGGACATGTCTGTCGATTATTTAGAGTGGTATGACGAGTGTTCTCATCCATTGGTCGATCCCGGTTCAGTCAGACGTGATCGTCCGGTCGGCCCTATCCACGTCCCTCCAGGCGTTGACGCAGTCGCGGTACGCTAACTTTTGTCGAATTATTTGAATGATTTATCTATAATTTTATATTTTGCAATATTTTGACAAATATTACTTGCTTTCTATACAGCGCATTCAGGTGGTTGCCGCTGATATCCGCACTTATTTACGCACACCTGAGGCGGCGACACGGACGTTCGAGCAACATGCGGCGTTATGGCTGCATATGCTGACTGGGCAGCCTCCCCCCATGGCCCCACCCCCACCTCGCCAGTCCCAGATGTTTCACGATTCTGTCATGGAACCTGGCGAAGGTAGTGGCTCACAGCCACAGTAGTTTTTATGTTTTGGATTAGACAGGATTCATATGTACATAGTATTTATGTAAACGTTATGTATTTATCTTATTTGGTTTACTATGTTTGTTCATGTTTATTATGTGGTTTGATGCTTACCTATGTGTACGAGAGAGCAACATAACGTTATCGAACCATAAAATAGAAGGATAACGTACGGTGGTTGGGAGCTCATTAATTCTAGTCGTTCTGAACGTACCTGCATGGGGAATGCATGGCAGTCCCATGCATCGCCATGCATAATCACACGCTTAAGCTAAGCGTGTTCCTAGACGCATAGCTTAAGCGTGTAGTCACAAGCTTAGCTTAAGCGTGTGATGAACAAGCTTAGCTTAAGCGCGTGATGTCTAAACCCTAAGAACCCAATACCCTAACAATCTAGTATAGTTACACTTATATACTATAGTATTTCATTATATCTAGTATACTTAGACTTATGTACTATAGTATTTCATTATATCTAGTACACTTAGACTTATGTACTATAGTATTTCATTATATCTAGTACACTTAGACTTATGTACTATAGTATTTCATTATATCTAGTACACTTAGACTTATATACTATAATATCTCATTATATTTCATATAGTTACACTTATATACTATAGTATTTCATTATATCTAGTATACTTAGACTTATGTACTATAGTATTTCATTATATCTAGTACACTTAGACTTATGTACTATAGTATTTCATTATATCTAGTACACTTAGACTTATGTACTATAGTATTTCATTATATCTAGTACACTTAGACTTATATACTATAGTATTTCATATAGTTACACTTATATACTATAGTATTTCATTATATCTAGTACACTTAGACGTATCTAGTATACTTAGGGTTTAGATTGTTTTTGTAACATTGGGCCTAGTTAAAACACAAAATTAGATTAGCTAAGACAAGGTCTAAGTGTTTGTATAGCTAAGCGTGTAGATACACGCTTAGCTTATACGTGTAGTCTGGTAACGGTCATTCTTCAACGGCTAACCGTCCAACGACTCTATTTCATCCTACAAATACCAACATACAATGTCGTCCTAAGCCTTGTACACCCTTCTCTATCCCTACAAAAAACTCGTTACATGTTAGTATGGCATCTTCGTCGAGTTCGAGTTCAAGTTCAGGAGAGAGATTTTGCTTCTGTAATTTTAAGGCGGTCATACACACTTGTGACCGACAGTGGCAATACGGAAGAAGGTATTGGGGATGCCCAGAATTGGGGATGTACGATGTCCACAAACCTGATAATAAAGGGGGATGTGATTTCTTTGCGTGGTTCGATCCACCATACGACGCGAGGGCATACGAGGTCATTATGGAGTTATGGAAGGAAAGAAAACAACTTATAAAGCAGAATGAGGGTCTTTGTAGGTATTGTTTATGAAAATTAACAAATAAACATTGTAGGTGTTAGAAAGATAGAAGTAACTATTTGTCATGTTTTGTAGGAAGCAAGCGGAATTAGCGAAAGAGGGAGATCGATAATGAATCAAGCAGAATTAGCTCCAAAATGAATCAATCAGAATTAGCGAAACAAGGGATGTGATTTGTTATGTTTTGTACTACTTTGCGCCAGTATAGGCCCATTAAATCGAGATAAAAAAGCGAGTTTGTACTACTTCGAACTTAAATAAAAACACATCAAATTAATGATATGAACACATCAAAGCTGTCTAAATATTACATTACATAATCGTGTAATCAATCAAGTACATGAACGGATCCGTCTCCCACATACATAAAAGGATCTGGTGCCCGACAATATGCAATGCAGTAATCTCGATACATCTTCAAATTCAACTCAAACTTTGTTGTCCACCGTAGAATGTTTCGATCTGCGTTTCTACGCCACACACCAGGTGTGTGCGGTATTGGCGACCCTTCCTTAAGCACCACCTACATATACACACACAAACTATTTTAGTAGTGAAAATAATGTAACCTAATTTCAGAAATATTTTTATTAGAAAAAACCTTTACCGGTATAAAGTGATCATGATTGCCTACGTGTGCCATGGCGAGAATCTTGTCTGGAGGTCCCATGCTTGATGTCCTATTCCTCAACGGTAAGCAAAACGTCGGAACTTCCCACGTTAATAAGACGAGACCAACCTGATAGAGTGTGGCAAACACTAAACCCATCAATGGCATGTGAAGCCAGTATAATTCTGAGCAAGGGCTTCTGCAATGGTTCACTTGCAAGATAAGATCCTCCCAAGACCCTTGTCGAAGACGGCAACGTATCGACTCGTATAGCTCTCGATTGTCAAGCAACTCTGTTACCATCTCGCGTCGGATGTTGGCATATTCATGCTCTTGCCTCCCCAATAATACAGCCATCGACCGATATCCACAATGTCCGTCGGGGCGTACATCTCTAACATTCTTGATGTACGGAATCCAGAAGTCATCCACATTGTCAATCCCAAAGTTCACCCCCATATGAACAAGGGGAAAATTTGGTTCTTGAGGCCACTGCAAATCTTCTGGTTGTGATTCTTCTAGTATGGGTTAGGATTGCAAGTCGTCAAAGTCCATCACTACTGCAGTAGATGCACCTGCTTGGTTTTTAGGTCGACTTGGGCCTCTACCATTGCTCGCACTTGCCTTCCTCTTCCCCTTTGTCTTCGGCCCCGCCTTCTTCTCATTCTCGTGGAGCTCATCCCGTCTATGCTCAAACAAGCACTTATCCCTCTTCTCCGCCTTCTCATCCACCTTCTCCTTGTTCCTAGCACCACTTGGCCTTCCTTTTGACTTGATTCCCGTCGGCTCCAACAAAGTACTCTCTTCTGGATGCTCCAAGTCGTCGTACAACTCACCTAGTAGGAATGTCGTGCCTTTCTTCAATGTCCCAACCTCTAACTTGGCAAACATTTCACGAAGTCTAATCTCTGTAATGTCCATTCGAACATAGGCAGAAGGGCCAAGTGTTGTGGTTGGAGTCTCTTCCCATTCCAAGTCCCTCCAGAACTCGTGAACGTCTGACAGAATGAGAGGTTTTCTTGAAATGATGGCTCTTGCAATACTGTGCAAGCAAGGCAACCCGAGGCAATCTCTCACCCAATGGTCGTTGCATTTTTCTGAGAACTCCCCCTTCTTCAACATATCGTAATATCCCAACAATATATCAAAGCACCTATCAGACACTTGGTAGAAGAGCCTAGAAAAAGTAGCTCGTACAACTGTCGGCATCGATGCATCATCGAAATCCGTTGGTCGTTTGGAAAGTGAAAGGTTCATGCTCCCCCTAATCTGATCTATTTGAAGGATGATGGCATGGTGAATCCTCACGATCACTCTGTTGAAGCCCCCTCTGCTAGAGCCAATAATATCTTTCAAAACCTTGTGCATCCCCTCAACCCTGTCAAATCACATGACGTTAGTACGACATTAACAACTATGAGTACAAAAAACAACATATTGTGCACGTCATACCTGTTTGAAGTCCTCGTGAAGAAGTGAAGATGATGATCCGTCCACGCCCTTACTATGCTCGTCTTGTACAGAATAAGCCATGTGCCCTCCACGTATCCGACAATGCCTTTCTTCCACGATGTCCGTAATACGGCAAGCCTCTCTTCATAGCTTTCTTCACTAGCTGAGCAAAAAAGTGCCCAACATTGGTTTGCAAAGGCATCCACACTTTCCTTTCTCTTCAAGATGGACGAGGCACGTGCCTCGATGTTGTGCTTTATATGCACCCAGCACAAGAGGTGTTGAACTTCGGTGCCGAAAATACTCCGGATAGCAGTTATGAGGGCCTTCTCACAATCTGTCATTATTGCAGTAGGCATCACTCCCAAATCCAAACACAATGCTCGAACTTTCCTCATTATCCACGTGTAATGGTAAATCTGTTCCGCTCGGGTGAATGCATAAGCAATGTTGAACGTCTTATGAGTGTTGGTGAAACCAACAATCTCCACAAGTGGCATTCCATATCTATGGAAAACATTTCAAAATACAATACACATTTTTAAATGAAATACTATAACAATTTATGTCATAATAAACTACACATTATTACAATTAATGACTTACTTGTTTGTCTTGTATGTCGCGTCAATGATTATCACGTACGGGAACTTCTTCAACAACTGCAGCGACTCCGGATTAGCAAAAAATAATATTACAACCTCATCAGTCTTTGCATCCCTCAAAGGATGAACTATGTATTTCTGCTCAACCATAAACCTTATGGACCACTGTGTAACCGTTAAGTCTCCCAAATCCTCGTACTGCAACTTCTGCAAGAAGTTGGCCACTTGCTTCCTGGAAGTCACATTTCCCGGGAAGTTTTGCCTCAATTCCGAAACAATTTGATTCGGTGTCTTGCGACCGTCTCCCCACCTCCTAGTGCACACCTGCTCCGCCTCGGTCATTCGACCCATGAATGCATGGCCTTCAAAGCTAGTTCGTAGCTTATGGTTGTGCCGACCTTCAATCACACCCAACATCCACTTTTCACCAACCGTCCATGCCTCTTTCTTCTTGCAAACACCCATTATCTCAAACTTACACCCACACTTTTTGGATCTCGACTTTCGGATTTTAGGAACCGGCAACTCTGGATTCTCTTTGTTCACCTTCGGCCTCCCCGATCTCCAGGGCCCAAACCTATCGCACACTATACTAATTTGGTACGGACTTGAGTTACGCTTCACCAAAGATATCACAAGCTCCTTTCCTTTTTTCTTTCACCCATTTGTACAATTCTTCCTTACTATTCCACACCAGGTCCGTAGTAAAATGTTCTTTATAGTCTTTCCCCTATAAATGTAGCGGTTTATGTTAACTATGTTATACACTACATATGATTTCCAATTATATAACTACGAATTCATGCTAAATATTGGCTACCTAATTAAGTGTAATATTTAAGATACTAATTATGAATTAAAATACCGATGAACGAATGAGCGATTTTTTTTAATTTGGTGCAATATTTAAGACATTAATTACGAATTAAAATAACGATGAACGGATGAGCTCAATTTTTTAATGACTACATCATTACACTACATATGATTTCCAATTATATAACTACGAATTCATGCTAAATATTGACTGTCTAATTAAGTACAATATTTAACACACTAATTACGAATTAAATTACCGATGAACGAAAGAATAATTTTTTATTATTAGGTGCAATATTTAAGACACTAATTACGAATTAAAATAACGATGAACGAATGAGCTCAATTTTTTAAACACTAACCACAAATTCGCCGCTAGGGTCCCAATCGCCTTCCGCTTCCTCGTCTAACACAAATTTTGACTGTATCCATTTGTCGCCCTCCTCCTCTTCTTCTTCACTTTGAACCCACTCGTTTTGTTCGTCACTACTATTCTCACCACTATGATACATCTTTAAAATTTAGGAGTACACAATTTCAGTTTCTGGGAAATGAAATGGACCTTCGACTATAAATAGAAAGAAATATAATCGTTAAGCAACAACTATAATATACACGCCTAAGCTAAGCGTGTATATTATAGCCGTTGGGGTTTTACAACGGCTAAATATACACGCTTAGCTTAGGCGTGTAACCAGACGCCTAATCTAAGCGTGTGTTTTTGGTTCTCTCGTGGGACCTGCTGTCTGTCTTTTCAAAATACCAATAATACCCCTATACGCCTAGATTAAGCGTGTAAAACCACACGCCTAGCTTAAGCGTGTAGAATAGTGTCCATTTAGCTATTTTTCCGCGTGTATTTAGCCATTGCCTTTATAAATTAAGAACAAAAGAACCAATTTTTTTTTTCAAAAACAATACCTTGCTTAGTTGTTGGTAATCATTTGTAGAAAGAAAGACGCCCAACTTCAAATGCTCAGATGTTGGTAATCTCGACCGGGACGCTTCAAATGACAGAGGAGGAGGAGCTTCAGATGGCAAAAGTAGGAGCCTTGCTCATCGTTGCTCGAACCAGGAGAGGCGCCTTCGAATAAGAGGAGAAGAAGAGAGTCGCCTTCGACAGTCACCTTCGCGAGGAGGAGGAGCTTTAGAGATTGCGTTTTTTCGAGATTTTCCTTTTTTAAAAAAAATAAGAGTGACGAAAACTGTTAACACATAACGATCTGGACATTTTGCAAAAAATTACAAAAATTTGGGGTTATCTCGCAAAATATTTTAAACATTAGAGTACCGCGCGAATTAAGTAATATCTCTGGGTTATGAGGCGAAAAAATCGTTTTTTTTTATTTTTTTGAATAGGGAAAGAAGTTAGAGAGTGAGGGAGAAGGTTTTACAGTCTTGCGTAAGTTGCGTTTCTCTTTCTACTTTTTTTTAAATATATTTTTCCGATTTCCTTGTCCCCTCCTCTAATTTGCTAATATCTTCACTTCTTGAAATTATTTAATCTCGAAATCATTTTTCTATTTGTGGGTGCTGATGTTGTGTCTAGGTTTGGGCGGTCTATAAAAGCCAAGGATCCCACTTGCCCCTTTCTTCTTTCAATTCGCCTCACTTCCGCCTTTTCACCTTTTTTGCGTTTCTTCTGTTTTTCCTCCATAGCTGAGGACCTTCGACTACGGTAAAGCTCTCTCCTCTTAAACCTTGGATCTTGTTCAGTTCGTAAGTTTCGAAAAATATAATTCTGTTCAGATCTAGTGCTTCTGCATAATCGAAATTCTTTCAATTTTGCTCAGATTTGAAATTTGAAATTTGAAATTATGAATTGTGTTTTTGTAAAAAATATTATCGATCCGCTCCTTTGGCGCTTTTAATTCGAATTCGAGCAGATCGCCATAATCGGAGCTTTCACATTGCCCAATAAAGTGGAAGTGGAGAGATCTTTAATTTGGTGATTTATAATCCCCTGACTTTTTCCCTCCTAAATCGTGTTGCTGTACAGGCGCTACTAATTCTGTGTACATAGAAAGTTCAATCCGATCGGATCTGCGATAATGAATTACTGTGCGATTCAGCGAAGCAGCGACGTCGTCAGATCTCGAGATGATGTGAGAAGCTCCTTCGCCGGCGGGGCTGGCTTCACCATGTTTACGCCGGACCACCCCAACCGCCGCCGTCAAGCCGTGGTGTGTCCCAAGCCAAGGCGCGTCGGCGCCCTCAATGGCACCACTAACGATCCTCCAAGCTCTCTGCGCCGACACTCTGGGTACTAATACTAATTTCAGATTATTTTCTTCTTCTTCCTCTTTTAGCTTTCCTGAAAAATTCATATGCTTTTCTCATTGATATGTGATTTAGAAAGATCTGATTTTGAAGGTTTTATTTCTTGTTTTTGTTTCCGTTAGCCATCAAGCTGAGCTCTTGGATTCACAAGCAGGATCTGAGCTTTTGGACATCATTCTCTCCAAGGTATCCTCTTTTCTCTTACTCTGAAAAAATATCATCAATTCTTACAACTTCTTCAGCTTGTATGGTTTGAATGTTTGATCAATGCAGCAGTTAATGAATCTTTCAGTTTTCAAATTAATTCATAATCCTGCAAGTTTCTGAAATCTGTGGTCTGAAAGAGGCCCTTAACTTTGAATATGTCTTCTCTATTATGAAAGAGAAAAATAGTGAGAAAAAGCTAGTAGGAATCCTGTTCTTCCATTGGAAAGAAATAAAAGAAAGATAGATGGGTATAATACTTAAACAACACTTCATTTCATGACACTTTATGATATGTGGATGTACTCACACATAAATTGAGTGGCTCACAGCAAGGAAAGTGACTTTTTCCCTTAGTTGCTTTGACATTTGACATGAAGAGTCGTTTAACCCTCATACCGTTAACTTTTGATAACGGCTAAATTCGTTAGGATGAACCAGACATCTAACGAAAAAAATTCCCATTTTCATGTAACGAATTAATCACCCATGTTGCTGATTTATATGAGTCGGTTAAATGCTGAAGCGATCCAAGTCTCAAATAACGAGCTAATTCCTTTTTGTGTTATCTGCACTGACTATTACAGGGTGGACATGGATCTGAGAGATCTGGCACTAACAACAACAACAACACACAGGTTGGCTTGTCGCCCCCGTATTTTTGTGGGTCACCGCCAAGTAGAGTCTCTAACCCATTGATTCAGGACGCTCGGTTCAGGGAGGAGAAGCTTCTTCCTTCCATCGCCTCTAGCTACGCTCTTGAATCCTCCCCGACTTCTGGTTCAGCAAGAAAGGGAGGTTTTGTCAGGGCAAATTTTGGTAACAAACCGGCAGTAAGAGTTGAGGGATTCGATTGCCTTGACAGGGATCGCAGCAGGAACTGCAGCATTCCTGCCTCGGCCTAACCCGGGTAATGGCCTCGTTTCAATTCTAAACAAACTAAATTTGAGATTACATGTAGCTCCGAAGAAAAGGTTATAGCAGATGAGTTTGGAATTTGGATAGCATATTTGGTGAGATGAGTAGTATCCTTTGGAATTCAGGAGAGTAGGAAGAGTGAAAAGTGAGAATCTGTGGCTTTTGACGTGTAAATAGGTTGCAGTAAATAAAGTTGAGAGAATTAATTTCAAGTTCTATTCCTTGCTTGAGGGTGAGGATACGTAGTATGCAGAGAGATTGGTGTGAATATGTGTTATGAGGAGCATCTCTTTGTTGCAAAATTCCATTTTGGTCGTGTTGTAGTCATATCTCATATGTTACTGCTGTAATTTGTATATATAAGTATCCCTTAAGGGGTTTTGAACTCTCTACCGTGTCTTGGTTTGCTCTTTGATTGATTCTTGTGTTGTATTTTACACACTGGGAAAGGGTTTAAAAAGAAAACGACACAAGAGAGATGGTCATGAAACATGATCATGATAATTCAGTAAACTGCAATTCTTCCATGGATATTTGTGTTCCCAACAGAAAATGACGTTGAGCTCATTTCAACGTCTTGCAGTTGGGCTCGTCAAACATTTTACGGTCATGAACATCTACGGCCCAATTGCTTGCATCACTATCACTGTACCATGACAAGGAAAATAAATGTTGCACAAAAGAAGTGAATAAGGGGTGATATTTTATAATTTCTCCAGCAAAAAAAAAACTGAGATTAGTTTCTTAAAAAGATAAAGATTGGCAATTTAAGAAAATAACCTTAAATATCGGTGATTTCATGTAATTAATGGGCTAAAATGACGGTTTTTTCGCCTGGTAACTTTTTAACATATTTCACGTGGTAACCCTCAGATTTGATTTTTTTTTCGCCAAATGCCCTATCGTTAATTCGTTTAACAGCTCCGTTAATTTTTTCTTAAAAAAATAAAAAATAAAAAACAAACACATGAATTAGTAAACCCGACTCTCCTCTTTGGTTCACTCTCCTTCCAGCTTCCTCTCCTCCTCCTTCGAGCTTCCTCTTCTCTTCTCTTCTCTTCTCTTCCTTCGAGCGATAAAACCCGAGACCCGACTCGCCGGCGACTCCTGATTCAAGCAGTGCGGCAGGCGGAAGTCGGGTTAATCGTGGTTTGAGCGCTGGCGATCCTCCACTCCTTCATCACTTTCGTCTGATCAAAATCGAGCTCTCCTCCGTCCTTCCAACGTCGGTCTGCCTCTCCCGGTAGGTAGATTCAATCCATTAAAGGATTTTGGGATTTAGGGTTTTGGTATTTATCAATTTGAGGCTTTTGTGAATTTGGGGATTTGAGAAATCTTGGGGTTTCAAGCGAAGGTAATATTTTGTGATTTTGGTATTCCAACGTCGATCTGCCCCCTCTTTTGTTCTCATATGAGCGAAGGTAATATTTTGTGATTTTGGGATTAAGTTTTTTGGATTTAGGGTTTGTTAGAGTCGAAATTACGACATGAGCGAAGGTAATATTTTTGACATGTGTGACCACTTTCGAATTTTGTGGTCTTGCTATTCCCCGGCTTATTGCCAATTAGTTCTCTTGGCAATGTCTTCTCAAGGAGTATAGAAGTTTTCAACCAACAATTGACGCACAACGGTTAATACCTCACTAGGCTCTAGTTGAGGCCTTTATACAATTACCCCGAGCGCAAAGATGAGGAAAATAGGAGTTATTGACAATATCATTTATCTTCGCAAGTAGCAACAACTTGTTTTGTGTTTTACTTGCATTGGAGTTGCTTAACTAGATATTTATGAGTGTGTGAATAGTTTACCAGTACAATTGTTGGATAGTCAACAGATATATGAGAACAGAAAAGGAGGTTCATTTTTTCTCAAGCAACAAAAGAGTCGTGGTGAGTCATTCATCAAACAAAAATAGCAAATGTACCAAAAAAATTAGTCTTGATTACTTGGAGCTTTTTTTCATGATTCAGAGAAATATTGTATACATCTAAGGTTCCTTATTTGATATCTAAAGATTAGGATAGTCAAAAGAAAGTAGTAGTCTACTGTTTCATTGGCCATATTTGTTTCTGATGTGGGTTTCTCTTCATATTTATCTATTAAAGAAGTGACATGCAACTATTTTATGTCTTCGGAATCAGCAACAATACCAGGACATGAATATCCTATGCAATGATCATTTCAGAGGGAGATTCAAAATGAATATCTTGTTTGGACATGGTTTCTTGTTATCTGCAGGTGTAGATATCTGAGACATGCTACTAGCTTTTCCACCATTAACTTTTGAAGCTTTTTTTTGAATGGCTTGATTTAGAAGTAGTTGATGTGGTAGGCAAACAATAAGCCTATTAGCTCAAATGGTAAAGCATGTGCTTATGCACAAGATGTGGGTTCGACTCCCACATAGGCTAATACAACGTTTTGTTTGTTAATAGAAGTATGCTTGAATTGTCATGGTCCTTCAAGTGATGAATGCTAAAGAGAAATTGACTAATACGCATGCAAGTATGGCAATGAAGAGATCAACTAGTACAAGATTGTGATACAACTAGGATCATAATAGTATTGAGATATAGATTAGCCTATGTGGGACTCGAACCCACATCCACGTACTTAAAGCATGTTGCTCTACCATTAAGCTAATAGGCTTAGTGTTAAACATGGCTGCTAAAAGAACTTCGGCAACTTCATTCTGATTTTTTTGAAAAAGCTCATATGTTTCAGTCTTTAGTGAGAGAAGTAATATCATAGCAAATAACTGGTTCCTCATTTGAGTTAGTGATGGATGTATGTGAGTTTGCTAGCTTATATAAGGTAAGAGTTTTATAGTCGAAACCATATACTAAAATAATAATTGTTTTCAGGGAGTTTAAAAAATAAGGGTTCAAACCATTATCAACACCAGATGTTCAGAGCATGTAGCTAATAAATGTTATAGCCCTCACCAATGTATGGTTCAACAATGAAGCAATAGCAAGTGCTATCCTTATCTGCTTTAGCTGATATATACAATTCAGAAAAACATTACTTAAAATTATAGATGCAATAATTTTATATATTTCAGTAACTAAAAGTTGGGCAGGCTTAGTTGGTGATTCACCAGATTGAAATATGACTCAACACTTTTCCATCCAATAACATATTTTTTGGGAGTGATGGCTTACAAGACAAGAAACCACATGTAATGAATAGTTAGAAGGTTCGGTGAAAGAAGCTAATAGCTAATTGTCTTGCTAACATCTAAAAGGTTGAACTCGGTTAATATAATAAGTAGCATTGCTATAGATTCTCACTAGAAACAAGATATCAGCTGGTGCATCATAATACTCTGGAGGATCATAAAACATCATGCCTTTTTAATCTTATGGTTTCAAGAACATGTATAGTTCTTGAATACAATCGATAAGAATATGAGGATTCTCCTTTACAAAGACAGAACCACCACACATTTAACCAAAAAACTCACCTCATACATATCTACACCTGAAATGGGAATAGATAATCATACAGACAGTAAAAAAGGATGAAAGGACTAACCAACTGATCCATAAAGAAAATTGCCAAAAGAATTTGAAGAACAGAAAACCATACTCTTCCATTTAATAGCATAAACAAGAACATCCCAAAATCCCAAAATCAATAAAAATCCCCAAATTTACCAAAACCCAAATTCATAAAAAACCTCTAAATCTTTAAATCCCTACAATCTTTGAAGCCACTTAAGACACTTAAATGAATTAGATTTACATACCTTAAGCTTGAAATGCTCGAACGATACTTTCTTTCGGACTTGTTTCGACCGAAGTTCAACTTAGGGGTGTTCATTTTTGGACCGGACTGTAAACCCGGACTGGACCGAAAATTACGGTCCGGTCCTGGACCGTGTATGTAACGGTCCGGTCCACGGTCCAAGGTTTTAAAGGTTTATGGGTTACGGTCCAGACCGTAATGGATCGTAATATGCATTTGTTATAAGAAATATATCTCATTTAACCCTAAGTACATCCATTTTTACGGTCCAATTACGGTCCGGTCTAGATTTGGACCGTAAATAAATTATTATATGACCACTTTTATCTCAAAAAATTCAAAAAATCATTAGAAAAAAAAAACGGTCCATTACGGTCTGAGACCGGACCGTAAATTTTACGGTCCACCGGTCCGGACCGGAAATTACGGTCTGGTCCGTTTGAACACCCTTAGTTCAACCGTGCTCGCTGTCTCACCTTGCTCGAACCTGGTCACCGCCGCTCGAACCGTGCTCGCTAGAGACGTTGCCTCGCCTTGCTCGAACAAGGTCCCCAAAGCTCGAACCAACTTTTGGTAGTCAGAGTACATGAACACTCTGAAGAGAAGAGAAGATATGGGGTCGAAGAAGTGAACCATAGAGGAGAGTCGGGTTTTACAACTTGATTTTTTTTAAAGAAAAATTTAACGGAGTTGTTAAAGGAATTGACGGTAGGGCATCTGGCGTAAAAAAAAAATCAAACTTGAGGGTTACCATGCGAAATATGTCAAAGAGACGGATACCTCGCGAATTTTGCAATATTTCAGGATTATCAGGCGAAAAAAACAAATGAAAAGGGAACCAAAGGTTATCAGTTAAACCTTGGTAAAAGTTAGAGACAAATTATGAACAAACCAATAAAGTTAGGAACCATAAACGAAATTCTCCATAAATATAAATAGAAGAATGATTTCATGATAATAATAATCGCATAATCCATTACAAAACAAATAAACAATCTAAGATATATTTTAAATTATATAATAAGATTTGATCATACGGGGAGGGGGTTGAGTGAATACTTAATTGTTATTGCTAAATTAAAAAAATGGAAAGTTAGGATTAAAAGTAGGAAAAACACACACAAAATCACGTGATGACATAACTGTAAATACTATTTTTTTTTTCGTATGTCGTGTATGCACCGTAGCACATTAAACATGCACTTTAGTTAAAGTGTGCATTTGTAATGAATGTAAAAAAACATGCACATATCTGATAAAAAAAAACATGCATATATATATATCTACTAAGCATGAACTTTAGCATATACTAAACCACAAACCCTACATACCCTATGTAAGGTATCCAAACCTTAGGCCCCAGGGTTTGTATATCTTGGGGTTTTCATACTCTATAATGTATGCAAACCCCCAAGTGTCCATATCTTAGGGTTTCTTGTTTTAGAAATTCTAGGGACCCTAAACCTCAAACTCTACATATAGATCTGTCAACTGGGTCAGACAGATCAGGTTCGGGTCAAAAGCGGGTTTGAGGTGTCGAGTCGCTAAATTTGCGGGTCAATCGGGTCATGTTCAGGTCGGGTACGGGTCAATCCATCGGGGTAAGAGCGGCTTATCAATGTTTTCAAAAATGATTATTAAAATATTATTTTAATTAAATTAAAATTTATTATTAAAAAACATATGATTATTATATAATATTTTAATCATACAATATATTATAATATTCAATAAAAATAACATCCAAACATTTGTAGCAACCCAACAAGTTGATGACCCAACTCAAAAAAAATTGGGTCACGTGATCAGGTCACTTTTGAACCATTAATTTTCGGGCCGGGTCTCAACCCAAAAAGACGAGTCAGTCAAGTCAAATTTTGACAGGCCTACCTACATACCTTAGGGTATCCAAACCCAGGGTATAAAAACCCCAGGATTTCCATGCCATATACGATATTGAATAATATGATAATGACGTTAGGGTTACATTATAGTTGTTAGTATAAGATATTTGAATAATACAATAATGAAGTTAGAATTACAGTATACTTAGTATAACCCATATTCGAATATTGTGACAGTATATAGTACGAGTACATGTCCTATACACGTGCATATATTTAAAAAATGTTTTTTATATATTTTAAAATAAAAAAATAAAAATTAATTTAATTTTTTTTAATAAAGGCACTCATCATGTTAAAATATATACAACTTTAAAAATTCGATTTTTTCACACGAATTTTTTTGGTTATTTTAATAACATGCGTTTAATTTAGACACATATATTATGTGTGCCTCCTTGATACGCTACCGTGACGCATACGCATGTCCCTCTTATATATAGATAGCAAAAACTCGTCTGTATTTAGCATAATGTAAGATAGATTTGTTCTTCCGCGGGGGCACCTTATCCTTATGGTGGGAACCTCTCTCCTATTGGGCCTCGTGCTGAAATCTGAAATGCAGTCTCTTTCCTTTGGGCCTCCTAACCTCCTTTTGGACAAAGATGGGCCTCCCGCCCTCTGGGCCTTTCCTCCGGGCTAAGACATATTTCGGACTCCACAAATTGCTTGTGCAGTAAATATATATAGAGGTATGTGATTTACTTTTCTTTTCTTTTTTGTTAAAAGAGAGGCCCTCTCTAAACTTTATTCAAACGAAAAGAAGCTAATTTGAAACTTAACGGGGATAAGCCAGACCCTTCACATCATCATCTAGGATTAAACTAACAGCAACATTAAAGAAATGAAAGCCTAAAAAACAAGACAAAGTATAATAAGCTAATTCATCAACAAGTAGCCTCCCTATACACGTGACCAAAATGGACTAGCTAGTCCCTTGTGAGGAAGTCATGGCACATACGCACCAGGAAGGACAACGGGTGGGTATCAGTCACCCCCGTCTGCAGGAACCCAACCACAATCTCATAGTCAATCTCCACAAGTAGTCGTCGATGCTCCAACTCCCAAGCAATGTAAAGGCCATAATACACCCCCAGAGCTCAGCTAAAGGGGTCGTACACACCCCAATATTGAGCACAAGCCCGTCAAGCCAATTTCCACCACACCCACGAATAACTCCCCTTGCCGCTTCAAGTCACAGATTCCCTTGAGAAGCCCCATCAGCGTTGAGTTTAACCCACACATGAGTCGGCTTCACCCACGCAATAGGCCGCTCCTCCCTCCTGACAACCCGTTGAACCCGGCGCTCCCACTTCATGTTGGGCCACCAGAATTTCTTTCTGAGGTCTTTGTACATCTTGCTAGAGCCTGGATGTACAGAATAAGTTGACGAATGGGCCTCCTTCATCACCAACTGGCAAAGACCATCAACGTCAGGCATACAGATCCGGTCCTGAAACCAGAGCGATCCATCTTCCTGAATCACGAAACCGGGAGCTTTCCCGTCCATCACTTCACTGCTTAGCTTCACAATGACTACATCATCAACATGCTTCTCCCTGATTTGATCAAGTAGCGTGGCCTGAATCTCAAGCATGCTCAGATATCCTCTACGCTGATCATACAAGACTTCAATTTCGCTCAACCCTTGGTTCAACTTGGTCTGAGCAGTAAGTAGAGCCACTACAGTCTCGTGCGGCGTCTTCCGGCTCAATGCATCGGCTACTACATTAGCCTTGCCCGGATGATACAGCAATTCGATGTTGTAGTCTTTGAGTTGCTCTAACCAGCGACGTTGTCTCATATTCAACTCCTTCTGAGTGAACACGTACTTGAGACTCTTATGATCGGTGAAGACTTGGCATCTTACACCATAGAGATAGTATCTCCAAATCTTTAGCGCAAATACTACAGTTGCTAGTTCTAGATCATACGTCGGATAGTTTGCTTCATAGGTTTTCAATTGTCTAGATGCGTATGTAATAACCTTGCCTTTTTGTATCAACACATATCCCAAACCACTCTTCGAAGCATCACTATAGACCACATAACCATCATTTCCTTCCGATAGTGCTAACACTGGTGCAGAGGTCAGACACTGCTTCAACTTCTGAAAACTGGCCTCGCACTTGTCATCCCAGACAAACTTCTTGTGGACTTTGCGGAGCAGACCGGTCATGGATAGAGCGATCTTATAAAATCCCTCCACGAACCGTCTGTAATATCCAGCGAGTCCTAGAAAACTGCGCACCTCCTTCACATTCTGAGACCGCTTCCAATTGGCTACCGCTTCAATCTTCTGGGGATCAACCATAACCCCATTCTGATTAATCACGTGGCCTAAGAAAGCCACTTATTTTATCCAAAAGTCATACTTAGACAACCTTGCGTATAGCTGATTCTGTCTAAGGACTGACAAAGTAATCCGAAGATGTTCCTCGTGAGCTTCCTCGCTCGGGGAATAGATCAAAATGTCATCGATGAAGACCACTACGAACTTATCCAAGTATTGGTGGAAACATCGATGCATTAGATCCATGAAAACTGTTGGAGCATTTGTAAGTCCAAATGGCATGACTACGAACTCGTAGTGACCATATCTCATTCGGAACGCAGTCCTCGGAATATCCTCCTCACGAATCCTGAGCTGATGGTAACCATACCTCATATCGATTTTGGAAAAGACTTTGGCTCCCTACAGTTGATCCAACATATCATCAATCCTCGACAACGGATACTTATTCTTGATCGTGACTTTATTCAACTCTCGATAGTTGATACAAAGTCGAAACGATCCATCCTTCTTCATGACGAACAAGACCGGAGCGCCCCAAGGTGATGCACTCGGTCTTATATATCCTTTCCCAAGAAGATCCTCGAGTTGCTTCTTCAACTCTTGCATCTCAGGAGGAGCCATCCGGTACGGTGCCTTAGAGATCGGCGCGGTACTAGGCTCGAGATCAATGGTAAATTCTACGTCACGATACAGGGGTAAACCAGGAATCTCCTCCGGAAAGACATCCGGAAATTCACGGATGACCGGAATATCAGGAATTGAAGGTTAATCTTTCTTGGGCTTGTCCAGATAGCACAGGTACCCGACACATCATTGTCGAAGTAGCTTAAACGCAGCCATTGCATTGATAAGCCTGCCGTTATCAGCGTCATTCCGATCCTTGAACTTGCATACATACTGACCCCTAGATGACACCGTCACAGTCCTTGAGCTAAAATCGATTACCGCCCCATGACGCGTCAGCCAATCCATACCGAGAATAATGTCGTATGGAGCCATGGCTATACAGATCAAATCTGCTTCGAACTTTTTACCCTGGATGGTAATCGGAAATTCTGACAGACGCTTGGTGCCCACTAAATGTTCACCATTAGGAAGATTCACAACGAAAGGTTCACAAACCTCGTTGCATACTAAGCCTAACTTACTTACACAACTCTCCGAAATAAAGGAATGAGTAGCACCCGAATCAAACAACAAACATACAGAAGTAGAATGAAGGTATAGAGTACCTTGAGCAATTGGAGCATTGGGTCCATCCGCCTCACGCATCTCGTAAAGGCGTTGACCTTGACCTCCAGAAGCAGCTGGGCTTTCCCCTTGTTTTGTGCAGTCGTCTGCGTTGAAGGACTAGGAGCCTCCACTGGTCTAAACCTGGGTCGATTGTTCTGACTAATAGACCCTTGTTGTGATTCATCCCCTTTCTGCCTTCTCTGCGGACAGAACGTCTGTACATGGCCCTCCTTTCCACAGCCATAACATATCTTCTTTTCCTTCGGACACACATTGCTCTTGTGCCCGGGTGTACCACAATTATAGCATTGGATCAGATTCTTGCCTTGACCCGACTGTTGCGTAGACCCTCCATGAGTCATATTCGTTTTTGCTTTGTCAGACTTGGCAAAATTAGACGGTGGCGCGGGACGCTTGAATCCACTCGCCTGAGACTGGTTCTGCATTGACCTCTGGCGATTGCGCTTCTTCGTTGACTCCTCCAGAGTCACTTCCAGTTTATAGGCAGCGTCCACGTACTGCTCCAAAGTAGAGCATCCATGACGTACCATCAACGGCTTAATATTTGGGTTCATCCACTCGTGGAAATGCCAGATCTTTTGCTCTTCGTTGGACACCTCTGGCCCAGCATACTACAATAGATGATTGAACTTGGTCGCAAGCTCGGTCACTTTTAATCCATCCGTCTTCGGATAGAGAAATTCCTTGTGCTTCTCTTCCCTCATAGCTCGGGAGAAGAAACGATCTATCATCTTGGCCTTGAATATCCCCCAGTTCAAACCAGGGTGATCAGCAAGACCTGTACCTTCCCACCATTCACTGGTTACTTCCTTCAGGTCCCCTCCTTATATAGGCCAAGCAAGGAGCTCAAGCAACCAGCTCCCCCACCGCCTCAGCTCCGACAGGGGCGAAGCAGCTCAGGCGCACGACGGTCAAAGTTCGGCAAAGCATAAAAGTAATGATGACGGCGCGGGTGCGGTGGGTCTCACCACGGGGTGCAGTGAAGGCCATTTCTGACCGCGGGTGCGATGGGTATGACCGCGGGCGCGGTGGAGGCCAAATCCTGTCTCTTTCACCCTCTTTCGTCCGGGAAGAATTATGGGTATGGGTCTTAACCCCGGATTAAATATATTCGTATCCGAACAAATATTCTAAACCCCAAAAATACGTCGAATGTACTTTATTCCACTCAGGGAATTATTACAGAGATCAAGCATTTAACAGAATGTCTGAACTTCTCTTAAATTAATTCGACTTCAGTACGAGAGTTTGGAAAATTACCAAAATACTCATTACTAAAATGAGGGATATTACACCCGATGTGCACCCGCATGATGTTCTTTTGCATAATGTCAACTACTTGTCCAGTCCTTGCGCCCCCTGATACTGGATGGAGATGCCCATGATTGGTTTAGCATTTGCAACTCGATTTCGGGTGGCTCTTGTGTTTCTGTCTTGGAACGGCCCGTGTCTATGTTTATCGATGAAGGCTTCCAGTGAAAACGACAAACCACCAACCAGGATCATGTCCATAGCTTTATTCGATAACCACTTTATTCCGGTAAGTACGTAAATTAAAACCAACATTTTGTAAATTAGGTCATAAAATATCCAAACTTAATATTGAAGTTTATCTTATTGTAGTTGTGGCTCAGTGATATTGCTCCACTACCGCCCCCTCCACCTTCTTGGGTGAGATTCAAAGACCCTAGTGTCGCTGGTTGGGACAACTTCTAGGAGGAGAGGATTGCACAGTGGCGTACATATAGGGTGCAAGCTGGCCGTACACCAACACCTTTTGTATAGTGGAGGGTTTAGCCCTTAGTTGTAATGCTTATGAATGCAAAACTACGAACTGAGAATGCAATTCACATTTTAAAAGTGTTAATTTATAAACACATGTTTTTAAAATGAATAATATACATATTTTTGAAATTTTAAAAGGGTTCATGATAACGAAATTAGTCATTTATAAACACATGTTTTCAAAATTTTAAAAGGGTTCATATTATCATAATTTATCCATTATTATTTTAAAATGGTTCATACTAACATAATTTTTGAATTTATATTTTAAAACGGTTAGCATAGCTTAAAATGATGCAAAGTGTCCAAAGTTTTTTAAAAAGGGTACATGTTAATAAATGAATAATATACACGTTTTTGAAATTTTAAAAGAGTTCAAATAACGAAATTAGTCATTTATAAACACATGTTTTTAAAATTTTATAAGGGTTCATATTATCATAATTTTTCCAATTTTATTTTAAAATGGTTCATATTAACATAATTTTTCAATTTATATTTTAAAACTGTTAGCATAGCTTAAAATGGTGTAAAGTGTCCAAAGTTTTTTAAAAAGAGTTGTTGTTAACAAAGCGTGAGCGAGACTTTTCTGTGCAAAAAATGCAACACAAAGTCCCACTCACGGGATGCGTGAGCGTGAGTCCACCGAATGCGTAATTTATTTGTCACACTTACGGGAAGCGTGGGCGGGACAAATTTACGCTGATAAATGCGTGAACCCTTTCTCCTTCCCCCTTTTCTTCTTCCCCTTCCATGCAACCCTAAATCGTGTCGTTCAGCTCCAACGAGTTCTGCATCCGCCTCCTTCCTCCTCCTCCACCCTCCTCCTCCTTCCTCCTCTAAAAAAAAAACCTCGCTTCACTGTCTTCCCAGTTTATGTGCAAAAAATGGCGACCAAGAGAGATTTTCTGGATCTAGGGGCTGACGTCGTCGATGGTGGAACCGACGTCGTAGATGGAGGCGAACCAGTGGCCGACAACGTTTCTGGTGGCACCGACGTCGTGGATGGAGGCAATCCGGCGGTCGCGACGTTTATGGTGGCGCCAAGGTCGTTGATGGAGTCAATCCGGCGACCGTCAGAAGTGGTGGCGGCGCCGGTGGTGCCGCTGGCGACCGTCCCGCTGGCGGTCGTCCCGTTGGCGGTGGCGTTGCGGGACCCAACGACTCGGTGATCGTGTCCCAGATGAGACGTGGACAGTGTGGAGGTCGAGGCGACGCGAGGGGATAGGGGTGTGCAAATTCGGACCGGACCGAAAATGCCCGGACCGGACCGGGGGAGTTACGGTCCGGTCCCCGATCCACATATTTGTAAAATTCCGGTCCGGTCCAAACCCGGTCGATTTCCGGTCCGGACCGGATGGACCGGTTTTTTATTGTTTTTAATTTAATTTTATATATTAATATCTCATAATATTATTTAAAATTAATTTTTACTATAAATATAAATAAATAACAAAATATATTATCTAATATTATACACAATAGTTATAAAAATAGAAAAAATAATTAATTTTTCATTTATATAAGACTAAAAAATATAAAAATATATTTACCGGTCCAAGACCGGACCGGAACCGGACCCGGACCGGACCGAATCATACCGGTCCGGTCCGGTCTCCGATCCAAGGTTTGAAAAAATTCCGATCCATCGGACCGGATGCACAGCCCTACGAGGGGAGGTCGATTGACATGCCATCTCGCTCCCGGTCGTGGCATATGGCGTGGTAGTCTCGATTGGACGCAAGGATCTCTTCAGGTATGTATTTACGTATACTTTATGATTCGACGTTATAATTGAAATTACAAAATTTAAATTTGTTTGAATATTGGATATTTATTAGAAGCATTAGCAAAAACTACTAGAATTTGATAGCCCATTTGCAAAAATATCATGTTTTGAAAAGTATAGCAAAACTACCATAAAGCTGCAAAAGTTGATTTTCAGAGAAATATAAAATCATATTTCTATTTATCTTTTCTTTCCTTAAAATTATACTTTTAATAACCGTTAATTATACTTAATAACATGTTTACTGGTCTTCACAAAACCCTAGCTGGAAACTTCCCAGATCGCTGCCCCCAATCTCGATTCCGCCTCTCCCTCTTTCTTCTCTCTCTTTTTTTCTTCCCGTCGAAGTTTTCAGTGGAGATGAACCACAAGTTTATGTGCGGTTCTCCGAAGACTTTCCTCCCGGACGCCGACATGAATTGGAGCCAGACGGTATTCGCGCTCGAGGAGATTTTCTTGAAGGAGGAGCCGTCAGCAGCCGCCGATGCGGAAAGGCGACGACGATCGGCTTTTCGTCGTCGGAGAGAACAATTGCGGCGAATTTTCAGCTTCCGATCTGCGATTTCAGTTCAAAAGCGGGGTTAGCTACTTTGCTCTTTGTTCGTGGTATCTTTGATTTCATTTTTTTTGCTCTATTGCATGAATTGGAAGGGAACATACTTTTCAATTGGTCTAGAATCGGTCCAAAAGCGGGTTTCATTTTTTTTTTTGCTCTCTGATGCCTTCAACAATTATAAAGACAGTGTTGTTCTTTCTAATACTGAGCACATGCCTTCTGAACATCTGGTTAACTCCGCTTTTGACGAAATCCATGTACAAGAGCAGCTTCCTGGGCAACCCTGGACTCTATGCTGACATTGCAGGCGTGTGTGGGCCTGGCAATGGAGGTGGGGAGAAAAGTAGAGGATATCTGGGGGCGGACAGGAATGAAGTCGAACCATTTGCTGAAGAAATTGGAGCATGGCTTGTCATATTCTGAGGCTTGAATTATTCGATCAAGATATATGGAGCAATATCAGAGAACACAAGTATATATTGCTTTTATATTATACATTGTGAAGTGTTGCAACATCATTAGGCATCAACTAACCTCTTACTGACAGGGGGATAAATATTTATACGAACATATATATGTCACCACTAAGCCTTGTTCGACTCCAAGTAAATCACGTTTCGATTCATTAAATTTAAAATCTGACCACACCATCGTCTTTGTCATGCTCAATATACTTAGACCCGACTCTTGAATCATTTGAAATCATCTCTGAACGACATCGAATCACCTCCGTATCAGCCCGCTTTGTGCATGGAAAACTTAAACTCTTAAATTATATATAGATCCCTCCCATATTTATGTACTTTATCAAGCCACATTTATACGAAGTCAGGTCAATGCTCTGTTATAGCCGATTTTAAATGTCAGAGCATTATTCACTTTATCAGGCCACATTTGTACGTAGTCAGGTCATTTTTAGTTATATTAACTTTAAATTTTTAACTAATTTTTCCTTTCTCTTACAATAGGTTTTCCATGCACAAAGCGGGCCGATATAGGAGATGATTCGATGTCGTTCGGAGATGATTTCAAATGATTCAAGAGGCGGGTTTAAGTAACTTGAGCATGGCGAAGACAATGGTGTGGTCAGATTTTGAATTTAATGAATCAAAATGTGATTTTCTTGGGGTCGAACAAGACCTGGTGGTGATGTATATATGTTCGTATATATGTTCGAACAATGTTCTGAAAATGCAAACTATATGATAAGATTGGTAGCATTCAAAGAATCAAAATGCAACTCAAGCAAAATGATCTGTATATGCTGAATAATATTTCTCAGTTGCTTAGTTTTATAGAGGAATGATTTCTAATGTGCTAATTGATGGTTGTTTTGGTGAATAAAAACACTCACCAAATATCTTTTGCACTGTTTATACAATCTTGTATAGTGTTGACATGAAAACTGATTCTTGCAGAAGTTAAATGTATGTTCTTGTTCAGGTTCTTTATGATCGAAACACTGGGAAAGCAGAGTTTAGTTGCTGAATTTTTCCAAGAAAATATGTTTTGCCATTAATATAAATTGATGTGATTTAGCAAACTATAATACACACCAGAAACAATATTATAAACAATATAATAATTTCAAGTTAATATAACAGAGTAATGACCTGACTACGTACAAATGTGGCCTGATAAAATCAATATTGTTCTGAAATTTAAAATCGGCTAACATTTGAAATTTGTGATATAACAAAACATTGACCTGACTTCGTATAAATGTGACTTGACTTCGTACACATGTGATCTGATAAAGTACATAATGCTCTTAAGTTTTAAAGTACCTTGTTCATCGCCTATATACATCACCACCAAGCCTTGTTCGACCCCAAGAAAAACACCTCTTGATTCATTAAATTCAAAATCTGACCACACCATCGTCTTCGTCATGCTCAAGTTACTTAAACCCGCCTCTTGAATCATTTGATATCATCTCCGAACGACATCGAATCACCTCCTATATCGGTCCGCTTTGTGCATGGAAAACCTATTGTAAGAGTGTACAAGAAGGGAGTCTACTCTGAGAGCGGCTATAACACCCCCGACTTACGTCGGAAATGCCACACGCCAGTGACCTCAAACGTTGTTGTCCGATGTCACCCAAGGCTTTGATCGGAACAATTAACTTAAATAAACATATTAAATAACAATAGGTTAAACAACGGAAGACATTTGGATAAGAAACTCAACCCTTTTTATTAAAAGATCTCTCATCAAACGAGAGAAGTATTTTTTTACAACAGAGAAAATTACAGCGGAAGACTTTTAAGAATCAACCTATAACATGGCTAGGTGATAAAAATACATGTTAAAGTAATACTTAACAACTTAAAACACTGATACTTAAATCTTCGTCTGCAAGCCTCTTCTTCTTCAACACGTTACTTTAACTTCGGGAACCAACCACTGATGTGCCGTATAGGACGGATGACACCAACCAACCATGCAAGGAATAAAAGCTGGTTGGTTAGTCTAATGAAAGACTATGCAAGGGTGAAAACAGAATGATTCTAGTGATCGTAACCGTTTACTATCATTGTTCCTCGAATAAATCTTCATTCTACTCGGGTTGATACGGATGTGATTCGATGTCGTTCGAAGATGATTTCAAATGATTCAAGAGTCGAGTATAAGTAACTTGAGCATGGCGAAGACGATGGTGTGGTCAGATTTTGAATTGAATGAATCGAGAGGTGTTTTTCTTGGGTCGAACAAGGCTTGGTGTCGTGGTAATGTATATAGGCAATGAACAAGGTATTTTAAAACTTTATAACATTATGTACTTTATCATACCACATATGTACGAAGTCAGGCCACATTTATACGAAGTCAGGTCAATGCTCTGTTATATCACAAAATTTCAAATGTTAGCCGATTTTAAATTTCAGAGCAATATCCACTTTATCAGGCCACATGTATACGTAGTAAATGAAGCATTGTTGTCTCGCCTTCTAGTACGCAATTGATAGAATGGACCACTATCCTTCATCATAAACCAAGAAACAACCTATGAGAAGATGCCAAAATTAAATGGTGGATTATCACCATCTGTTGTACATTGAGTATCAAGAGCAGAGCCACTGATATTGTGTCATTTAGTGTAGTCACTCATTTCCTGCAGATTGCTATTACAATACAAGGAGTGTGTAGTGTAGGTTGAATTATTGCTAGAACATGCTTGCCGCCAACAAGTATCAGTTCACTCTATCACTAGCAACTACCAGAAAGCACCAACAAGCTGCAAAATATGCATTCAGCAAGCCAAAATATTACACCAGGATCAAAGCACTTTGTCAATACTGAATGTTTGTTTCAAATTTAAAGTTAATATAACAGAGTAATGACCTGACAACGTACAAATATGGCCTGATAAAGTGAATATTGCTCTGAAATTTGAAATTGACTAACATTTGAAATTATGTGATATAACAGAGCATTGACCTGACTTCGTATAAATGTGACCTGACTTCGTTTAAATATGGCCTGACAAAGTACATAATGCTCTGTTATGTAACAAAATTTACGAAAATGAAGTTTTAAATGTTAGTCGGTTTTAAATGTCAGAGCAATATTCATTTTATCAGACCACATTTATACTGAGGCACTGAAGAGTGTACAAGAAAGTCTAATATATAAGAAGGTTGATTTAGCAATTTGAATCTAGGACCTTAATTAGCCTAGCTTGAACTTTGCTTTTGAATGAAAAATGAAGTTAAAAAGTAAAGTATGTAATTGGTCTAGATAAGGGCTGCAAGATCTATACAATTATGGAGAAGGTACAAGTTTGAAAATGTCAAAGATGTCACCAAGATAGGAATGATTTTTTAAGTGAATTGAAATTATGCATTAGATACTCTGTCACACTGGAACATGTATTTTGTGTTGCTTATATCTCTCCCTTTCCTTTTGTCCTAATATTTTTAGTGATTATCAATTCAACAAGGATCACAACTAATAAATGAAAACTTAAGTGTTTCTCATTACGAAACCAACTAATGTTCGTTTCAAATTTAAAGTTGATATAACAGAGTAATGACCTGACAACGTACAAATGTAGCCTGATAAAGTGGATATCGCTCTGACAATTCAGCTTCAGTGTTCATTCAAGATCAAAGCAACCCATGTGGACATCACCATCAAGCCTTGTTCGACCCCCAAAAAAACACATTTTGATTCATTAAATTAAAAATCTGACCACACCATCGTCTTCGCCATGCTCAAGTTACTTAAACCCGACTTTTGAATCATTTGAAATCATCTCCGAACGACATCGAATCACCTCCGTATCAGCCCACTTTGTGCATAGTAAACCAGTAACTATGCCACTTTGAAGCTCTTTTTCAACGCCGGTGGAAGATCCTAGACTCCGCGACCTATCCTCAGAGAAACCTTGCAGCGTCACAAACCCAACAACACCGCCCTTGCTACATGGGGTTGTCGTTCGACCAACCAAAGAGCTACTTAAAAGATGGCTAAAGAGAGTTGTTATCGAGGTTTCTTGCTCTTAATTAAGCAAGTCACATCCGAACTATCTAGCACTTCCAACTCCTCTTTCTCTTAACAAACTTCTGAAGTTCCTGCTTCATGTTCACGCACTCCCTCTCCAGCTCAGAGATGCGCCAGTTTAATCCGAACTACTCGTATCTTTGTTGTCCTCTGTCATTAACGAGGCTGCAATAGCTTCCATCACCTTGTGCCTCATTGTATAGAACGCCATCCAGCTCTACAAGCAAGCAATCCAAAGTTTAACAATAACAACATATGGTTGCAACTTAATTAAGCAAGTCCATCTTATGTATATACTCATTCATCACTCGGCGAGCTCATTCCTCGCCTTCTCCACTCTCTCGCTTACGGCGTTCAGCTTATCCAGTAACTCCTTGTTCTCTTCCCTGTTGAGAAGCTCCTCCACGCTCTCTCCCACCAAATTCGATAGCGCGCCTTTCAGTTTCCCGCCTCTCTCCATCTCATGCGCATCTAACCAACACCGCCGACTTCGCAACGAATTGGCCGGCGAATCTGATAGTCGTCGGGAATCGGAAGGTCGTCGATGAGAGAGATTTATGATTGAGAGCGATTGTCAGATTGGGGGTTAAGGCTCCTGACATGGCAACCAACAAAATCTCTTTGCAAAATCTGATAGTCGCCGGGAATCGGAGGGAGCAGCGACGACGGAGCGGACGAAATGGCGGCGCCATCGGGGAAGAGGGAAGCAGAGGAGTGAGACGAGGAAGATGGTGATTAGGGTTAGATTAGTAGGATTAAGATTTTTTTTTACCTTTTCTTTTCAGAAATTTTAATACTTTATCTGATTTTTCTATTTAAAAGAAAAGTTAAAGTCCACCCTCAACAATAGCAAAACTACCATAAACCGTACAAAAATCTGGTATTCTTGCAATACTTTTCAAAATCTTGGTTTTTTGCAAGTTGGCTTTCCAAATCTGGTATATTTGCTAATGGGCCTATTTATTATGCGTTTTATGTTTATTCTGCACTTTACAATTAAGCTTTATAATTACACTTTCTATTTAGGCTTTATAACTAAAATTACAAGATGTATATATTGTAGAAATTAGTTTAGTTATATTAAGATTCTATTGAAATTTTAAAAACTAAACCAAATAAGTACACTTTATATTTAGGATTCAGAATTAAAATTATGAAATCTATATATTCTATAAATTAGTTTCGTATACTTTATATTTAGTATTATTATTTATGTATTGTACAAGTTCGTTGATTTATATTTATAATTACACTTAACCAAATACCCTAAACTTAACCACATATAAATTTAATCTTTTTAAATTTAATTAATAGGCTTTATTAAGAGTAAAACATTCTTAAAGAAAAAAAGTGACTAAATAAGTACCTTAAACCCTAACGATAAAAAATTAACCAAATACGTACCCTAAACCCTAAAGATAAAAAATTTACCAAATAAGTAAGAGTTATAAAATTTTAAAAAACTTAACAAAAAAGTATCATAAACCAAATAAGTACCCTAAACCCTAAAGATAAAAAATTAAGTGGAAACAATTATGAATAAGCAATGAAAAATATAAATTTAAATAATAAGATTTGGATGTGGCTGCGGAGTCGGCGCGCTCCCGGCAGCGACATATGAGTCGTCACGAATCAGGGCGGGGTGTTACCGCATCGGTCCGTCGGGGCGATAAGGATCGTTTAGGACCTAGGGATTTGCTTGCCGATATCGACATGGCGGCATCATCGGGGACCAGCAATGACCATCCAAAGCCGATGGGGGCATCATAAGGGCTTAGCAACGACCATCCAGAGCCGATGGTTGAGGATGTACACAAGGACGCCCCGCCCATGACACAGCCCGACTCTCAGGAGCACACGGAGGGAAGTTTGAGGACCTGACGACCACTCCTTCCGCTCCCACGACGACCCCTCTAGTAACTCGTTATGCCCCACCTTTCGCTCCCCCGACGACCCCGTGAGCTGCTCCTTCTTCTCCCCCGACGACCCCGCGAGTTTCTCCTCCTTCTGCCCCCATTTTCGCTCCCCCGACGACCCAACCATCTCCTCCTCCTCCTGCTCCGCTAGTCGATCACCCGGCGCCCCCCTTGCTGCTCGCGTGGGCCGTTGTGGCAGAGGAGGCCGTGCAGCACAACCTCGTAGGTCGCGATGAGGTCGACCGGTTCCTCCTCCTCCAGAGCCGGCTCCCGAGGTCGAGGCTGGCCCTGTTGGGGGCGAGCGTAGGCCGTGGATGCCAGGGAGGGCCCATATCAGGGACGGTTCTGACCAGTTATCCGACACACATTGCTCGGTACATTTGGGTTGGTGCGGACGTGTCGATGGTACATACGATTTATTAATGATAATTTGTTTAAGTTTTTGTTATAAAATTAAAATTATGGATACAACAATTATATTAACCTAGTATTTTTTTTACAGATCCGACCGTGGCTACGAGCCCACACGCGTGTCCTCGAGTTCCAGAGACTTCATCGACATGATGTACTCGACCTTGATACGTGGTGGGTTATTGCACAACGTAGCGGCTTGACCCAGCTGGGGTCGTTGGACTACGAGGATGTCGACCACATCCTCATCAGTGCATTTGTGAAGCGTTGGTATCCCGAGACCAACAACTTTCACTTTCCATGGGGAGAGGTCACCATCACTTTGCATGACGTCCAGATGATTATGGGACTTCCCATCGATGGAGTCGAGATGACATAGCAGATGGATGATGGGCCTCTCAGGATCCGCATCTACCAGATGTTTGACATTTCCATGGACGACATGTACGTGTACAGCGGGGGCAGTGGACTCCTCGAGAAGGACGTCGTTGAGTTTGTGGGACAAATGATGTAGAGAGGACGAAGTAAGGAGGAGATAGCGTTTGCCTATCTGTTCATGTTGATTGGTTGTACTATTATGTATGACAGGTATACCGATTGTACCTCTGGTAAATTTGTTTAATGTGATATTTTAATATCTTATTCTAATTTGTTGTTTTGTAAAATAGGTCCACCAACCGGGTGAAGCACAAGTATATGCAATTCGTGCTAGACCATGACAGAGCTGGCAAATTCGCCTGGGGTGTTGGGGTTCTTGCGATCTTGTATCGCAACCTGGGGGAGGCATCCCGGGCCCAGACGGCCGGCATAGCGGGTTGTATGAGGCTTCTCTAAGTATGATTTATTATTTTTTTATTAATTGCACCCTGTCATTTTATTTTATTAACGTCTTGTGTCATTATTGTAGTGTTGGATATGGCGTTATTTTCCGCATTTCGGAGGACACACGTCACAGGACCCGCAACGACTGGCAGATCCGCGGGCAGCAGCCGTGGACGAGCCTGGACCCACTCCCCGCGTGGATGTGGATAGGCTTGTCCAGCTCAGACATGCGATGGATAGGGTTACAGCTGATGAGGTAAAATCTACAACCGAATCTAATTACTTATTATGATATTTTTTAGGCTCTTAATAAATAGTAACACGATGTAATTACAGGTCCGTTGGATGCCTTGGAGAGTAAGGGCGAATGCTCGGAGGGGGCGGACCCGGAGGTGGATTTCAGGACTACCCACGGGGGATCTAGGTTCGACGGTATCATCCGTTGCCTTGATGTCCATAAGGGGTACATGCTGAGCCGAGTACTACTCCAATTCGTTCTGAGGCAAGTGCTTCCTCTACCTCTGTTTTAGCTAGTACGATGAACAGAGGGGTATCCTCGAGCAAGTACAAGGTGGAGTTCCTTGGGCCAGAATTCCTTACCTGGGCAGACCGCGACAACCATCTCTTCGATATTGATGCGTTTCAGCCATGTAGGTGGCCCTGGGACTGTGATGCCTACTACATAGACTATTTTTAGGATATCACTCATTCGTACGTGGATCCTACCTCCCAGCCACAAAATGTCATTCCCCGACCTCTAGTATTTGATATCGATGCGGTTTATGTTTTCTTATTTTTAAACGTTTACTATACTACTTATGCATTAGTGTACATAATATTAACATATTTAAATTATGCAGCGGGCCCAGATGGTGCTCGGGTTGACACGTGCCCGGTTGGATACCGACGAGATCACTGATAGAGAGAGGGCGCACCTTCTCAGTGTCATCCAGATATTGGTGGGGGGTGCTCACCTGGTGCCGGATCCACCCCAGCATGCATCGCACATTTTTAGGGACTCACAGTATGACCACAGTCAGAGTAGCGGTGCAGGGGGCGATGATGGAGAGGATGGACCCGACCCTGCACATGATTAGTTTTATTTAGAGTTTATTTTAGTATTTTGGATCTGATAAAGTTATTTTGTATATAATCTACTTATTGGGGTCCATTTTAGAACTACGAATTTGATTCTGTGCTTAATTTTCCTACATTCAAAAGTATATTGATTGTCTACATTTATTATTTCTTATCAAAGACAATCAAAGAATCAAATAATTATATATCTGTCAAGAAATGAGTGTGCTATATGACCAAATTCGTAAAGGGTTAAATTAAAGGCTTGTGTTTTATAAAGAATTCATTGAGTATATGACCCTTCCTACCAATATTTGTTAAATTGAGGGCTTGTGTTTTAAAAAGAATTTATGTAATGTTTAATTCTAACTTCCGTTTGAAAACTAGTTACCATCAAATTACAACTTAAGGAATGAAATATTAGAAAGTTATACATAAAATCATTTTAATTTTATTTTTATAAAATAATCAATTTAACATTAATTATATTTTTATAAAATAATCAATTTAACATTATTTTTGATATTTTCAAAGTTATACATAATTCAAACTTTATTGTGTTAATATTTTTTACAACTAACATAATAATATACAATAATCAATTTAACATTATTTTTTAAAAAGTATTTTATTTAATAATGTTAACTTTAAATATTTTAAGTTTAACATTATTTTTTATATTACTAAAAATACAACACAGAATTACGCCGCCTAGAGTGAGCGTGACACTGTGTGTTTTAAAAAACAACACAGAGTCAGCGTGACCTTTTGTTGTTTTTAAAACACACATTGTCTCGCTCTCGCTATGTGTGGGCGTGACACTGTTTACCCTAAACCGAAACCGGATACCCTACAGTATGTCACGCTCACGTTATTCGTATGGGTGATCCTATTCACGCTCCCACTTTTCGTGTGTGTGGCCATATTGAGCGTAAAAAGCAACAACAAAAAAAGCGTATTTAACGCTCGCGTATAATAATTGCATGCATATGCGTCACTATCGTGTCACATTTATGTGTATGGTCTTTCGTAATATAATTAATGAGTCCAAAATTGCTATTGTATATATATCCATAATCTCTTGATTTTTCGTGTACGTGATTGTTGAGGAGTTGGGAGTCCCACATCGACCAATCAAAGGAAAAATCAGCCCTTCACATAGTTCAAATCTTAGTGTTCAGCGGCGGATCTAGGGAGAGACAGAGGGGGTGGTCGTCCCTGCTAGAATCCGACGAGCCTAAAATGGCTCGGATAAAATTAAGGTGGGACAATGCGTTTATTTATAAAAAAACGATGTCTATCCCCTCTTATAACACTTTAAATAATATTATTTACAGAGTTGTTTATAAAAATCACTTTTCTAGTTTCAGCATTTTCAAAAGACTTTTAGACAATGTTTCTTTATCGAAAGTGTTGTCGAGATTTTTTATTTTTTCGAAATACCTAATTTAGTTTGTTATGATTTTTTTTTAAATAACTTGTCTAATTTTATTTATGATTTATATGATTAAAGTAATTAGATATTAATTAAATTAATTTTATTTATGAGAAAACTAATTGTTCGAAGATGTCATAATTTCAAATATTTGGCTTTAAATAAACCTAATGAGTCAAATAATTAGTCAAAGAGGCCATTTCTATAACTAATTATTTTTGTTCATCAAATAATTAGATTGTTAAGAATTATTGTTGTAGAATGAAAAACTAAACCAATATTCACATTTTCTTCTAACAGGATAATTTTTTATCTCATAAACATTATTCTATTGATCTTCAAAACAAATCAAACTGAAGTTATGCGTCTATTTTTTATCTTATAAGAGACTTTACATATTAAAGATAATAATATTTATTTTTGTAAATAAAAGATGATAATTGTTAAAATAATTATCTTTTAATGATTTTTCAATTGATATGGGAACACAATATTTATTAATATGTATCACTGAGCTGATTAAGCATGATCTGACTCATCTGACACTGACAGAGGACATGGCTCAGAACAGAAAGCTTTGTAGGAAAAATATTAGGGTAGATGAACGATAGACATGAGGGTGGGCCCTTTGCAGCTACCTTGTTTTCGCTTTTGCTTTTTGTTTGGATTGTTCTGGTTTTGTGTCAGCCTCTTTTGGGTTTCTCGGGAAACGTCCTTTCGAATTATTTCGGGGTTTGGATGCATATATTTGGACCCCAGACCTTGCCTCGGTGGGATTATACTGGGTCGATTGTTGTTGTTGTTGTATGTATCACTTTATGAACTTAGATTGTGTTTAGCAAAACAATGTTTTTTAGGAGTTGGAGATTTTTTCAAAGATTTTTGACAAAGTGGATGTTTTTGGTAGATTTTTCTATAATCTCGCAAAATACTGTACAAATCCTATTTGAGTGTGTGGTGACTGGTGAGACAATGTTTTGTAATATGTTTCAGGTTAAAATGACACTTTCATTTTCACAATTTATCACTTCATCTAAGATACGATTATAATATAATAATTATATATGTTTATGCAGTGGCGGATCCAGGAATTTTTTGAAGGGGGGTCACAAATAGTCTATGAAAAATTATATAATATTGTTTAGCATTAAATACATTACTATTTGTATAATTTTTTTACAAATCTTATATACTAGGTGGATTGTTATGTTTTGAAAAAATATTTTTAACTAATTTATAATTTTAAAAATATTTTTGGACAAATAGTAAGGAGAACTATCTAAAAAAATTTAATATCAAATATATTATGAAAATTTTAAATAAGATTAGTTCAATTACCTTACAAAATTTATCTAAAAAAAATACCAAAGATGAGAGATGAGAGATTTGAACCCCAAACCTTTAGGTAAAACTCATGTTCCACAACCAATTGAGCTAATAGCTCTTTTTGTCTATATACTCAAAGCATTAATATATATATATTTTTAAAAATTAATTTTTTTATTATATTACTTGATCCAGGGGAAGGGGGTCACCGGACCCCCCAAGACCCCCTGGATCCGCCTCTGTGTTTATGTATAACTCTTTTGTGTCAAATTTTTTCTATTCAATTTCAAAGATATGCTTTTGTTATTAATTTGTATTATATAGATATTATATGATGTATGATTGATTGAGAAAAATACTTTCTATAAAAATTTATGTTAATTAAAAGACATAATTATGTCATAAAATTTTATGCCTTAAATAAACCTAATGAGTCAAATAATTAGTCGAAGAGGCCATTTCTATAACTAATTATTTTTATTCATCAAATAATTAGATTGTTAAGAATTATTGTTGTAGAATGAAAAACTAAACCAATATTCACATTTTCTTCTAACAGGATAATTTTTTATCTCATAAACATTATTCTATTGATCTTCAAAACAAATCAAACTGAAGTTATGCATCTATTTTTTATCTTATAAGAGACTTTACATATTAAAGATAATAATATTTATTTTTGTAAATAAAAGATGATAATTGTTAAAATAATTATCTTTTAATGATTTTTCAATTGATATGGGAACACATTATTTATTAATATGTATCACTGAGCTGATTAAGCATGATCTGACTCATCTGACACTGACAGAGGACATGGCTCAGAACAGAAAGCTTTGGAGGAAAAATATTAGGGTAGATGAACGATAGACATGAGGGTGGGCCCTTTGCAGCTACCTTGTGTAATATCCCGTATATTTGCACGAATAAAAATTTTGAATTTTTCTTAAGCCATATTGCTAGTCAGATTAATTTTGAAGAGATACGAACATTCTGTGTAATGTTTGGCTTCTGTAATATTTTTCTGAGCAATATAAAATACAGTTAAGGTATTTTTGGCTTAAAAGCTCGTTCGTGTACAAATATATTTAACCCGGGGTTAAGTAAAATTACCACTTAAGGTAAAAAAGGACAAATGGAGAATTCGGCCTAATGCCTTAGCCTCCACACAGCTCACGAAATCAACAGCTGGAAGGCCACTTGGGGCAGCTGGAAACTAGCCTTGATGACTTGCCAAAGCTAGAGGGCATAGCTTGTCCACCTCTTGGTACACATGTCTTCATATTGGTCTTCCTTGTTTGCCTATAAAAGAAGAGGACAAGTCGTGAGAAGGGCCAGAAGTTAGCTCCTCAACACGTTTTTGCTGTCAAAACAGCCCAGAAATCTGTTTCATGAGCTGAACTTCGTGATCGATTTCTGATCGATTCACTCATTCGTTTGGCGAGATCAAAGTTGCATATTGAAGGTGAAGTGTTGCTTAAGAGAGTGAGAAGAATAGACAAGCTCGGATCGAACTAGAGGTCGATCGAAAATTGGTAAGAAAACCCTTGCGAACCACTGATTTTCCCTTCAGAAATTTGTGACTTTTGCTGAACTTTGAATCCGATTTTCGTGGTTGTTTGGGCTGTGTTTTGATATGTTCTCAGGGGCCTTTTGAAGCTTGTTGGAAGCTTAATAAGGTGGTAGAAACAAACCAAGGAGAATCGAAGCCAAGGGGGTTCGATTTGGGTGAGTTTCCCCCGTTGCCAGCCTTGTCCTCGCCCCTGCCTGTGTGCCGCACCCTGCGCCATGTGCCTGCCGCACCCGCGGTGGCCATGCCGGTTGTGTGTCTTGGTGTTGGGCATGGGCTTTGGCCTTATTCCTTTGTCTCGTATTCCTTTAGATTCGTATATGTAGATATTGAATCTAATTTAGGGTCTTGTTATGGGTCGTTCCAGAAGGATTTATTATCCCAGATCTGTCCCAGTTTTGGACTTGGAAACCCTTTAATTCTAAGCGTGCAAAGCTTTCATCGGATCTAAGGCAAGTAGCGGTTCGCTCTTGCTTATCATTCCATATTTCCATTAATTATCAATTGCTTAATTGTTAATTAATTTGGATTGATCATTGTTCATGTCTGGAATAGTTTTATGAAACTATCTTTGGAAATTAAAATGGATATTATAATAGGTTGTATATCTGCTAGAACAACGTTATTATATATATATACCTAGATTGAAATATATCTATGATGTTAGCCGTGATGGATTTAATATGATTATTTGACTGTTCTGAACTGTGTAGTTAGAACGAGTATTCGTAGGAACGTGACTGAGGCCCTAGGGCCCAGTATTTTCTTTATAATCAGGTAGAGAGGTGGCTCGTCCCCACCTAATACCAATTGGATGGTCATGACCTACCTCTTTACTCGGGTGAAGAGGTGGTGCACTTAAACAGTGTCACAAATCTTGGGAGTGTTCCCAATAGATCTCTCGTCTTGGGACGAGCTGATCCTAAAAGTTTATAACGTAATTGTGTGTTTTGGAATTAAATAAGATAAGTGTCGTAGGTTCGCACATGATTAATATACCTCGACGAGTAGCGCAGCTAAGTAATAGTGCGGCTAGGAAAACTCGTTTAGACTTGAATGTAGTACATTCTCTTTCCAATCTGGAGTCGTATCATGCGGTGATTCGCATTATACGGTGAGGTTGGTCGTGAACTGAAGCATCTCAGTCAGTTTTTAACGTTATGTATATACATATGAAACTATAATGTTCCAGACTTGTCATATTTCCTTAATACTCAATCTCTTGGAGTCTCTTTCGGGTCAGTCTCTGTGGAGATTCAGTCTTCCAGAGTCGTCTCTTCTGCATACCTCTTGTTGTTATTCCGTGAAAGTGTCGGGTTATGTATCGTCCCTTCGGTTATTATTCGAGGGACAATGATAGTAAACGGTTACGATCACTCGAACCACTCTGCTTTTTACCCTCGCGTAGTCTTTCATTAGACTAACCCACGAACATTGTTCTTTGCATGTGGGCTGGTGTCATCCGTTCGATTCGGCACATCAGACAAGTTGCCACCCAATGAAGGCTAAGAACGACTATGACGGACAATGTTTTTGATAAGTTTATTTAGGTTGAGATCCTTGGCGTTGATCGCTATGGTCAAAACTTGTTTTACCTTTAAAGACTTCCGTTATGTATTTACTCTGAAACAATGTTTTATCCTACGGGGATTGGGTTGTAATCCCCTGACTTATGTTTTAATGGATGGTTTGTGGATTACATAAATGTTATTTATGATTTGAATAATCCGGTTTAGCCTTGGGTGGTTTCGGAGGTGAAATCCGGGATCACTGGCGGTAATGCCTTTCCAAAGGGGTTATGAATTTGGGGGTGTTAGAGATTTGGTATCAGAGCTAAAAAGTTTTCGTAGGCTCTGTTACAGATTTGGTATCAGAGCCAAAGGTTTTTAAAACGGGTTGGGTATTTGAGAACCATTTACTCGTTTTAAAATTGAAAAGTGTTTTCAAGAGCTCTGAATTTTCAAAACGGTACAAATTTCAAACCGTTCATAGTCATGCCTTCTCTCTAGTCTGATATAGGAAGTTGCTTCCATATCTAGAAAGACTAATTCTTTTCTCATTGCCCGTGAGATATGGGTGCGTTCTGTTTTCTTTAGAGGAACTCGGAAGAAGCTGAGATGGCGAATCTCTAGATAGGCTTGAGTTCCCGGTTCTCTCGTTATGCTTTGAGGTTGTAGAACCTAGTAGTCCACCGAGAAGGTGAAGACTGTACTCTCTGAGTCGGTAGGAGTAGTGTCCGATAGACCAAGGTTCCTGAGACAGAACCGAGGAAGGACATTGAGGAAAATGAATATGTGCTAAGTTTAGCAGTTCCCTTTCCTAGGGCTTTGTTGTCAGAGCTATCAACTCGGTTTGAATTCATCCATGAAAATTTACCAAGTTTGATCTATTCCAAGTCAATTTTATTACATTAAATATATTGGAAAGATATTAATGTATAAAATACTTGGAACTTGATCGGTAAACAGATGGTGGAAACTATAAACCCTGTGGAAGAACAAGAGTCTGTTGCTCACAACAATTCAGGAGGCAGTGACCAAGCTCAGGTCAATGCTCCAATGGCATTTTACGCAGCAACAGTTGAGGCAATTCAGGGAATGGTGATACAGGCAGTCACCGATATCCTGCGACCAGTTACGCCTCAGGCACAAGACGTGCCAATTCCTCCAGTAATTCCTAGAGTTGTGGAACAAAATGTCCAAGTACATCGAGAAGAGGTGGTCAGGAACGGAGGCAATTATGTCCGTGCACTGAAGGCCATAAACTCTATGAGGCTTGACAGCTATGATGGCAAGGGAGAACCAGTCAGAGTAGCATATTGGTTCTCACACATGGAACGGTTGTTCCGCAACATTGAATGTACTGAAGCTGAGAAGGTGCATATTGTTTCTCTCCATCTGAAAGAGGAAGCTAGTGAGTGGTGGGAAAGCACCGGACTAGCTGATCATCCAAGATTGAACTAGGGAATGTTCAAAGCCAAGATGACCGACCGTTTCTTCTCTCGTGCTATGAGGGATGAGAAACACAAGGAATTCCTTTATCCGAAGACGGAAGGATTAACAATGACTGAACTTGCGACCAAGTTTAATCACCTATTGCAATACGCTGGATCAGATGTGTCTAGCGAAGAACAGAAAATCTGGCATTTCTACGAGTGGATGAGCCCAGATATTAAGCCATGGATGGTGCGTCACGGATGCTCTACTTTGGAGCAATACGTGCAACTTATAAAGTGGAGGTGACTCTAGAGGAGTCAACGAAGAAGCGTAATCATCAAAAGTTGATGCAAAATCCATCTCAGGCAAGTGGATTTAAACGTCCCGCGCCACCATCTAACTTTGTCAAGTCTAGCAAAGCAAGGACGGATATGACTCAAGGAGGGTCAACACAGCAGTTGGGTCAGGGCAAGAGTCTGATCCAGTGCTATAATTGTGGCACAACTGGGCATAAGAGCAGTGTGTGTCAGCAGGAAAGGAGAGTATGCTTTGGCTGTGAAAGGGAAGGTCATATGCAGAAGTTCTGTCGACAAGGAGAGCAGAAAGAAACTGAGTTACACCAAGGGTCTGTTAACCAGAACAATCGACCCAGGTTTAGACCAGTGGAAGCTCTTAGTCCTTCAATGCAGACAACTGCGCAAAACAAGGGGAAGACTCCAGTTGCTTCTGGAAGTCAGGGTCAACGTCTTTACGTGATGCGTGAGGCAGATGGACCTGATGCTCCAATTGCTTAAAGTACTCAGCAAGGCTAGCAAAGTTTAGTCTTTTGTACTACCTCTGTGGTATGCTGTGGACTTAGGTGTTATCCAGTCTTTTGTTTCTGATAGTTATATTAGTAAGTTTAAGTATGCAACAAGGTTCGTAAACCTTTTGTTGTAAATATTCTTTCTAATATAAACGTATGGTTCAAACCAATCGTCTGTTAGAATTTTGGTTACCTTTTTGGATAAGAAATTCAAAGAGGAATCGATCTGAATGACCATGGTTCCATGCGACATTTTCTCAGTATGGATTAGCTGACGCGTCATGAGGCGGTCATCGATTTTAGTTCGAAGACTATGACGATGTCATCTAAAGGCCATGTGATTAATGAGAAATGCGGTTATGGTTGATCCCCAAAAGATTGAAGCGGTAGCTGATTGGAAGCGGCCTCAGGATGTGAATGAGGTGCGCAGTTTCCTTGGACTTGTTGAACATTACAGACGGTTCATGGAAGGATTTTCTAAAATCACTCTACCCATGATCGATTTGCTCCACAAGGTCCACAAGAAGTTTGTCTGGAGTGACAAGTGCAAGGCCAATTTTCAAGAAGTTGAAAAAGTGTCTGACCTCGACACCGGTTGTAGCGCTGCCAAAAGAGGATGATGATTATATAGTCTATAGTGATGCTTCGAAGAGTAGGTTGAGATATGTCTTGGTGCAAAGAGGCAAGGTTTTTGCATACGCATCTAGACAACTGAAAACCTATGAAGCAAACTATCTGACGTATGATCTAGATCTTGCATCAATAGTGTTTGTATTGGAAACTGAGGTTACTTGGGAAACCTGAGAAACTGAGGCGGATATGCTTAGACACTTTCCCGAGTTGTTTTCGGCCAAGTTTCGGGGTCGAAACTTCTTTTAAGGGGGGAGTGATGTAATATCCCGTATATTTGCACGAATAAAAATTTCGAATTTTTCTTAAGCCATATTGCTAGTCAGATTAATTTTGAAGAGATACGAACATTCTGTGTAATGTTTGGCTTCTGTAATATTTTTATGAGCAATATAAAATACAGTTAAGGTATTTTTGGCTTAAAAGCTCGTTCGTGTACAAATATATTTAACCCGGGGTTAAGTAAAATTACCACTTAAGGTAAAAAAAGGACAAATGGAGAATTCGGCCTAATGCCTTAGCCTCCACACAGCTCACGAAATCAACAGCTGGAAGGCCACTTGGGGCAGCTGGAAACTAGCCTTGATGACTTGCCAAAGCTAGGGGGCATAGCTTGTCCACCTCTTGGTACACATGTCTTTATATTAGTCTTCCTTGTTTGCCTATAAAAGAAGAGGACAAGGCGTGAGAAGGGCCAGAAGTTAGCTCCTCAGCACGTTTTTGTTGTCAAAACAGCCCAGAAATCTGTTTCATGAGCTGAACTTCGTGATCGATTTCTGATCGATTCACTCATTCGTTTGGCGAGATCAAAGTTGCATATTTAAGGTGAAGTGTTGCTTAAGAGGGTGAGAAGAATAGACAAGCTCGAATCGAACTAGAGGTCGATCGAAAATTGGTAAGAAAACCCTTGCGAACCACTGATTTTCCCTTCAGAAATTTGTGACTTTTGCTGAACTTTGAATCCGATTTTCGTGGTTGTTTGGGCTTTGTTTTGATCTGTTCTCAGGGGCCTTTTGAAGCTTGTTGGAAGCTTAATAAGGTGGTAGAAACAAACCAAGGAGAATCGAAGCCAAGGGGGTTCGATTTGGGTGAGTTTCCCCCATTGCCAGCATTGTCCTCGCCCCTGCCTGTGTGCCGCACCCCGCGCCATGTGCCCACCGCACCCGCGGTGGCCATGCCGGTTGTGTGTCTTGGTGTTGGGCATGGGCTTTGGCCTTATTCCTTTGTCTCGTATTCCTTTAGATTCGTATATGTAGATATTGAATCTAATTTAGGGTCTTGTTATGGGTCATTCCAGAAGGATTTATTATCCCAGATCTGTCCCAGTTTTGGACTTGGAAACCCTTTAATTCTAAGCGTGCAAAGCTTTCATCGGATCTAAGGCAAGTGGCGGTTCGCTCTTGCTTATCATTCCATATTTCCATTAATTATCAATTGCTTAATTGTTAATTAATTTGGATTGATCATTGTTCATGTTTGGGAACAGTTTTATGAAACTATCTTTGGAAATTAAGATGGATATTATAATAGGTTGTATATCTGCTAGAACAACGCTATTATATATATATAGACCTAGATTGAAATATATCTATGATGTTAGTCGTGATGGCTTTAATATGATTATTTGACTGTTCTGAACTGTTTAGTTAGAACGAGTATTCGTGGGAACGTGACTGAGGTCCTGGAGTCCAGTCGTTTCTTTATAATCAGGTAGAGAGGTGGCTCGTCCCCACCTAATACCAATTGGATGGTCATGACCTACCTCTTTACTCGGGTGAAGAGGTGGTGCACTTAAACAGTGTCACAAATCTTGGGAGTGTTCCCAATAGATCTCTCGTATCGGGACGAGCTGATCCTAAAAGTTTATAACGTAATTGTGTGTTTTGGAATTAAATAAGATAAGTGTCGTAGGTTCGCACATGATTAATATACCTCGACGAGTAGCGCAGCTAAGTAATAGTGCGGCTAGGAAAACTCGTTTAGACTTGAATGTAGTACATTCTCTTTCCAATCTGGAGTCGTATCATGCGGTGATTCGCATTATACGGTGAGGTTGGTCGTGAACCGAAGCATCTCAGTCAGTTTTTAACGTTATGTATATACATATGAAACTATAATGTTCCAGACTTGTCATATTTCCTTAAGACTCAATCTCTTGGAGTCTCTTTCGGGTCGGTCTATGTGGAGATTCAGTCTTCCAGAGTCGTCTCTTCTGCATACCTCTTGTTGTTATTCCGTGAAAGTGTCGGGTTATGTATCGTCCCTTCGGTTATCATTCTAGGGACAATAATAGTAAACGGTTACGATCACTCGAACCACTCTGCTTTTTACCCTTGCGTAGTCTTTCATTAGACTAACCCACGAACATTGTTCTTTGCATGTGGGTTGGTGTCATCCCTTCGATTCGGCACATCAGACAAGTTGCCACCCAGTGAAGGCTAAGAACGACTATGACGGACAATGTTTTTGATAAGTTTATTCAGGTTGAGATCCTTGGCGTTGATCGCTATGGTCAAAACTTGTTTTACCTTTAAAGACTTCTGTTATGTATTTACTCTGAAACAATGTTTTATCCTACGGGGATTGGGTTGTAATCCCCTGACTTATGTTTTAATGGATGGTTTGTGGATTACATAAATGTTATTTATGATTTGAATAATCCGGTTTAGCCTTGGGTGGTTTCGGAGGTGAAATCCGGGATCACTGGCGGTAATGCCTTTCCAAAGGGGTCCGTCATAGTCGTTCTTAGCCTTTGGAAAGGCATTACCGCCAGTGATCCCGGATTTCACCTCCGAAACCACCCAAGGCTAAACCGGATTATTCAAATCATAAATAACATTTATGTAATCCACAAACCATCCATTAAAACATAAGTCAGGGGATTACAACCCAATCCCCGTAGGATAAAACATTGTTTCAGAGTAAATACATAACGGAAGTCTTTAAAGGTAAAACAAGTTTTGACCATAGCGATCAACGCCAAGGATCTCGACCTGAATAAACTTATCAAAAACATTGTCCGTCATAGTCGTTCTTAGCCTTTACTCGGTGGCAACTTGTCTGATGTGCCGAATCGAACGGATGACACCAGCCCACATGCAAAGAACAATGTTCGTGGGTTAGTCTAATGAAAGACTACGCAAGGGTAAAAAGCAGAGTGGTTCGAGTGATCGTAACCGTTTACTATCATTGTCCCTCGAATGATAACCGAAGGGACGATACATAACCCGGCACTTTCACGGAATAACAACAAGAGGTATGCAAAAGAGACGACTCTGGAAGACTGAATCTCCACAGAGACCGACCCGAAAGAGACTCCAAGAGATTGAGTCTTAAGGAAATATGACAAGTCTGGAACATTATAGTTTCATATGTATATACATAACGTTAAAAACTGACTGAGATGCTTCGGTTCACGACCAACCTCACCGTATAATGCGAATCACCGCATGATACGACTCCAGATTGGAAAGAGAACGTACTACATTCAAGTCTAAACGAGTTTTCCTAGCCGCACTATTACTTAGCTGCGCTACTCGTCGAGGTATATTAATCATGTGCGAACCTACGACACTTATCTTATTTAATTCCAAAACACACAATTACGTTATAAACTTTTAGGATCAGCTCGTCCCGAGACGAGAGATCTTTTGGGAACACTCCCAAGATTTGTGACACTGTTTAAGTGCACCACCTCTTCACCCGAGTAAAGAGGTAGGTCATGACCATCCAATTGGTATTAGGTGGGGACGAGCCACCTCTCTACCTGATTATAAAGAAACGACTGGACTCCAGGACCTCAGTAACGTTCCCACGAATACTCGTTCTAACTAAACAGTTCAGAACAGTCAAATAATCATATTAAAGCCATCACGACTAACATCATAGATATATTTCAATCTAGGTCTATATATATATAATAGCGTTGTTCTAGCAGATATACAACTTATTATAATATCCATCTTAATTTCCAAAGATAGTTTCATAAAACTGTTCCCAAACATGAACAATGATCAATCCAAATTAATTAACAATTAAGCAATTGATAATTAATGGAAATATGGAATGATAAGCAAGAGTGAACCGCCACTTGCCTTAGATCCGATGAAAGCTTCGCACGCTTAGAATTAAAGGGTTTCCAAGTCCAAAACTGGGACAGATCTGGGATAATAAATCCTTCCAAATCGAACCCCCTTGGCTTCGATTCTCCTTGGTTTGTTTCTACCACCTTATTAAGCTTCCAACAAGCTTCAAAAGGCCCCTGAGAACAGATCAAAACAAGGCCAGAACAACCACGAAAAACGGATTCAAAGTTTAGCAAAATCACGGATTTTAAAGGGAAAAACAGTGACTTTCAAGGGATTTCTTACCCACTTTCAATCGACCTCGGGTTCGATTCGAACTTGGATATTCTTCTCACCCTCTTAAGCAACACTTCACCTTCAATATGCAACTTTGATCTCGCCAAACGAATGAGTGAATCGATCAGAAATCGATCACGAAGTTCAGCTCATGAAACAGATTTCTGGGCTGTTTTGACAGCAAAAACGTGCTGAGGAGCTAACTTCTGGCCCTTCTCACGACTTGTCCTCTTCTTTTATAGGCAAACAAGGAAGACCAATATGAAGACATGTGTACCAAGAGGTGGACAAGCTATGACCCCTAGCTTTGGCAAGTCATCAAGGCTAGTTTCCAGCTGCCCCAAGTGGCCTTCCAGCTGTTGATTTCGTGAGCTGTGTGGAGGCTAAGGCATTAGGCCGAATTCCCCATTTGTCCTTTTTTACCTTAAGTGGTAATTTTACTTAACCCCGGGTTAAATATATTTGTACACGAACGAGCTTTTAAGCCAAAAATACCTTAACTGTATTTTATATTGCTCAGAAAAATATTACAGAAGTCAAACATTACACAGAATGTTCGTATCTCCTCAAAATTAATCTGGCTTGTAATATGGCTTAAGAAAATTCAAAATTTTTATTTGTGCAAATATACGGGATATTACATCCAGCGCAATTGGTATTCACTCCTTGTGGGGAGTGGATAAAGGGGAGAGGTCTCGTGTTCGAGCGCTCCCAACAACCTCTTGGCTAATGGCTTCCATTAATTTGGAGTAGCCCCCAAGGATGGGTTGGGGTACATGGGCTGCGGCTCATGAAGTGTCTCATGTTGGGCTAGGCCCGTGGCTTGAGCACTCACATAAAAGTGTACTTTTTTGTAATACCCACACCCATATGGGCCGGCCCATCACAGGGCTGTAGCCCATACACCCCAACCCATCCTTGTTGGCTCCAAGCCCCAAGGCCCAGCCATTTAATCAAGAGGTTGTTGGAAGCGCTCGAACACGAGACATCTCCCCTTTATCCACTCCCCACAAGGAGTGAATACCAATTGCGCTGCAGCACAATTGGTATTCACTCCTTGTGGGGAGTGGATAAAGGGGAGAGGTCTCGTGTTCGAGCGCTCCCAACAACCTCTTGATTAAATGGCTGGGCCTTGGGGCTTGGAGCCAACAAGGATGGGTTGGGGTGTATGGGCTGCAGCCCTGTGATGGGCCGGCCCATATGGGTGTGGGTATTACACCTTGTTTTCGCTTTTGCTTTTTGTTTGGATTGTTCTGGTTTTGTGTCAGCCTCTTTTGGGTTTCTCGGGAAACGTCCTCTCGAATTATTTCGGGGTGTGGATGCGTATATTTGGACCCCAGACCTTGCCTCGGTGGGATTATACTGGGTCGATTGTTGTTGTTGTTGTATGTATCACTTTATGAACTTAGATTGTGTTTAGCAAAACAATGTTTTTTAGGAGTTGGAGATTTTTTCAAAGATTTTTTACAAAGTGGATGTTTTTGGTAGATTTTTCTATAATCTCGCAAAATACTGTACAAATCCTATTTGAATGTGTGGTGACTGGTGAGACAATGTTTTGTGATATGTTTCAGGTTAAAATGACACTTTCATTTTCACAATTTATCACTTCATCTAAGATACGATTATAATATAATAATTATATATGTTTATGTATAACTCTTTTGTGTCAAATTTTTTCAATTCAATTTCAAAGATATGATTTTGTTATTAATTTGTATTATATAGATATTATATGATGTATGATTGATTGAGAAAAATACTTTCTATAAAAATTTATGTTAATTAAAAGACATAATTATGTCATAAGATTTTATGCCTTACTAACAATATACTTATAATTATAAAAAACAAAATAATTTTAAAGAATGTCATTTTAGCATTAAAATTTTATTTAAAAATATATGTCATTTTATAGTTTTAGGTAATAATTTATTGATTAGTCACGAGGTTTGATATTAAAAATTGCACATATTACTTCTTTTCATGTACATTTTCTTTATTCATTGACTATAAATGATGTGAATAGTTTATAAATTTAAAAAAAATTATAATAATAATTAATTTTTTAATAGTCGTTTCTAGGTTAAAACAACAATTATTTATGAAAAAAAAATATTATATTTAAACTCGTGCAACTCACTAGACGTTACTTAATTTCTATCAATACATGACGTCATTCTATAAGCGAGAAGGGAAGTTTAATTCACAAAAATCTAGATACACGAGGACAATAGTTGAATTTTAAGAAAGTTATACTACGTCCCAATTTTATATAGCGTAAGTGTGGCGCATGGTATTCGATGGACCAGCAATGCATATGATATTAATATACTCCGTATTATGATACTTCATGTCACTTTCGCTTAGTGGGAATTTCATACCCCTGCCGACGCGAGAGTTGGAGCTTCTGATAGGTGTGGGCCCCACTGTCTGATGTGGCATTTTCTGGCTGAATTGTACTTACCTAATTCGACCAGCTTTTATATTTTTACCCGGTGGATCCGGTTCTGGTGAGAATCAAATTCTAGGAGAGAACTGAGAACGTACGTATCAGTAGCGTTTCCTCCCTCGCGCGCGTGTCTGTTCCCAGTTAACACGGATGTTCACTGTTTTGTTCGTATATGTTCATCGTAGTATACAACGATGTTCACCAATTTACACTAAAAAATATTAAATTTTTTAGTGTTTTTATTCTTATTTTTTCCTTTCTAAACTCTCAAATCTTTATAAAAATAATTATTTAATGTTCACTGCATGTTTATATGACGCAATATTAGTAATCTTTAATATAAAATCAAGTTTAAAGTAAGTAAAATGTACTTTTTTCTTGTATGTATTTTGTGATGCACATGTAGGCATAGTTGTTCACATGTTTGTGTAAAACAAATGATGGACATCAAAAAAATATTCACAACCCCTCAGTGAGCACAAATGTTCGTTATTTTATTCGTAAATGTTCATCACAATATAGTGAGCATCTAGAATGAAAGTGGTGAAAAATTATGGACAAAGTGATGAACAAAAATTTGTTCACAACCCTTCAGTGAACATAGATGTTCACTGTTTTGCTCGTAGATGTTCATCACAGTATACTAGTATAAAACATCTGGATTAAAAGTGGTGAACATTTATGGATAAAGTGATGAATATCAAAAATATGTTCACAACGAGTGAAAGCGTTTTTTCCAAAAAAAATGCGCTTAATAAAAATTTGGGTAAAATTGGGGGGAAATACGGGTAAAATTCGACTGAAACAGTGAACATATTGTATGAAAGCGGTGAACATTTATGGAAAAAGTGATGAACATCGAAAATATGTGCACAACGAGTGAAAAATATTTTCCCCCCAAAACGCGTATAATACGGAAAAACTTCGGTCAAAATTGGGGGGAAATACGGGTAAAATTCGGCTAGAATATTGAACATCTTGTATGAAAGTGATGAACATTTATGAGAACAACGATGAACATCAAAAATATGTTCAAGGCGTTGTTCAATGACAAAGAACAAAAAAAGTGCCCAACAAAAAAATAAGCAAAATCACAAGTGTTCAAGGCTTGAAACATCAGTGTTCATGGTCCTGGATGCAAGTGTTCAAGGCGTTGAACATAATTGTTCAATGCCAGCGAACAAAAAAAGTACCCAGCAAAAAAAAAAGTCAAAATCTGTATTATTCGCCAATAAAACGCGAATAATACGGCCAAAAAAATCGGCACGCCCGAATTATACGGCTTTTAATGAAAGTCTAATCTGGAGCGTTGATTCCACTCTGATCCGACGACCTCCTTTTATTCTCATTTCTCTCCTATTTTACTATTCTCATTTGATGCTTCTCCTTTACCCGGTATATAGTTTTTTTTTTTGGAAATTCTTGTTGGTGCCCCTGTGTTTAGGGTTATTCTTGTTGGTGTCTCACGATTAAGTTTTTTCCTGTTGATGCCCCTAAGATTTGGGTTTGTTTGTTTCGTAACCAAACTTTTTCATGTTTGTACCATTCTAGTTCAAATTGATTAAATCCAAGTCTACCATTGTGTTCTTCGCCCTCAAATTAGTAATATTTAACTCCTAAAATACTCAAATCGATGTCCGAACCATGTCGATTTGAATTCCGAAGCAACAACCCGTTTCGACCTTAAGAATTCAAATCGGAATGGTTCGAGTATGGATTTGAGCGTTTTAAGAGTCGAATCCTACTAAGTTGAGGTCAATAAACATAGTGATGAGCTTCTATTTGATCAATTTGAACCGAAATGATACGGATATGAAAAATTTCGGTTATAAAGCGAACAAACCAAAACCTTAGGGGTATCAACAGGAAAAAACTTAATCGTAGGATACCAACAGGAATAACCGTAAACTCAGGGGCACCAACAGGAATTTCCCTTTTTTTTTAATACAAGGAAAATATTAGGATTTATCTAACAAGATGGTTGTCCTAAATCATCCTAATGAATAATCTTTATAAATTGAATTTCAAAAGAATTAAAGGTAGAGTTCAGTTGTACGAACTCATATCTATCACTAAGAATCAGACGAGCACGATGAGGATCAATGGAAGGAGAAATAAGATCTCGGAACTGTCGAAGTGCAGAAGACGAGATGGGGTGTGTTGCCAGGAAATCTGTGACACGATTGGTCTCCCGGAAGCAATGGAAGACCTGAAACGAAGTAAATGACGAAAGCAAAGAAGATATCCATAATAATGGAATGTATTTTCCAAGGAATTTTCCAAATGTCTCGGATCGAATTAATGACCAAAAAATTATCGCATTCGATAATTAGATATTTGATATTGAGCCTAGCAGGAGATTGAACACTTGAAAGAGCTGCTAGTGCCTCACTACGGAGTATAGAAGTTGAAGGGATCTATTCTCGGTAAAAAGAAAAGGATTTTCCATTATGATATCTGAGAATGTAGCCAAAATGTGAGATATTATTGTTTTTTCTTAGAGCCATCAAAATTAAGTTTTGCCCAGTTCGGAGAAAGTTTCTTCCATGTCCGGATTGTACTCAATGCATAATTTCTTCTGATGGTTACTGGTTTTATGGATTCAGTAGATAAGGTCCAATCTTGAAAAAATCGCCAAGCTTGGTTTGATGGATTGAAGTTAGTAGGAGTATGAGATTGGTGAAAGATAAGGTTGTTACGATGATTTCAGATAGACAACTAGTATATAGTTAATTTGTACAACACAGATTGTGTTATGATATCACGATGAAAAGTTTGGAAAATACTAAAAAAGAATCACAACTTTTATTAGAAAATAATTTTAACTTTTTAATTGGTTAAAAATAATTTCAGTAATTTTTTGATTAAAATTTAATTGATTCGGTGATTGTATACTCTAGGTATTTTTGTAGTTGAACGCAACAAATAATATAATTTGTATAATATTTTTATTAGGTGTTATGTTGTAATATTATGAAGTTCACATCATCAAATCGGTTAAAATTTTAACTGAAATTCATTTTATTTTATTTTAAATTAATGATATACAATTAGATTATGTTTTATTGTTTTTAAAATTGAAAATATTTTTAGTCTTTTAATAAAGTGTTGATCATTTTTTGTAACTTTTTTAAAAAAGTAAACAAATTTTAGAATTGATGGCGGAAATAAAAGATTGATAGGTCAGTGAAATGAATTAATCCACTCTCAGAGAAGAATTCAATATGCATCTTTCAAAGACTATTGAGATATTTCGATTTGCCGACTTGAACCAACTGCAACTTTCAGCATTCTTAAATTACAGTAGATCGAATTTCGTATAAAAGACTACAATAGAAAATGACTAGCCGAGCTTCTTATTTAAATAAAAAAACAGTACTATATTCTTATTTATAAGTAAGAATGTTCATTTAGAAAAAATATATAAGTGATACTTAAATATTAATATATGTCATAGGAATTAACGATGCTCCCTCCGATAACAATAGGAAAAAAGAATTTTTAAAACCAAAAATAAGGGGTACCGCTCATTTTATTGTAGGAAGTTTGTCATTTTAGCTTTGATATGATTTTTTTTTTAAAATAATTAAATTTATTGTTTTATATTTTTTCGAGCTAAATCTTATTATTTATAAATATTTACTTTTGTTGAGCCAATAGAAAGAGTTTAATTAAAACAAAAATAGTCAATAAAAAGAAAAATAATATCAACTTTTTCTACTTTATCGTTCAGAAAAACTAAAGACATAAACTTGATCAAAATTCATTTCCTAAGACGACAATTAACCTCAGTGTTTAAGAGACTGGACGTTCGTTCATAACACTTGATTATGGGATGGTTCTTCGAATAATATGGAAATTATAACTAGTTTCACATAGTGATGATATTATTTGGATAAAACGAAGCATTAATATATATATATAAATCAAATAATCAATGCTTTTTTTGGAGAGATATATAAAATAATGCTAGCTTCCATGCCGACAAATAGACACTATATTGAAACGTTAACGTTAACGTGATCACTAAATTGATGTAATAATAATATTTGTCAGACTATAATAATATATGTGTGGCTGCTCACGTCATTGATCCTTTTTCTGTCTTTTTAGTGTTGAAGCAACACGTGACCCGTCACACGTGAGTCACGGCGCCCACCAGAAATTACTATCCTGACTTTTTTGTGTTTTAATTGAGTATAGTAAAAAAATATAAAAAAGTTAAAAAAAAATGGGTGTTAATTAAGAATTGAATATTTTAAAATTTTCTTATATATTTTTTTAAAAGTCATGAAGCTAGGGCCGGCTTTTATGTAAAAATCAACATTCAAAGACTATATACTTAGGTCAACTTGACTAGTAAAACCCAGAAATTGGGTGTTGAAAGAAGCTGCCGCGACGGAATGAATCGTTAACGTCCGTTGAAAAAGTCAACAAGTTGGATCAACTACGAGTACTTGACAAATCATTTCTTTCCAACTTCCGAAATCAATTGAAAGTAATTGACGAATTGCCCGCCAATCAAATCGTACGCTCCCCACACACCCAAGGGCAGAACCGTCATTTACAAACGTACGGAGCCCCATCCGATCCCCATCTATATATACCACATTACCAAAATCTAAAACTCTCTAAAAAAAACTGCCAATTAAAAATCCTCCACACATATAAATTAATATATTGTATTGATATAGCTAGCTAGCTAGATATGAAGAAGAGGAAGAGTTGTGATGATGGGGAAGTGGGTCGGCAGGAGCCAGCGGCCAAGGTGGCGGCGGTGGAGGCGGCGGCTGAGGAGGCGGAGTATACGACGTGGGCGGTGGCGGAGGAGCAAATGTGGTGGGGAGGGCAGTGGTTTCCGAGCTGGGACGTGGAGGTGATGGGGGAGGCGTACATCTCGGCGTGGTATAGTGACGTATGGGATGGGTATGATGACATATGGGGTTTTAGGAACTCCGACCAACTTCCGATTCGTCCTGACGAGAAACCCGTCTCGGGATGATAAATTCCGGGCACGTGATCGACCTAGTCAGCAAGGACACGAACCATGTCCTGCTCCCTGATCTTATCTTCATCGAGCCATAGGTTTTGTTTAGATTGTTATATCTATAAGCGCGCCTATGAATGCGATCTATGTATCGAAACTCTCAATCTTATGAAAAGTATATATACTTTATTATATTTTTCTATTTGTTTGCAATTTTCAATCCTCGTACCTGGTTTTTATGTGATATATACTTTATATAAAAAACTAATAATTGTTTAACATTAATCTATATATTTAAAATATGTAACTAGATAATCTTAATATCAAAATCAAATTATTAATATTTCCGTTGTATGTTATGTTGCCATCTCTATCAAAACAAACAAATATGATATGTATATATAAAAAAATATAAAGATGTGAATTTGAAAAGATTAAAAAATTTGCCAAACGCCCTTGCCGTTAGAAGCTGTTAAATTTTACCAAATCCAATTGTTAGAGTCCCGTTCCGATACAATCGGGCCTTAAGATAAACTCTACACACAAACCACAGTCGTAGGATGGAGGAGATGGATGGCCACGATTGAACGAGAAGCAAAACGGGATAATCAGGGGATTTGAGACGCGGTGGCAAACTTGTAATTTAGAGGAAATTGAACGTGGAAATACAGGATTGCCCTTACCCCTAACCGGCGCCAAGACCCTCTCACACTCTCTGAAACCAAATATATACACCAGTTGAAGAGACGAAAGTGAGGCGAGCGAAACACCAATCGACGAAAGACCATTTGCCACGATTGAACGAGAAGCAGAACTCGATTGAGAAAGACGTTCATTGTTGAAGAGGAAAACACCAATCGACGCACTCAGACGCTCGAACAATTATAATAAAATACAATGAAAAACAACATGAGCGACACAGATTACAGTGGAGAGGACTTTGGAGGTACGAATAACACATTTAGGGTTTCAATTTCACAAAAACGTATAGATTACTAAAAAATCAAGGATTCGAAAGTTTCTTAAATGTTGTTGAACCATTAGAAACACAGAGCGAATCTGTTTTGGTTTCTGCGGTATTTTTTTTTTCGTTGCGACATTGATTTTTGTCTTCAGAATTATATGTTCGTGTCGTTTCCTGAGGTTCATCTGGGACTTGGAGGTTCATTATCTTCTTAAAGAGTTCATCCCTTTGTGATGAAAAATTACGTTTATCTGGGGTTCATTTTAGGTGTTGGGGGTTCATTAGTTTTTTCTGAGGTTCATTTTAGGTGTTGGGGGTTCATTTGCTTTTACAGGGTTCATTAGGTTTTTCTGAGGTTCATTTTATGTGTTGGGGGTTCATTTGCTTTTACAGGGTTTATTAGGTTTTTCTGAGGTTCATTTTAGGTGTTGGGGGTTCATTTTAGGTGTTGGGGGTTCATTAGGTTTTTCTGAGGTTCATTTTAGGTGTTGGGGGTTCATATGCTTTTATAGGGTTCATTAGGTTTTTTCTGAGGTTCATTTTAGGTGTTGGGGGTTCATTTTAGGTGTTGGGAGTTCATTAGGTTTTTCTGAGGTTCATTTTAGGTGTTGGGGGTTCATTAGGTTTTTCTGAAGTTTATTTTAGGTGTTGGGGGTTCATTTGCTTTTACAGGGTTCATTAGGTTTTTCTGAGGTTCATTTTAGGTGTTGGGGGTTCATTTGTTTTTACAGGGTTCATTAGGTTTTTCTGAGGTTTATTTTAGGTGTTGGGGGTTCATTAGGTTTTTCTGAGGTTCATTTTAGGTATTGGGAGTTCATTAGGTTTTTCTAAGGTTCATTTTAGGTGTTGGGGGTTCATTTTAGGTGTTGGTGGTTCATTAGGTTTTTCTGAGGTTCATTTTAGGTGTTGGGGGTTCATTTTAGGTGTTGGGAGTTCATTAGGTTTTTCTGAGGTTCATTTTAGGTGTTGGGGGTTGATTTTAGGTGTTGGGGGTTCATTAGATTTTTCTGAAGTTCATTTTAGGTGTTGGGGGTTCATTTTAGGTGTTGGGGGTTCATTAGGTTTTTCTGAGGTTCATTTTAGGTGTTGGGAGTTCATTAGGTTTTTCTGAGGTTCATTTTAGGTATTGGGGGTTCATTTTAGGTGTTGGGGGTTCATTAGGTTTTTCTGAGGTTCATTTTAGGTGTTGGGGGTTCATATGCTTTTACAGGGTTCATTAGGTTTTTCTGAGGTTTATTTTAGGTGTTAGGGGTTCATTTTAGGTGTTGGGAGTTCATTAGATTTTTTTGAGGTTCATTTTAGGTGTTGGGGGTTCATTTTAGGTGTTAGGGGTTCATTAGGTTTTTCTGAAGTTCATTTTAGGTGTTGGGGGTTCATTTGCTTTTACAGGGTTCATTAGGTTTTTCTGAGGTTCATTTTAGGTGTTGGGGGTTCATTTGCTTTTACAGTGTATGAACTTCTATGCAGTTGTTGTATTTAAACAGGGTATTGATACAGTTTATTTCATAGTCTGAAGTTGGTCTTACAATTGTCCTGTTTCTCTTAGCAGGCTCAACTAGACAATCGCGACAACGAAAAAGGCTTACACACAAAGACATTGAGGTGCCATACGAGAGTACAGAGAGTACAAGCAGTGATGACATTCCACTGGTAAGGAGAATCTCTGCGAAAAAATTTGTTGTAAAGAGAAAACAACACCAAAAGAGCACAACACCAACTAAAAAAGGCACAAGAACGCTGAGACAAAAGATGAGGAGTATTAAGAGAGAGAGAGACAGCCATGGAACAAGGTTTTGAAGGGACAAGCTTCAAAATCAGAACAACCTCCACAAAAAATGCAGTGTACCGAAACAGCAAACTCTGAAGATGAGAAGTTTTCTCAGTCTTCTACACCAGGCAACACCACTGCAGATACACCAACCATACAAGCAGATGAAATGCATTTAGAAGTAGAAGGCAAGGGGAAAGGAAAGGAGGTTGAAGACAAAGAAAGCCTCAACTCACAGGAAGAGAAGAAGAGCAGTTCATCTCAGAGTTCTGAAAACACACCATCCACCAGACCATGCACTATATCAGTCGTTGCAAGTCAACACCTTCTCCAGCGTGGCACAACATCTTCGCAGGAGACCAATGACACAACGTCATCGGGCGGTTCCGACGACGTACAACCAACAAAACCAACCATAAGGTCAATGGCTGCAATTCAGCCAGATGCAGCAGTTCAGTTAGGGAGTTCCAGTGAAGAGGAGTTTGAGGAAAATTTGAGAAAGAAACCAAAGACTACAGAGATTGTAGGGATAAAGGACAAGGGGAAAAGGAAAATTGAGGTTGACAAGGAAGAAACAGCCAAGAAGACCAACAAAGGAAAATGGGTTGTAGTGAAGGAAAGAGGAGAGATGAAGCTGTTAATCACCAAGAAAAAAAAGGAGAACCAGAGAGAAACAAAGGACAACAAGGAGTTGGAGATAATCCCTGCCCACCTCAAGATAAAGACAGAAGACGATGGCTCCCAGTACATGTGGTTGAGCACTAGAAATATCCCAAAAGTCTTTGTCAATGCACTGGAAGCTATCCCTGAAAACAGGAAGGCACAGGCTAATGTGTGGATTAGGGAGATGGGATTTGAGAGCTTGCTGGATTTAAAGATTAAAGGAGTTCCTCACTGCCTCGCATTCTGGATCCTTGAACACTATGATGAGGTCAAGTGTGAGATAAAGCTGGGAGATGGCAGCACCATTAAGGTGACAGAGGATGAAGTCCAGAGGGTGCTCATGATCCCTAGAGGCCAGAGGACAGTGGAAACGAGAGGCAAAGAGGCTGCTGACGACGCCATTATAAAGGAATGGAAAGAATATTTCGACAACGTCAAGCAAATCAGGCCAAGTCATCTGGCAACCAAGCTCAAAACCTGCACCGACAAACTCTGGTTCAAAAGGTTGTTCCTCGTCATGTTCATGTTTGTCCTCGTCGAGAGCAACCAAAAAGAAACTATTCCTCAACACATGATGATCAACAACGTTGAGGACGTAAAGGGATACAACTGGTGTCGGTTTGTAATAAGTGTCTTGCCTCATATAACAACCGAATGGAAGGCCAAGAAAGAGAGGTTCTTCAGAGGCCCAATCGTCTTCCTTGTGGTAAAAAACTCTTGTTTAAATTTTTTTGTAAAAAACATCCACTACTGTGTCTTGCAGGTTCATTTATTTTCTAATGCAGGTTCATTGGTTTGACTTGTAGCAACATTTAGTAGTGAGTGTACTATGTCCAAGCATTGGGTTCATTAGTTATAACTACTAGGTTCATCATTTACAACTAACAGGTTCATTGAGTATAAGGAACAGGTTCATCAGACATAGAATAGGTTATACACTTCAAAAATCGACCAGGTTCATTGGGGCTGTCTTGCAGGTTCATTTAGTTTCTAATGCAGGTTCATTGGTTTGACTTGTAGCAACAGTTAGTACTGAGTGTACTCTGTCCAAGCATTGGGTTCATTAGTTATAACTACTAGGTTCATCATTTACAACTAACAGGTTCATTGAGTATAAGGAACAGGTTCATCACACATACAATAGCTTATACACTTCAAGAATCGACCAGGTTCATTGGTGTTGTCTTGTAGGTTCATTAATTTTTTCATGCAGGTTCATTTGTTTTGACTTGTAGCAACAGTTAGTAGTGAGTGAACTCTGACCAAGCATTGGGTTCATGAGTTATAACTACTAGGTTCATCATTTACAACTATCAGGTTCATTGAGTATAAGGAACAGGTTCATTGAGTATAAGTAACATCTACTACTGTGTATTACTTTCCATGTCATGTGTATACTAATGTATGTATGAACTTCTATGCAGTTGTTGTATTTAGACAGGGTATCTGTCTTCGGAAATACAAACCCAATAATACACCAGTGTACCTAGGATGGACAGATGAGAGTTTGGAAGAAAGGGAGAGGAGGGAGATAAAGAGTGGAGGATTTGGATTAGGAACTCTTCAAGACCCAACACCATCAAAAGAGGGAAGAGAACAACCATACATGAACAACAAGATACAGGTAAACATCAAGCTTCATGTCCAAAAAATAGTATAGTGGGTTCATCAGTTTACACAACAAGGTTCATTAATTTACAGATTGAGGTTCATTTATAGTTAAGGTTCACATAAACTTGTTGTCTTGTATGTAGGACTGACTTAATAACTTCACCAAACAACAGATTGTAGTGGCCAACGAAATGTTGAAACTCACTGCCATGATGGAAAACTTGCCAAATGAATTCAATGCAGAGCCCAAGGTCAAGAGCATGATCAAAACAGCCCAAACGCTGATTGGCAACAAAAAAGGTCGAGGAAGAGGAAATAAGTGAATTTGACAAGATATGGAATGATGCCGACCACCCTTTCTGGAGCGATCCACAGCTCATAGAATGCTTGAGACAGGTGAAGAAGGCTAATGCTTCAAAAGAAAAGATCAACTTCTCAAATGCTGAACCTTCCACTTCTAAGGCAACACAAGGCATTGATACCACACAAAATTGGGAGGATATAAACACAATTATGAATGAGTACATTGACGTGCTCAGTGACAGAGAGGAGGAAATAGATGAAGTTCAACAGCTGGAGAAAGAGAGGGCGCAAGGCACTGCGCAGGAGACTATTGTTGGTACTAAGGACAAGGAACCAACACCCCCCGCACCAACACCCCCAGCACCAACACCCCCCACACCAACACCAACACCTCCAGCACCAACACCCCCCGCACCAACACCCCCAGCACCAACAACAAGGAAGAAGGCCAGAAAGTCTCCAGATTTGACAATTCCATCATTCAAGCTGATAAGTTCAGAGGAGATGGATGACGTTGAAACTGAGAAAGACGATGATGAAGAACCTTCAGGGCCTGATTCACACAACGAGAAGGAAGTGCTCATAGGGTCAGAGGAGGTACAAGAAATTGGTGTTGCGGAAGCAATGGATGAAGAACAAACAGTGGCTGCTGCACAGAAGGACAAGGAGCTCGCTGAAGCGGAAAAGGCAAACGAAAAGGGCAAGGGGAAACAAGTGGTGGCTGATGCTGATGTAGTTCACGGGCCAAGGCACAAGAAACTTGGGGAAAAGCTCAGAAGCCCCTACAAAAGCCGTACTGTCGACATCTTTGCCAATAGACCAAAGGAGGCAATCGTGATGCACAACTACTGTAACCACTGCAGCATAGGAGGGTAAGATATACATATATTCTGACATATTTTATTTTATTTTATTATTATGCAAAATATTAGAGATAAAGGTTTACTACTGCATAACACTTTTGTTTCTATGCAATTGAATAGTGAGGTGCTCTTCAAACACAAGTCGCTGAAAGTCTCCGGAATGGAGTTGGCAATGGATGTAGACATCCACTACAAAGCAATTGATGCTTGGTCAACCATTCTGAACACTAATGAGGAGGTAAAAAGCAGCAACAAGCCCAGCAGAGCATTCTTGTATGTATATCAAATGGTAAGTAAAAATGGTTAAAAGTTAAAAGAATAAGTTGTATGAATATATAGTATGAGGTTCAACAGTTAATAAAATGAGGTTCATCATATGAAAAGTGAAGTCCTATAAGTTCAACAATTTATCTGTCCAGGTTGTGGCTTGAATATATAATTCGCGTATACTAACAAAAAATCGTGAAATGGTGAAACAGAATGTAACCTTGAAAGATCAACTGGGCGAGTTCATGAGGAACTTCAACAATGCCGTGGCTGAGGTGCATGGAAGAAAATTAAAGGACATAGACATGGTAAATTTATTACTAGTCTAAGCTTGCCTGTTTTTGAATTTATTCTGTTAATAATTTTTTGTGAGTTAATTTCAAACGTCACTAACTAAACGCATTATTACAGGCTTTAGTACCGGTCATAATCCACAATGACCGTTACTTTCTCATTGCCATGAACATTAAGAGTAAAAGCATTCATGTGCTAGACAGTGTGCCGAACAGCGGTGATATGGAGCTCTATAAGGAAGCAATTCAGAAGATTGTAAGTGTACAATAGTTGATTAAATTGTGTTGTTACTAGTGAGTGTACTCTGTCCAAGCATTGGGTTCATGAGTTAGAACTACTAGGTTCATCATTTACAACTATCAGGTTCATTGAGTATAAGTAACAGGTTCATCAGACATAGAATATGTTATACCCTTCAAAAATCGACCAGGTTCATTGGTGTTGTCTTGTAGGTTCATTAGTTTTCTCATGCAGGTTCATTGGTTTGACTTGAACCAACAGTTAAATTGTGTTGTTGACAACGTTTTTTGTCTGTTTGGGTTAAAATTCATTTGTTGTCTTTATATCTTGTCTGCAGGTACACATGATTGAAATTTACCTCAACCAGAATCACTTGGCCAAGAGAGCAAGCGACCTTGAATCTGCACAGCATAAGCCGCAGTTGATTCCTCTACCGGTCCAGTCTGATGGTGCAGAAGAGCAAGACTCTGGGGTGTTTATCATGCGATACATGGGGAAGTACATGGGCGTGCCAAATGAGAAATGGGAGGACCAGATGAACAACAAGAACAAGAAGAAGGCCATTGAAGAGCTGAGAATCAAATACGTACATACCATCATCACCTCCGAAGCTAATGAAATACGAGAAAAGACACTTCAGACCATTAAAGACAACCCTGAAGGACCCTATGTATGAACATTGGATGATTGTTACACTTTTCGTTAGAATGATACTAGGTTGATTGTATGGTTTTGGTAAATGTATGATTGCTGAATTGGGTACAATGATACTAGCAGATAGCACTAATCACCTGATTAATTGCCTAAAGTAGGATGAAGACTTCAATATATTAGCAGGTTCATCGAGTTTTTATTGCAGGTTCATTGGTGTTGTCTTGCAGGTTCATTAATTTTCTCATGCAGGTTCATTGGTTCATTGAGTATAAGAAACAGGTTCATCATGTATAACTAACAGGTTCATTGAGTATAAGTAATAGGTTCATCATTTACAACTAACAGGTTCATTGAGTATAAGTAACAGGTTCATCACACATGGAATAGGTTGTACACTTCAAAAATATACCAGGTTCATTGGTGGTGTCATGCAGGTTCATTAATTTTTGCATGCAGGTTCATTGGTTCATTGAGTATAAGTAACATGTTCATCATGTATAACTAACAGGTTCATTGAGTATAAGTAATAAGTTCATCATTTACAACTAACAGGTTCATTGAGTATAAGTAACAGGTTCATCACACATGGAATAGGTTGTACACTTCAAAAATATACCAGGTTCATTGGAGATGTCTTGCAGGTTCATTAATTTTTGCATGCAGGTTCATTGGTTCATTGATATAAGTAACAGGTTCATCATGTATAACTAACAGGTTCATTGAGTATAAGAAACAAGTTCATCATTTACAACTAACAGGTTCATTGAGTATAAGTAACAGGTTCATCACACATGGAATAGGTTGTACACTTCAAAAATATACCAGGTTCATTGGAGATGTCTTGCAGGTTCATTAATTTTTGCATGCAGGTTCATTGGTTCATTGATATAAGTAACAGGTTCATCATGTATAACTAACAGGTTCATTGAGTATAAGAAACAGGTTCATCATTTACAACTAACAGGTGCATTGAGTATAAGTAACAGGTTCATCACACATGGAATATGTTGTACACTTCAAAAATATACCAGGTTCATTGGTGGTGTCTTGCAAGTTCATTAATTTTTGCATGCAGGTTCATTGAGTATAAGAAACAGGTTCATTGAGTATAAGTAACAGGTTCATCATGTATAACTAACAGGTTCATTGAGTATAAGTAACAGGTTCATCATTTACAACTAACAACTTCATTGAATATAAGAAACAGGTTCATCACACATTGAATAGGTTGTACACTTCAAAAATCGACCAGGTTCATTCGAGTTGTCTTGCAGGTTCATTACTTTACACATGCAGGTGCATTCAGTATAAGTAACAGGTTCATCATATATTACTAACGGGTTCATTGACTATAAGAAACAGGATCATCACACATGGATATAGGTTGTACAATTCAAAAATCGACCAGGTTCATTGGGGGTGTCTTGCAGGTTCATCATTTTTTGCATGGAGGTTCATTGAGTATAAATACTAGGTTCATCAGCTATAACTAACAGGTTCATTGATTGGAACTAACAAGTTCATATGCTTCAACTGATAGGTTCATACACTGAAACTAACAGGTTCATGGATTGGAACTCAAACAATACCTGCACCAATGAAAGAATGTAATGAACTCCTTTCATAAGAGGATCATCCGATGAATACAGTATAATCTTGACCGAGAAATAAGACGAAATGATGTATGATCTAGAATTAGCACGAGCAATTTGAACTCTTAATGCTGTTTACCAGAGTGGCGTACGTGAACTCCTCAAAATTCTTAAAAGTTCAGCAAACGTAAGCAAAAAAAAAATGGAATCGAAAAATACTGAAGAGAACTAAGAGTCCAGCACTTCAGTGCAAGTGCGACTATTGTGAGTGGCTAACTTGTTGCATCTGCCGCAACGCCTTTGCCTTGCACGGTTCGAAGCAATAGAAATTTCTCTTCCACTCCGGATACGTGACCCGCTTCCTTTGTTCTTGGCTTGCTCTGGTGGCAGCACATTAATGACTGAAGGTACTTCAACTCCGGCATAAGACTGAAGCTGCTCCAGGTTCTACGCGCCAGAACTAGATGAAGCACCACTTCCAGACAGCAGAGATGCCTTTTTCTCCTTAAGCAGAACCGAAAACTGTTTCATGAGGTCCGGCTTGTCCTCCAATAGCCCCACACAGCTATAAAAGTCAGAAATCACCTCATTCATGACCGCCTCACGCTCTTCAAGGGTCGCACACTGAGTCACAACGGTGTTGTCGATAGTGAACACCGGTGTAATAGTGGCATCCATGGTCCAGCGCGCAAGGACATACCTATCCGGAATCCTATCAAACCCGAGGTTCCTGAACACAAAAATGAGATGACAACAAGGCAGACCAATCCTTTGAAACATGTGACAGCTGCATAAAAAATCCACACCTTCAGCTGATTGCTGCACTGTGAAACTCTTGGATAAGCAATCCTTGATACCGTAGAATTTTGTACCGTTGACATCAGACATGCTCACCATAAAGCATGATAGACAACATTCCATAATCTGATCCTGAACAAGTTTGAAAATCGAGAGCGTGTACACCTCAGGCGCGTGCTTCTCCAATCCTAAAGGCGTCTTCAGATCTGGACGCATAGTAGAAGACTCAAAGTTCAGCTTCGCCTGCTTGTGTCTCTGCGTGTCCATGGCTATGTCAAAGTGCATCACCAACTCAACTAGGCGGTAGTATCTGTCACTGAAGTGACCAAAGTAACTGTTTGCAGATTCCGAAACAGAAGTAGTTCTAAGCAGACCGCCAAACATCACATCCCTGAAGTAGGCTAGGATCCAAAATTGTCGGATTGCAAACATGTCATCAAACCACCTCCACTTCACCAGTGGGAATTCATCAAGCAATGCAGCCCACTGTGTCTCAAACTCTGAAGGTGAAAGGTCATGGGTCCACACAATGTTGTCCAGCCTAGCCCTAAATTCTGAACCAGCAGCAGTGTCGTACTTGGTCTTTGCGGGCACTTTCTTCATGATGTGCCACATACAAAGCCTGTGGCGCGAACGCGGAAAAACTTGTTCAATAGCCGACTTCATGGACAGGTCTTGGTCTGTAACTATAACCTTTGGCTCGTGCACCATAGCTGCCTTGAATTTCTCCAGCAACCAAACGTATGATCCCGCATCTTCCTTGAAAATTAAACCAGACGCAAAAGTGACACTCGACTTGTGATGGTCTAGCCCGGTGAATGGTATGAAAATCATATTATACCTATATGAAACAGATGTACACAAAGCCAACTATGAATAAGAAAAAGGGATAAAAACACTCAAAACAGTGTGTAATAAAAAGAGCAATCAAATCAAGATTCATAAGTACACAATGAGGTTGATTAAAATGAATACACAATGAGGTTCATTCAATATAACTAAGAGGTTCATCATTTACAACTAACAGGATCATTGAGTATAAGTAACAGGTTCATCAGAAATAGAATAGGTTAGACACTTCAAAAATGGACCAGGTTCATTGGTGCTGTCTTGCAGGTTCATTTGGGACCTCAGCAAACAGACTGGAATATGTAGATAGCAATAGGATTGGATTGCACACTAGGTTCATCAGTTTGCATACAAGGTTCATCAGTTTCAACAGAGAGGTTCATTCAATATAACTAAGAGGTTCATCATTTACAACTAACAGGTTCATTGAGTATAAGTAACAGGTTCATCAGAAATAGAATAGGTTAGACACTTCAAAAATGGACCAGGTTCATTGGTGCTGTCTTGCAGGTTCATTTGGGACCTCAGCAAACAGACTAGAATATGTAGATAGCAATAGGATTGGATTTCACACTAGGTTCATCAGTTTGTATACGAGGTTCATCAGTTTCAACAGAGAGATTCATTCAATATAACTAAGAGGTTCATCCAATGAACTTAACATTAAAAGAACGAAAAACATTAAATTGAAGGTTGGTTGCACTGTAAAATAGAACAGGAACAATGTAATGAAGAAGGATAGAAAATAACCTGTTGGTATGGTACGTAGCATCAAACGATACAACGTCGCCGAAGAGAAAGAAGTTCTTGCGAGACACAGGATCAGCCCAAAATAAACGTGTCAAACGATCACAAGAATCCACGTCGTACTCAAAGAAGAACGCAGGGCAGAGTTCTTTTTTGTTGAACAGACGGTTGATCGTCATCTGAGCATCGGAACCACCTATGTAAGCCAACATATCTCGCCGGTAGTTCTTGAAGTCAACAGCTGATGCACCAACTTGGGAGTAGCCGCCCACGAGTTCCTTGAATATCCTATGAGACCTGACTGGACCGATGTGGGCTTTCTCATAATCCATCACAAACTTTTTATGTCTAAAGTCCAGCTTCCGCATAGACTTCATAAACTGTTTATCGTTACCAACAACCATTTCATGAGTGTGGCGATCTTCAAACGCTGTTACTTTGTAGCCCTGGTTGCCCGCAAAAGTGAGGGTGAGTTTCGCCTTACAACCAACTATGTTTGAAGGACGTCGGCGCATGCGCTTTGTGTTGTTCTGGCCAGTTTTAAAACCCTGTCTGGTGCAATGCAAGTACTTCAGTACAACCACATCTCCTGCCATGCGTGATCCGCCGAGCCTCATAACAAAGCCACATTCCAGTGCATATGCCTTGTAAAAATCAATCGCTTCCCCCAATGACCCGAACAGCATACCAACAACTGGTTTCAGAGAATCAACACAGATTGGAATGTGGTACACCGATCCACCTTGAGATAATCGCGTAACGGATAAATCCGATGACATCTCAGTGTCCGAATCACTTGGATATGAACTAGGAGAACTCTGATCCAAGGATACACTACCACTAGCACCAACAGACCCACTTCCAGGCACTGCAAACATACAGGACATACAGCAAATGAGGTTCAATTGTATAAGGTATAGGTTCAAAACAATCGAGCACAATCAAATAGATATAACACAGAAACACAATACACAACACAGAGCAAACAAAATATAAATCGAGTTCACACGAGCAATCAATGGAAAAACATCAAAAAAGACGACTGTAAACACGAAGAAAAACACAATTGAATATTATGATTGACAAAACCTAACTATGAAAACGTGAAAACGAATCTGCCAAAGAACACAATAGAAACGCCACAAGGAATCAATTGAATATTATGATTCTATAGATTGTCCAAATGCGAGACGAATCCATGTTGAATAAACTGTATAGGAAGTCTAAAACCCTAGAAACCGTACAACTACAAAAGCGAGATTAACTTACCAGAATTCATGGATACACCTATGAGAATCAATCCGAAAGCCTGAATAGATTAAACAATGCGAGATCGAGCAACAAAACAACTGCGAGGAGCGCGACGAATAACTGATTCAATGGCGATTGAGGAACAGCTTAGTCGCCAAGAGAGACGAGAGCAAATCGAAGGAGACAGGCAACAGAACAAATGAAAGGGAAAAGTATGAAAATGCCCCTCCGTGTAGGGTTTTGATGTTAAATGTTGGAAGATTCACAGCCGGTGGATGGAGACACGTGGACGGCTAGAATTAATGCCCAATGCTTACTATAGCCCTTGTGCTCATTTGATCCTCTCTCCCAATTGTTAACTTAAAAAAAAAAGTCCCCTGATATTTTTTGGTCCCCTCCCACATTTCAGTACTGCCCCATACTCCCTCAACCTCCTTCTCACCCTCTACTAGGGTTGAACACCTGTCCAAACCCAGTCCGGATCGGACCGACCCGGACCAGACCGAAACCCGGAACACCAAAAATGGTGGATCGGAACCCGGTCCGGACCGGGTCCGGTCCTATTTGGACCGGTTTAGGATTTTGTTAAATTTAAATATAATTTATTTACATTTAAACATGAAAAAAACCCTCAAATTTAAATATAATTTACTCTTAAATATAATTTACCCTAAATCATAAACCCAAAACCTCAACCCTAAAAAAAAACTTAAATCCTAAAATATTAAGATTTTTTTAAAATACCGGGTCGGACCGGACCGGACCCGGAAATTCAAAAATCCTTGGACCAGAAACCGGACCGGTTAGGACCGGTCCGGACCGATCCAAATTTCTGGGCCGAACCGGAATCTGTTCAACCCTACCCTCTACTCCCATAACCACCGCTGCCACCACCACCGCCAATTTCTCTTCATCTTCCTCTTATCCTGATTCTTTTCCTCCTCCTCAATCACTCCTTTTCTCTAGCTTCTCAGATCCCAATTCTTCTACATTGATGTTGGATCTGTTGCAGGTTGCTCTGCTCCTTCTACTTCCCAATTCCTTTCTTAAAACCACCAATTGATGTGCAGAGCTCTCAATCGTCGATCGCCGCCGCCAATCACACCGCGAGCACCTTTCTGTCTCCGAAGGCGGTGCCGATGAAGGCGACGAAGCTGTACAAAGGAAAACGGGTCGCCGAGATCCGTTTGCCCAGGAACCGAATCCGACTCTGGCTCGGCACCTTCGACACCGCCGAGGATCATTTGGCAAAAATTTATTGCACCCTCCCCAGATCTCTCTTTCTCTCTTCGACTATTTTTTCTTCACCTTCTTCTCGAAATCTCTCTTTCTCTCTTCGTAACTTGATTGCACCCTCCCCAGATTTGATCTCTCGCTCTTTGTGCTTCAATTTCTTCTCGAAAACTCCCTTTCTCTCTTCGTAATTTGATTGCACCCTCCCCAGACCTGATGTATTGTTCCATATCTGATCTCTCGCTCTTTTTTCTTCAATTTCTTCTCGAAATCTCTCTTTTTCTCTTCGTAACTTATATTTCCTTAACATTTTGAATTCTAATCAGTTAAAATTCCTTTTTCCAGCCATAGATCACAAAATCTCAGGGAACGCCGGTAAAGTATTTTTGTATAATTCTTCAAAAGTTTATGATTTTCTATCGCTTTATCTATTTTACAAAGAATTTTGTTTCCGTTTGAAGTTAACGGCTGAATTTGGTAAAATTTAACAGCTTCTAACATCAAGGGCATTTGGCAAAAAATTTCAAAATCTCAGGGATACCACGCGAAATACTTTAAACCTTTGGGTATCTCGCAAAAGTTGCAAAAAATCAGGGGTACTACGCAAAAATTCCGTTAAAAAAAAATTATTTTAAAATATAAGAAAACTAAATTGATATGAAAATTTATGTCGTTGGGTTTGAACAAAGTGACACAAGTTGAAATGACACTAATATAAAAAGGTTTTTTTTAGTGTGTGTCCATGGGCACACTCTAAGAACTCTTTTTTTGGCAATTATTTAGTTAGCCACTAGTTTAATCTTGTTTGCTAAGAGTTTATCAATTCTCTATTAGGGAATATTTTGAAGATAAATTTCGTATTTAAGCTTGTTAGCATGTGCCCATGGACACACACTAGAAAAATCGATATAAAAAAACTCAATTAACAGTCAAGGGGCCTTGACTTGTTTGGCCAAGAGTTTATAAATTTTTTATTAAAAAAAATCTACTTTTTTTCATTCCTTGTATTTTTCTATAACACCTAATATTCAAATTTCAAATACTATTTTTAAAAAAAAACTTTTTATAAATAATTTTTTTTTATAAACTCTCTTACCAAACAAACCTGAAGTCTACTTATTTTAACGGACAAACATAATACCGTAATTATGAGAATTTGAATTCTCTCATTATTTAATGCATTTCTATGAAAACAATAAATTAATTAACATATTACGTATGATTACTAATTTACTAAAAATGTTAGGGAAATACAAGGATGAATGTACGTGGTAAATTGCCAGATTTTAATTGGGAATTTTGAAGTCAAGTCAATGGGTAGCTAGACCTGTCCGTTCAACGGTTTGAACGTACTTGACCAATTCGTATCTTTCCCTCTAATTATTCCAACCTAATCCGTTCGAAATCAAAATAATTATGTCCACAAAGAGTATACTATCTTAGAGTACATTTGAATTCTAAGAGATAATATATTAAATTATATTAAATTATTAATTTAATAAAAAATAATATAATACATTATTTTAGACATTTAAACGAATCCTTATTGATGTCATCATAATTTATTTTGTAACGGAAGAGATAATCGAACTAGTGACCTAGAGATTAGTGAATATCATACTTACTAACTAAGCTAATAGACTTGGTTATTATAATCTTTGAATATTAATAATAAAAAAGAATAATATTAAATTAGTTAAGTGATATAGTGATGTTAGACTTTTTTTTTTTGATTAGGTAAGAATTCGAGTACCGACAAACAATGTCGGATAGTTCGAGAGGCCGAAAAACGGCAATTGGAAAAACCAGTTCAGATATACAGACAAGTCAAAGAAAATACAATAAAGTAAAAGCGAGCTAAAAGACTAGGGAGAGAAGTGAGTCTAGCACAAACGAGCAGTGCCACCAGACGACGGGTCAAACAGGAAAAATAATCCTGGGAAATGTTGAATGGACAGCCATGACGTTGCCCCCACTCATGATGAGGGATCTTCAGGAGTCTCGACCACCCTGACGTTGCCGTTTGGATCTTCAGGAGCCTCAACACAACCACGACCACAACTGGAACAACTCGATCTCCACCCTAAATCAACTCAACAGAAGCAAGTAGTACAATACAAAAGCTTGCACACACAAAAAAAAAATGCAATTCTGGATCTGGGCTAAGCAGAGGTTGCAGACGGGGGGGAGAAGTCGGGGAAGCACAGGGCGAAGGCGAAGACGGAGAGGCTGGCGGAGCCGAAGAGAGCGGCGGCGAGCTCGTGCTACTCCGACCCTAGTGGTGAGAAGGGAGAACCGACGGAGACACCAAGACGCCGGGGCTCCTCAAGCAAGGATTTGATGCAGGCCGTCGATGGGAAGCTCGGTGTGTTCGGAGGGGTTGGTGGTGCCATGGTGGCGGCGGCGGTGGTTGCCATGGTAGCGGCGGCGATGGTGGTTGCCATGGTAGCGGCAGCCGTGGTGTTAAGCTCGGTCGGAGCAGGGGCCCGGTGCAAGGCAAGCCTCGATCGGAACTGCGGCAAGGAGCGGAGCGGGCTCGACGGAGAGGGTTCAACAGCACATCCCAGCCCCTCGGCTAGGGCCGGCTGCTCCCCAAAGGGAGCTTTTTGAGAATTATATATATACATGATTTGATTGAAATGTGATCGGATTCGAATTCAAACACTCTTTCAACATATATGGAAAAATTGATAATGAGATTTTTTTTAAACAGAATAATAAAACACTCGTTGAATGTAGAACGACACTGACCGATCAAATTCGACAAAATCACATGAAAAAGAATAATAATGGAGGAGGTCAAACTTATAAAATCAGCAAATTATACCTATCCAAATAAAATGTTGGAAAAGGTCTCAAGCGCAACCCTTTATCTGCAAAAATATAGTTATCATTTTCACTATTAAAATCCAGATTTACTATGTGATTTGAAGACGAAATTGTAAAAACTATCGGGATTCAGAAATGTTCGCAAAAATACTGGCATTTTAAAAAAATTACAAAAATACCAAATTTATTAACAAAAATACCAGATTTGTAAAATGAGAAAAAGATATATTCTTATTTTTATTTTTTATTTTTTATAAAAAATTTACTTTTAGCAAATACTAATTACATTTAACAATTGATTGATAACATGTTTAAGAAAAAGTCACATACACCACAAATGCCAAACCCTAGCTCGAGACCTCGGCGACGACGCCTTCTTCTGCGCCATCGACGCCAGCGGCCAACAAGCCTCAATTTGCTGGGCCAGGAACGACACCTCGTCCGCCGCCTCCCCCACCAACTTCACCGACGTTCCTTCCGTCGCCGCTCTCTCCGGCGGCGAGGCTTTCATGTGCGGACTTTTGTCGAACACCTCACAGGCGTTCTGTTGGGACTCCACAGGTACAAACCTCGTGCCTTCTTCCTTCAGAGCCTATTCTTATTCCCGCATAGCCGCCGATAGGAGCCATGTCTGTGCGGTCAAAGGCTTGTATTACTCCGATTCCGATCTGGGATGGGTTGATTGTTGCGACATCGTTCAACGATCTAACCATGGGGGTTTGGCCTCTCAGTAGAGCACTCTGTTTTACGAACAGAGTGTTTCCAGCTTGGCGCTCACTGACCTGGTCTCCGGCGACAGGTTCAGCTAATGCCAAAAATAGCGGCCTGTTGTGCTAGGGACAGAACGCGACAACTCTAGGTATCCCAAAAGTCTCAGAGAAATTCATGAGTTTGACTTCTGGCAGGAGCAGTATATGTGGGATCTCACAAGAGTCAGGGGAAGTCAGGTGTTGGGGTGATACTGATACTTACAAGGATCTTCCGAGTGGAGTTGCTTTTGTGTCGCACACGACTAGTGATAAACAAAGTGCTGTTAGTGGCCAATGTTTGGAGGCGTTCCTTTATTGTTTAGACACAATCACTGGCTATTATTGTAGTTTGCTGTGATAGTTGGATTTACCATTTCCTAGAGAAGGTCCTAAGGTCTCATGGATGCTTGGGGTTGGAGTTGTTACTCTTATTCACTAACAGTTGCTGGAAAAGTGACAAAAGTTTGCCGCATATTGAATCTAAAGCTAGCAATTCAGCTTATACTACCGTGTGTGAAAGTTCACGTGTTGTCATATTGAAAATTTGCAGGATTTGTCATGTGATTCATGTGCGTTCTGCATTGGCATCACTCATAATGGGAATGGGAATGGCTCCTGTTTTTGGGAAGGTAAAATCATCTGACAGTATTACCTCTTGTTGTTGTCTTTCTAAATACATGTTTGTGAGAAAAAGGGGAAATTTTAAACGCTTTTAAGTGTTTAGACAGACGGTACGCATTGCATAAGCATGAACCTGGAACAACAGTAGTTGATTTATTAAATGGTATCATTTGTAGTCATATTTAAAGCAATTTGAGCTTGCTTTGTTGCCTAGTTGGAAATGATTAAACTTCATGAGTAAATAAATGGAAAAGATGCAAGCTGGCTCTCATAAGTCTTAATTCATGAGAGTTTAGGATTAGTAAGAATGTTTCATGTTTCTTCTTCTTCTTGTTGTTTAGCAGTCAACACGATCAATTTTTATTATTTGATGTAATGTTGTTGTGGTCCAGTTGTTGAATCTTACTCTTTAGTAGTCAACATCATCCACTTCTATTATATAAAGTAATGTTGTTGTGCTCCTGTCATTGTACATTGATTGTTTGACTATTAATATGTAAGTTTTTTTTTCTAAATATTGTGTCATGTCATACACATTGTTTTGTAGTAAGCGCACTTTTATATGTAGGATGTGACTACTGAACAACTCCTACCAATTTGTCTTTCTCTACTGAAGGATGAATTTCCTGATGTATGCCTAAATATGGCCGCTGCTATATACACGACAAACTTGTACGTCAAAATGTGGCGTATAAGTTTTTCGTCTGTACGCCACATTTTGACAATGTGGCGTACAGGTTTGTCTTGTTTTTGCCTGTACGCCAGACTTTGGCGTACAAGCGTCGTGCATTTGTAAAAATTTCATCGTGCATATAGCAGGCACGCTAAATATTATGAGCAAACTTGATCAAGTGAATCAAGTACGTCTTTGAAGAAAGCTTCCATATTTAGGTGTTGAATGATAAATCAGTAACTTAGTAATTCTTTCATTATCGTAAGATATCATCAGCAAATTTGATCAAGTGAATCAGGTTTGTATATGAAGAAGCTTCCATGGACTTGATAACAATTGAGTAAAGAAACAAATTTGATATAGGTATTAAATATTGATGTGATCATAGCTCATATGTATAAATTTTTGTTCTAAGCATTGTCTTGTTTATTGCTCTATTTATTCTTCTCGTGAAGCTGAACTCTGAAGGATTGATTATGATATTCTTTTGCTATTGTTTACGGTCCAGGTGACCTCCTTCTAATTGTTCGTATTATTGGAAAGATGGAATTCAAAGGGAAAGTTGCAATTTGTACTTCAAAATCAAGTTCGTGTTTGTCAGTGGTCACATACCAAGAGACATGCTAATGGGGCTACTCACTGACTTGCTTCTCTCCAGCCGACGATTCCTACTTCTTGTTTGTTTCCTATTTCTTTGCCTTTAGATTTGCAAATTGTTGTACTGAGTGACTCTTTGGTTTAATGGGGTTGCTCACTCGCTTAGCTTCTCAATTTGGAATACTTGATGTGTTTTTGGTTGCTCTTGAAACATCATTTCTATAAATTTATATTGAATGGTTTGATTGGTTTAAGGCATATTTCTCTTATCAAAACTCGTAAATATTTTGAGTGGTTATCAATTTAACGAGAATCACAACTAATAAATGCAAATTTAAGTGTTTTTCATTACGGAACCAACTAACTTAAGTTTCAAATTTAAAGTTAATATAATAGAGTAATGATCCGACAACGTACAAATGTGGTCTAAAAAAGTGAATATTGCTCTGCAATTTGAAATCAGCCAACATTTGAAATTTTGTGATATATAACAGAGCATTGATCTGACTTCGTATAAATGTGACCTGATAAAGTACATAATGCTTTGAAATTTAGCTTTTACTTTTTATGAAATATGTGACCTGTAATGTTCATATTGGCTATGAAATCTTATATATTGACCAGAAAATAATCGGTCGACTAGTAAACTGTATGAGTTTTGCTTCTCAATTTGGATAGCAGATGCCATATTATAGTAAAGATTGTTTTCCTAGTTACTGCACTTGCTAACTTGGATATACCTATAATATGACATGATTAATTAGTCATCCAACTCTTTAGATTTAGGAAAATGATCATGTTGAGGATACATTAAGTGAGCTAACCTATCTTTGACTGGCCACAAAGCTTGTAATAGTTTGGAAATCCTTAAAGCCTTGCATTCTCCCTCAAATTAAGAACTCTATCTTGAGTTGGGTGTAAGATAGCCTATTAAAGACAGAGAGACATCGTTTTTGTTAAGCATTAATGTTTCTTTTCATGAAACTTTAAGAAGATCAAACAACTAGTTTACCTGTTGTGAGCTCTGCCCTCCCAACGACAGTGGGAACTATCTCATTCGTATTTGGTTGGTTTCGTATTGAGATGATGTAATGCAATGTTTCTAAATTTACGTTTGAATTTGGTATTTCTCTTACTACCTACATACGTGATTTCTATAATATAATATCTTATTCTACGGTTTCCTATTATGTATTACCAAAAAAATTAAGGATATGATGGTTCAATGCTCTGTTATGTAACAAAATTTACGAAAATGAAGTTTTAAATGTTAGTCGGTTTTTAATGTCAGAGCAATATTCACTTTATTAGGTCACATTTATACCAAGTCATGACAATGCTCTGTTATGTAATAAAATTTACGAAAAATGAAGTTTTAAATGTTAGGCGGTTTTAAATGTCAAAGCAATATTTACTTTATCAGGCCACATTTATATCAAGTCAGGTCAATGCTCTGTTATGTAACAAAATTTACGAAAATGAAGTTTTGAATGTTTGGCGTTTTAAATGTCAGAGCAATATTTACTTTATCAGGTCACATTTATACCAAGTCAAGTCAATGCTCTGTTATGTAACAAAATTTACGAAAATAAAGTTTTAATTGTTAGGCGGTTTTAAATGTCAGAGCAATATTCACTTTATCGGGCCACATTTATACCAAGTCAGGTCAATGCTATGTTATATCACAAAATTTATAAAAATAAATTTCAAATGTAAGGAGGTTTCATATTTCAGAGCAATATTACTTTATTAGTAAATGACCCTATTTTAAGATATAAAAGATTATATAATCTTTATACAAATAACAAAATTAGATTTTATGCAAATCGGAAATATGTACATGTAAAGTTGAATTATTAATGTCCCAAAAATGAAAGATCATATCATAGAATAACAAAATATAAGTTTTATTAAAAAATAAAATATGATAAAATATTTTTTATGATAGTATAAGTTAAAATGATTTAGGGTCTATTCTAATAATTGTTTATATTTAGTAGGAAAAAGTGTCATTTTCATATATTTAAAAAATGATCATATATTATCATCTATTCTAATAATTGTTTATATTCAGTAGGAAAAAATGATCATAAATGGATGTTGGTCCAGACGACGCCCTTGTGAGCTCGGAACTCTTGGGTAGTGTATAAGGCATTGAGCTCCTTGAACCTCTTCTTATTAACTCTACTACTAATTGAGCTGTTGTTGCTGCCTTTTGGCTCCAACCCATTTCGTTGAAGTCAGAAAAGATGTGCAACACTCAATTTTAACTACACAATGATTCAGATGACACCAAATGTGGCCCGATAAGTGTTTCTCATTACGGAATCAACAAATGTTTATTTTAAATTTAAAGTTAATATAGCAGAGTAATGACTTGACTATTGTAATAACCCTCATTTTTAATAGGGGTATTTGTGTAATTTTCCAACTATATTTCTAAATAAAGGAATTTTGATAATTATTTCATTATTCCAAATGTTGAAATAAAATAGAGTTCTTGTTACAAGTTGTTACATAGTATAAGGTATTAATTTATTTAAATTACGCTAAACATTATGTTAAGTTTTAATTTATATAAAACTTATGAAAATTTAACCTAGAATATTTAAATCAAGTTTAACAAATTGTGTTAAAGATTTAAGTATGGTTAAATGGATAAGAAAAATAACTTAAAACTATTTTAGCCTAAGTTAAATTTTATATAATTTAATTTTAGGTTAAAATAAATATTATAAATTTAATATATTAAGTTTGGGAAATTTTTTCAATTTATGTAATTTTCCGAGGGCAGTTTGGGCAAAACCCCAAAGTTTCGGGCCATTTTCGTAAATAGCCCAAAACTCCATCTCCTACCTCCCGACTTCCCCTGAACAGCAGCGTGAGCTCCTTTTAGCTCTTCAATGGCGATTTCGAGGCCACCCTGGATTCGATCGACCGAATTAATGCATGGGAATTTAACATAAGATAATCCCGCATCTAATGACCCCCTCAATTCGAATTGAAGGCGACGAAAACACCGGGATTTCGCCAAATCATATCCGCTTCGACATATATGGCAGATTTGAACGAATTGAAAATTGGATAAGCTTGGCTTCAATGGGGACGAAATGAATGGGGGTTTATAATAGGAATATTCCCCTCTACCAATGCCCTATCAGTCTGTTTGACAATCAAGTAATGGGTAGAAAGGAAAGAGAGAGAAAACATAAAAAATTAAGAAAGGAAAGGAAAGCTAGAGAACCTTAGTAGAGATGAGGGATTTTATGTTCTTTCTTTTATTTGAATGAAGGGGGTTTGAGAGAGAAAATTGAGCTAAAATTTATTGTATTTATTTTTATTTTTTTTACTTTCAAAACTCTCATTAGAGTTTTTCATTCAAATTCCATCATTTTAGAGTGATTCATTTTTTCTCTCATTCTCCTCTTATTTCTCCCTCAAATCCATTCAATTCTCCTCATTAATACTAACCAAACAAGAGAAACTATCTACCCTTATTTCTCTCCCCTTCAAATCCTTCCAAATCTCTCCAACCAAACATAGTGTATAAATACCTCCCCGGATTCGACCTCAAGTCATCCAATTTCGAGTTGAATCGTAGAACCCTAAAATTCCTTTTCAAGCTGTTCGTGGGAGAAATTCGAGCTTGTTCGAGTTGAGTTCGGGCCAATTGTGGAACCAATAGCTGCGCCCAGGAGTCCCCTTCGAAAGCCCAAGCTTAAACCACCGGAGGGCAACCGGAGCCACCCCAATTTTGGCGTTTTCCGGCGAGACGCAACCGAGTCGAGGGTGGGTGTTCATCTGATTCAGATTTCTTTTTTTCGATTTTAATTTATTTTTGGCTTAAATTGGTTTAATTTAATTAATCCAGTTTAATATAAATATTTTGAAATTATTTTGAATATATAAAAAAATAAAATTTAATTAATTTAATTATAATATTATCTTATATTATGAATAGGTAAATTTTGGCTATTCATTTAGATAATATTTTAACTTAGAAAATTTTAGGATTATAAATAAATTATTTATTAATTTATTTATGTCATAATTATTTAGAATATATACGACTAATTAATTTTAATCGTATAGATAATCGTTTAATCAAGAAGCCTTGAAATTGATTTATTTATGAGTAAATAAATTCAATTAAAAACCGAGACATTGTCTATCTCAAATTTTGTTATTAAATGAATTATCTAATATAATTCGTTTATTGTAATTCGGGTACATCTCGGATTGGCTTTTGGAACGGAATCAAACAGAAGGATACGTTCTATCCGCAAGCGACCACTTCCGTTTATCGTTCGTTATTCTTCCTAATCCAAGGCAAGTGGCGGTTTGCTCTTGCATTTTATTCCATTTTTCCTTAATTGACAATGAATCGATTGTCTTAATTAAGTTGGGATAAAATTCTAAAAGTTGATGTTTGAGAACTTTTATGTATAATAATGTGTGAAAAGGAACCTTGTTATTAGGTTGTATCTATGCTAGATATAACCTTATATATATATATTATATGATAGGTTGCTAGGTAACATTGGTGTGATTATTGTGAATTTGTGTGCTATTTAATTGCTAGATAACACGAGTATACGCTAATGCCTTGCAAGGATTAGTCGTCTTTTTATAACTTGGTGCTAGGAGGATTATTGCCCTAATGCCTTTGGTCATGAACTACCCTTATATTGCATAAGTGGTGGTGCACTTAGCTAGTGCCAACTCTTCGGGACCCAAATAAGATAAGTGCATGTACGTTGGTTATAAAAGTCTTAAACGTGAATGTACGTTTTCGAACTAAATAAGATAAGTGAGGTTTTGCACATAAGTAATATACCATCGGGCGAGAAATACAACGTGAAACCCGCCCAAACTCTTGTTTTAAGTCATCTTTCCAATCTGGATTTGTATTGCGCGGTGAGGTTGGTTGTGGACCCAAATAATCAAGGTCGTTTTGCAAACTTTGCATGATAAACTTAAATGTTCCCAAACAATTGTTCATATTTCCTAAAGACTCAATTCCTTTGGAGTCTTCTTTTGGATTCATACCTTTTCTCTCATTCTGTGAAAGTTCTCGAGTTATATATCTTCCTTCGGTTATTATTCAATGGACAATGATAGTAACCGGTTACGATCACTAGAATCACTCTGCTTGAACCCTTGCTTAGTCTTTCATTAGACTAACCAACCGATTTTATTCTTTGCATGGTTGACTGATGTCATCCGTCCCTTACGACACATTAGGAATAGATTCCCAAGTGGAGAACGCGGGAAGACGACGTTGAAGGCGGTTGCATTTGTTTCAAGAGTTTTCTTATTTGTTTTACATTAAAGGTTAAGGATCCTGTGTTTAGTTTAAATAAAGTCTTCCATTGTACTTTGATATATTGTAAAGGTTGTCTTGTTTTGCAACGTCATTTTATTTGTAAGACATTGTTTATATAAAATGTTATTATTATTGTCTACTTTGACTTTCGCGTTCAATACTGTAATACCTTGGGTGATTTCGGATATGCGTTCCAGGGGTCACTGGCGATAATATTCCTATGGTAGTTTAGGGGTGTTATACTTATGGTATCAGAGCCAAACAATTTTTAAAACTCAGAAATTTTAAATAATTTTGTGTTTATTTGAGTTTTATAAAAACAAAACTTTGATGTGAATTTTTTTCTTTGGTATAGGCCCTAAGTAAGGCTTAAATAAATGCTTTTAAGGAGATTTTTAAACCACGATGATTTGGTGGAGTTTATTTCAAAAGTATAATACTATAAGTTTCTATAACGGGTTTTGAAGGGGAAGACAAGGTTGAGTTTATAAACAATCGAAATTGAATTGGTGTTTTGTGTGAAGTGTTTTGAAAAACTTCAGCCTGCAACAGTAGTTATCTACTCATGCATTATTCTAGAAAATACAATTTCTATTTGTATTCTTTCTAACTCCCCCTTGTCTCACTTCAAACAATGTTGTTTCCAAGAGTCCAACTAAGGACTAAAGTAGAATCTGAGACCGCTCCGACGATCAAGTCTGAGCCTGGTTCTATAGAGCTTGTTGTGAACGACAGTCCAGTGCTTGAGTTTGCCCCGCCGATCGATGGCTCCGAGTCCGAGAGCGAGGGAGAAAGGGAAGTGCAATCCAAGCAATCCCTTACCCCCGAGATCGTTGATGAGGACTCAATGGAGGATTCAGAGGGTGAGAAGGAGCCGTTGGATCCCTTCCACGGGTATTAGGAAGAGATGTTCTGTCTATTACATCAGCCCGACAACGAGGATCTCTGGGGGAAAGCGTGGAAAGACCCCCAACCTTAGAAGGGTGATGTGGGCAAGCCTAGAGAGCCATCAGTGCCTGCTGAGGGATCAAGTGATCCGAAACAGAAGAGGCCAACTGATGACTCGGAGGAAGAGCTACCTCCGAAGAAGAGGATGACGACTAAGGCCTATAGAGACCTTTTCGGGACCCCGAGAAGAAATAATGATTTAAAGTGTATTAGTGTTCTTTCCAATTTTTCCCACTTAGACAGTAATGGAGCAATAGTCTCCTCATGTTGTTCCTTTTTCCTTTTGGTTGTTGTTTGACATTGATGTGTTTTTTCATTAATGAAAAGTTGAGTTTATTAGATGGATGTCTAGATTATTACATTTGGGTATTTATTACCAGTGACATAATTTTGATTGGCTTATATCTAATAAACGAACACGTATCCAGATGGTGAACACTAGGAACACTGCTCGTCTAGAAGCTAGTCCGAGCAATGCCTCCAGAATTCAAATAAGGAGTGTGGCGAACCAGGAACACGAAACCAGGTCTGGATCCCATAACAATCCAGCTGAGAATGTCCCACCTCAAGTTAACCCCCAGATGGAAGGAGGAAGGGGACAAATACCTCCTATTGCCCCAATGGTCTTCGACAATGCCACTGTCGAAGCGATCACGCAGATTGTGATGTAGGCAATTATAGAGATGGGTGGTCAAGGGATGCCTCAAGCTCAGGAGAACCCTATACCACAAGTTGTTCCTAATGTAGAGGAGCCGGTGTATGTCGCGCCTCCTATGCCAGTGCATAGAGATGAGGGAAGTTATGGTCGCGCGTTGAAAGCAAGCAACTCAATGAGGCCCGATTCCTACGACGGTACTGGAGAACCCGTCAGAGTGGCTTACTGGTTCCTGCATATGGAACGACTCTTTAGGAACATTGTTTGCACTGAAGCTGAGAAGGTGCACATCGCCTCGTTACAGCTGAGAGATGTGGCCAGTGAATGGTGGGAGAGCACGGGCTGCGAAGTTCAACCACTTATTGCACTATGCTAGGAGTGAGGTGGCGACTGAAGAGCAGAAAATCTGGTACTTCCATGAATGGATGAACCCAGATATCAAACCATTGATGGTGCGTCATGGTTGTACTACGTTGGAGCAGTATGTTGATGATGCTTATAAGGTGGATGTGACTCTGGAGGAGTCGGCCAAGAAACGCAACCGACAGAGGTCGGGAAACAACAATCCGCAGCGAAGTGGTGGATTTAAGCGTCCAGCTCCGCCGTCTAATATCCCCAAGTCGAGTCGGCCTAAGACTGAGGCTACACAGTCTGGGTCAACTCAACGTTCGAGTCAGAGTAAGGGCCTTGTCCAGTGTTACAACTGTGGAACACCTGGACACAAGAGCAACGTATGCACAAAGGAGAGATAGACGTGCTACACTTGTGGGAGGGAGGGTCATCTGGAGACCTTTTGCCCCAGAAGAAGGAATCAGGAGGCTGAGTCTCAACAAGGGTCGGTGAGCTAGAATAACCGACCTCAGCAGAAGTTTGCCGGGAGTGCTGCTACGCAAGCAACTTTGCAAAACAAGGGAAAGGCTCCGATAGCATCAGGGAGTCAAGGGTAGAGGCTTTACGAGATGCGTAAAGCTGATGGGCCGAATGCCCCAGTTGCTTAAGGTACTTTATACCTAAATTTCACATCAGTCTGCATATTGTTTGATTCTGGCGCTACGCATTCTTTTGTTTATGAGAATTGTGTAAATAAGTTAGGGCTTAGGTGTAGTGAAGCATGTGAACCATTTGTGGTTAATCTTCCCAATGAGAATCATCTAGTAGGAACCAAGCGGTTGTCGGATTTTCCAGTGACCATTCAGGGCCGGAAGTTCGAAGTCGATTTGATATGTATAGTCATGGCTCCATACGACATTATTCTCGGTATGGACTAGTTGACGCGTTACGGGGAGATAATCGACTTCAATACGAGGACTGTGACAATTTCATCAGGAGGCCAATTTGTGTGTAAGTTTAAGGGTCATAATGACGCCGATAATGGAAAGCTCATCAATGCGATAGCTGTGTTTAAGTTACTTTGACAAGGTTGTTTCAGGTACTTGTGTTATTTAGATAATCCCAAGAAGGATGAAGACTTGTTACACAATATTCCTACTGTATGTGAATTTGCCGACGTTTTTTCGGGGGAATTCCAAGATTGCCCCCGAATCGTGACGTGGAGTTTACCATTAAACTGGAACCTGGTATGATGCCGATTTCCAAGGAACCTTATCGTATGGCTCCAGTGGAGATGCAAGAATTGAAGAATCAACTTGAAGAGTTGCTTGAGAAGGGCTGTATAAGACCAAGTGCGTCACCTTGGGGTGCCCCGATCTTATTTGTCAAGTAGAAGGATGGTTCGTTCCAGTTGTGTATTGATTACCGGGAACTGAACAAGGTCACCATCAAAAATAAATACCCATTACCATAGATAGACGGTCTTCTGGATCAGCTACAGGGAGCTAAAGTCTTTTCCAAGATCGATTTGAGGTCTGGTTATCATCAGCTCAGAATTCGTGAGGAAGATATTTCGAGGACTGTATTCTGGACAAGATATGGACACTACGAGTTCGTAGTCATGCCATTTGGACTTACTAATGCTCCAACTATTTTCATGGATTTGATGCACATATTCTTTCATCAGTATCTAGATAAGTTTATGGTGGTGTTTATTGATGATATTTTGATCTATTCGCCAAACGAAGAAGTTCACGAGGAGCATCTTCTCATCGCGTTTTCGATCCTTAGACAAAACCAACTTTATTCTAAGTTGTCTAAGTGTGACTTTTGGTTGAAGGAAGTGGAATTTCTAGGCCATGTGATTAGCAAGAAAGGGGTAATGGTTGACCCTCAGAAAATAGAAGCAGTAGCTGAATGGAAGCGACCTCAGAATGTGAAGGAGGTGTGCAGTTTTCTAGGACTTACGAGGCTATTACAGACGATTCATAGAGGGGTTCCCTAAAATTTCCCTACCTATGACCGGTTTGCTCTGCAAGGTCCACAAGAAGTTCATATGAGATGAAAAAATGCGATGCCAGTTTTCAGAAGCTGAAAGAGTGCCTGACGTCAGTGCCAGTTTTGGCACTTCCAAAAGGATCTGATGGATATGTGGGCTATAGTGACGCTTCGAAACAAGGTTTGGGATGTGTATTGATGCAAAAGGGGAAAGTTATTGCATACGCATCTCGATAGCTAAAGCCTTATGAAGCAAACTACCCGACCCATGATTCAGAGTTAACAGTTGTGGTTTTTGCGCTAAAGATTTGGAGACACTATCTCTATGGTGTCAAATGCCAGATCTTCACCGACCACAAGAGTCCGAAGTATGTGTTTACTCAGAAGGAGTTGAACATGAGGCATCTTCGTTGGTTAGAATTGCTCAAGGATTATGACATAGAGTTGTTGTATCATCTAGGCAAGTTTAATGTAGTAGTAGACACATTGAGTCAAAAGATACCGTATGAGTCGGTAGTAGCCGTACTTACTGCCCAGACCGAGTTAAAACAAGGACTGTGCGAAATAGAGGTCGTATACACTCATCAACAAGGTCATCTGAGCATGCTCGAGATCCAGGCTACTTTGCTTGACCAGATTAAGGAAAAACAAGTTGATGACTTGGTTTTAATGAAGCTTAGTAGTGAAGTTCTGAATAGGAAAGCTCCGGGATTCGTGGTTCAGGAGGATGGATCACTGTGGTTTCAGGACCGAATTTGTATGCCTGGCAATGATGTTATTCAACAGTTAATAATGAGAGAATCTCATTCTTTTGCATATTCTGTACATCCATGCTCTAGCAAGATGTATAAAGACCCGAGAAAGAAATTCTGCTAGGACCAGAATTGGTCGAGAGGACTGCCTTAGTTATCGCTTTGATCAGACAGAGGATGCTTATAGCTCAGAATCGACAGAATTCTTATGTTGATTTGAAGCGTAGGAATGTCGAGTTTGAGGTTGGTGACAAGGTGTTCGTCAAGGTGTCGCCATCCAAGGGTGTGTTCAGGTTCGACAAGCGTTGGAAGCTCAATCCTCGCTATGTGGGACCATTTGAGATCCTTCACAGAGTCGGATCTTTTCCATACCGTTTAGCATTGCCACCGTCATCGCATCATGTGCATAATTTGTTCCATGTGTCTCTATTGAGGAGGTACGTGCCAGATGAGTCTCTTGTTCTGAGTTATGACGACATCGAGATTTAGCCGAATGGTACAAACAAGGAGAGACCGATGCGTAACCTAGAGCGTCGAGAGAAGCACCTGCGGAACAAGGTGGTGCCTTTGGTGAGAACCCTCTGGTCAAAGTCTGGAGACGAGGAGGTTACTTGGGAGACTAAGGCTGATATGCATTGCCATTTCCGTGAACTATTTTTAGCCTAAGTTTCGGGGTTGAAACTTTTTTTAAAGAGGGTAGTAATGTAATAACCCTCATTTTTAATAGGGGTATTTATGTAATTTTCCAACTCTATTTCTAAATAAAGGAATTTTGATAATTATTTCATTATTCCAAAAATAGAAATAAAATAGAGTTCTTGTTACAAGTGGTTACATAGTGTAAGGTATTCATTTATTTAAATTATGCTAAACATACTGTTAAGTTTTAATTTAAATAAAACTTATTAAAATTTTACCTAGAATATTTAAATCAAGTTTAGTAAATTTTGTTAAAGATTTAAGTATGGTTAAATGGATAAGAAAAATAACTTAAAACTATTTTAGCCTAAGTTAAATTTTATATAATTTAATTTTAGGTTAAAATAAATATTAAAAATTTAATATATTAAGTTTGGGTAATTTTTGCAATTTATGAAATTTGCCGAGGGCAATTTTAGCAAAAACCCAAAGTTTTGGGCCATTTTCGTAAATAGCCCAAAACTACATCTCCTACCTCCCGACTTCCCCTAAACAGCAGCGTGAGCTCCTTTTAGAATATATACGACTAATTAATTTTAATCGTATAGATAATCGTTTAATCAAGAAGCCTTGAAATTGATTTATTTATGAGTAAATAAATTCAATTAAAAACCGAGACATTGTCTATCTCAAATTTTGTTATTAAATGAATTATCTAATATAATTTGTTTATTGTAATTTGGGTACATCTCGGATTGGCTTTTGGAACGGAATCAAACAGAAGGATACGTTCTATCCGCAAGCGATCACTTCCGTTTACCGTTCGTTATTCTTCCTAATCCAAGGCAAGTGATAGTTCGCTCTTGTATTTTATTCCATTTTTTCTTAATTGACAATGAATCCGTTGTCTTAATTAAGTTGGGATAAAAATTCTAAAAGTTTATGTTTGGAAACTTTTATGTATAATAATGTGTGAAAAAGAACCTTGTTATTAGGTTGTATGTATGCTGGGATTGCTAGCTATAACCTTATATACATATATTATATGATAGTGTAACACCCCCAATTTATACCGGAGATATTACATGCCAGTGACCTCAGACTTTACCGTCCAAAGTCACCCCAGGCTTTTCCAGAACGATTAAGCTTAAAAACATAACATAATTACATATTAATTGAAAGATTAAACAGCGGAAGACTTTAAAGAGCCAATTTATAACATGGCTAAATTATGAAGATACATTGAAGTAACACTTTAACAATCTTAAAACACTTAACAGCTTAGAACACTGACTTTTAAATCTTCGTCTGCAAGCTTCTTATCCTTCAATAGGTTACTTAAACTCCGGGAAACAACTCCTGATGTGCCGAATCGAACGGATGACACCAGCCCACATGCAGAGAACAAAGTTCGTGGGTTAGTCTACTTGAATAGACTAGCAAGGATACAAAGCAGAGTGGTTCGAGTGATCGTGACCGTTTACTATCATTGTTCCTTGACTAAAAACCGAAGGAACGATATATAACCCGGCACTTTCACGGAATGATTTAACAATTAAGATATGCACTGAAGAGAAGACTCCAACTGAAATGAGCCTTAAAGGAAATTATGACAACTGCTAGGGAGCATTAAAGTTACACACACCAATGATTTAAAAATTGACTGAGATGCTTCAGTTCACAACCAACCTCATCGCATACAGCGAATCCAGATTGAAAAGAGAACGTACTATGATCAAAGTCGAGACGAGTTTTCCTAGCTGCACTATAACTTAGCTGCACTACTCGCCAAAGGTTTATTAATCATGTGCACTCGGGCACATATCTTATTTAATTACAAAAACACTTACTGAAACGTGTTAATGTTATTAAGAGCGGCACAAAGCTTAAATCTCAGGGTGACAATCATGTCGACCCAAATTAACACAACACACGAACACACACACGCATGCGCACACACGAGGCTTAACATTATTCCGAGAACAACGGAGTTATTATTATTACACAAGGTGATCTTACGTTCACCCAGATTACACTGCCACAGTGCTTACACTTTAATTTATAGGATGACAGTTACGTCCACCCCAATTGCACTAGCTAAGTGCTTAATACACAGGACTGCAATTATGCTCATCCAATGGCGCTTGCAAGACACTTCAGATCCTTAAAGGTGGATAAGAAGCATAGGTCATGACCCTTAAATTATTATCCGGAAATTAACCCGAGGAGTATTACGATTTAAAGAAACGACAAATCCTTATTTGGATTAGCGTTCCTACGAACATTAAGTTATAAAGAAACGACTAATCCTTACTTGGATTAGTGTTCCTACGAACATTAAGTTATAAAGAAACGACTAATCCTTACTTGGATTAGCGTTCCTACGAACACTCGTGTTAACTAAACAGTCTAACACAACAATTAATCACATTAAAGTCATCCAGGCAAACAACTTAAACATAGAGATAATAGAAACGGCTAATCCTTACTTGGATTAGTTTTCCTATTAACCCGTATGCTATTCTAGCATTAAGATTAATTTCACAATAATATCATCACGGTAATTATCACATATAATAGCGTTGTTCTAACAGATATACAACCTATTATAACATTACTTTAATCACGTTTATTTATGAAATTAGTTCCCAAGCAAAACAACAGTTCATTCCAATTTAATTAACAATTAAACAATTGATAATTAATGAAACATGGAATGATTAAGCAAGAGCGAACCGCCACTTGTCTTAATCCGCAGATCTGGAACAAAGCAGAGACAACGGGATTCCGGGCTCGACACAGGTATAGCTCCGACAGCACAACGACCTTCGAGTCGACCCATAAGGAAACCCTAAGTTAGATCCGACATAAACTAGTACGAATCTAAGGAAAGACGAAAGAAATCGAAAGGAACGAGTCCATAACGACGACTACCAAGACCAAGCCAACAAAGGGGCTTCTGGCCACTGGCGGCGGTCGCCGTGTTCATCACGGCGGGCGCCGCCACGAACACGGCGGTCGCCGTGAAGAACGGCGGCCAACAGAACGGTGAGAAAACTCACCAATACACACACGAGGGTCGCTCCTTTGGCCTGGCTTTGGGTTCAGACCTCCACTAAGCTTCCAAAGGGACCTCTAGGCTACAGGAAAACACACCAACAACACCGGCGATTGCTCCAAAGAACTCCGGCGAGGGCAAGCTTTTCCGGCGAGACAAAATCTGAGATTGAGCTTCTGATTTTGTGTGAAATCTGATTCCCCAAGCCTCTCCTTTTATAGCCACAGATCGAGGGAGCACAATGATGGCTAGGAGGGCGTCGTGGCGGGGGCTAAAACGGCGATGTCAGACGTTTGCCGGCGACCTTCGGGCAAGGACCTCCGGACAACAACGACGGCGGGCGCCGTCATAAATGCGACGGGCGCCGCCATCAATGCGGCGGACGCCACCATTAATACGGCGGGCGCCGCCATAGACCTGGCGTCCCCAGCTAGGAGGAGACTCGGCTGCTCCTTGAGCCTTGCGACGGCGGGCGCCGCCACCCTGGCTTCGCCGCCTTCATCAGCTCTTAGATGAAAACGATGTTAACCCGGGATAAAATTATCGTACGCGAACGAGTAATTAACATCCAAAGTACATCGTCTGTATTTTATTTCACTGAGAAAAATAATACAGAGATATAGCACATTACAGAATGTCTTAAACTCTCTGTATTAAATCCGACGTACAAAACGGGTGTTCGGGAAAATTCCAAAAATTCCCAAAATAATCCTTACAGAATTACGGGGTATCACATCACCTCCCCCTTAAAAGAAGTTTCGACCCCGAAACTTGCATTAAGCCAATGAGGATACTACCTCAACACTAATCTTACCACCTGGATCCAACATCCTTAATTACTTTATCCTTGAAATGGATCACCAGAGATATTATTCTTAATTCCTTAGGACATCATACTGAAAATGATTCATCCGCCTCAAAGCTTATGGCACAAACTCACGCATGAGAGATAGCTCCTGATCTCTCCGAACAAAACTCTACAAGTTCATTCCCTTTCCTTAAGAAATCTCGGAAGAACTCAGCGTATGAGATAACGCTTACCACAGTACTCCTTAGATGTATAGACAATTCTCCTTACTGAATCTTTAATACATCGGGATCATCAACATATCCCATCCTTAACTGCAACCTTTCCTCTCAACATGACCGCTCCACAACTTAATCTTCCTCAAAGAGTTGCATCCATTCTTATAGATGACATACTCTATGTATGAAGAAGAACCTTAGGAGTGGATTTAGATTTAAACAACAGAGTCAACCTTGGGATTAACCACAAGGGGACGAACATCTAAGTTGTCCACAAAACTCCACCACCATAAGTCCGACAGTCTTTATCCTTACTTGGCATAAGCTGTTCTCGACACTTACGGGGTTTCGTATGAACAACTAATTCGTACTGATAACGCATTCAGAATTTTCCAAAACCAGGAAACACTTCATTAACATTAAACATTACATCACCGACAAAAGTTGAACAATCAGTTCACGATGCTACGGAGATTACCGACACACGTCGTTACTCCTTAATCTTACAGAAAGACTTAGCACCGATACAACTTAATGGATCAGGGTTATTCTCCGTTGGCTTGGCTCATTACAAAGAGTCGTTGCCCTTGGCCTGAAGACCCCATAGGCGCTTTGCCTTTATTACGAGCCATGAACTGCTCAGGAGTAGATACCACCGGCCTTGGGTTCTGCCCACCTCCAACATTTGACGCCTGGTACGACTGCATTGGTCCTTGACCCTTCAGTCTGCAATATGTTTTTATGTGGCCTTCTCTACCACAATTATGACATACTCTCTTGTCCTTTTGGCAATTAAAACTTTTATGCCCAGCTTCACCACAGTTGTGGCACTGAATTACTCCGCTGCTCCAACCTGAGCCTCTGGCAGAGTCAGACTGATTTGTCTCGGTCTTAGCACGACCAGACTTTTCAAACTTGGTAGGCGATGCCGGTCGTTTGAATGAACCAACCTGGCGATCCTGTTGCCCACCCTTTCCCTTAACTTGCTTCTCCCATTTAAGGGCAGACTCCTCCAATGTGACTTCTGTCTTGAAGGCTGCATCCACATATTGTTCTAACGTAGAACAACCATGACGCAACATTAGAGGCTTGATCTCTGGATTCATCCATCCATGGAAGTACCAGATCTTTTGCTCTTCGGTTGACACCTCAGGTCCAGCGTACTGCATCAAGTGATTGAACTTAGCTGCGAGCTCAGTCACCTTTAACCCATCAGTCTGCGGGTACAGAAATTCCTTATGCTTCTCCTCCCTCATAGCACGGGAAAGGAAACAGTCAGTCATTTTGGTCTTGAACATGCTCCAATTCAGCTCGGGATGGTCAGCCAGACCGGTGCTCTCCCACCATTCGCTAGCCACATCCTTGAGTTGAAGGGAGGCGATGTGCACTTTCCCAGCCTCAGTGCAATTAATGTTCCGGAGCAACCGTTCCATATGTGAGAACCAATAGGTCACCCTGACCGGTTCTCCAGTACCGTCATAGCTGTCGGGCCTCATTGAACTCACGGCTTTTAACGCTTGCCCGTAAGTTCCACTGTCCCTAACAACATTGATCTGAGGTACTTGCTCCACTGATTCCTCAACTTCAAGAATAGCCTGAGAAACTGGACCACCTTGTGCTTGTGGTGCAACTAGTCGCATAACATCTGTGATTGCCTGCATGACAATTCCTCGAATTGCCTCCACTGCTGCAGCATCAAACAACATCGGAGCGTTGGCCTGAGCTTGGCCATTGCCTCCCTGGTTATTGTTAGAAGCAGCCTCACACTCTTTCTTTGATTAGCGGCGCTCCTCAGAACCAACCTTGGTTCAGCACCAGCATGGGTTGTGTTCCTTGTGTTCACCATCTTCTGGTGAATCATAACGTTACTTTAGAACTTATCCAACTTAATTATGACACTCTAGTCAAATACGTCATGATACAGATTATAGGGGTCCAAACTAATAACTTTATATTAGTCTGACTATCATTCACTGTTAACTGCAAGAACGACCTTCTTCTGCTTACTAAGGACTGAGAATCTGGGAGAAATATCAACCTTTAAATGACATCAATCCTGAGAATAGACAATATTCCTAAGGATGGATCTAAGGAATAAGTAACACTTGAAGCTTGCAGAAGTTTGAAACCTCTTATTAACAACCTCACTTTCAAACTTCAGACCTTTAAACTTGCTTATAACACAACACTTTTATAAACCAATTATAAGTAGCATTTGAAATTCAAAAGCTAAATCATTTAAATTAAATCACCGAGTTACTTATAACTCTTAACATTGAAATTCTCAAAATTTCTTTTTAAATAAAAACTAGGATTGAAAACAGTTTCAAAATTAATTTTCGAAAATTCTCAAACCTAACAATAGGCCAAGAATTTTAAAACCATTGCTCTGATACCATAACTGTAACACCCCCAATTTATACCGGAGATATTACATGTCAGTGACCTCAGACTTTACCGTCCAAAGTCACCCCAGGCTTTTCCAGAACGATTAAGCTTAAAAACATAACATAATTACATATTAATTGAAAGATTAAACAGCGGAAGACTTTAAAGAGCCAATTTATAACATGGCTAAATTATGAAGATACATTGAAGTAACACTTTAACAATCTTAAAACACTTAACAGCTTAGAACACTGACTTTTAAATCTTCGTCTGCAAGCTTCTTATCCTTCAATAGGTTACTTAAACTCCGGGAAACAACTCCTGATGTGCCGAATCGAACGGATGACACCAGCCCACATGCAGAGAACAAAGTTCGTGGGTTAGTCTACTTGAATAGACTAGCAAGGATACAAAGCAGAGTGGTTCGAGTGATCGTGACCGTTTACTATCATTGTTCCTTGACTAAAAACCGAAGGAACGATATATAACCCGACACTTTCACGGAATGATTTAACAATTAAGATATGCACTGAAGAGAAGACTCCAACTGAAATGAGCCTTAAAGGAAATTATGACAACTGCTAGGGAACATTAAAGTTATACACACCAATGATTTAAAAGTTGACTGAGATGCTTCAGTTCACAACCAACCTCATCGCATACAGCGAATCCAGATTGAAAAGAGAACGTACTATGATCAAAGTCGAGACGAGTTTTCCTAGCTGCACTATAACTTAGCTACACTACTCGCCAAAGGTTTATTAATCATGTGCACTCGGGCACATATCTTATTTAATTACAAAACACACTTACTGAAACGCGTTAATGTTATTAAGAGCGGCATAAAGCTTAAATCTCAGGGTGACAATCATGTCGACCCAAATTAACAGAATACACGAACACACACACGTACGCGCACACACGAGGCTTAACATTATTCCGAGAACAACGGAGTTATTATTATTACACAGGGTGATCTTACGTTCACCCAGATTACACTGCCACAGTTCTTACACTTTAATTTACAGGATGACAGTTACGTCCACCCCAATTGCACTAGCTAAGTGCTTAATACACAGGACTGCAATTATGCTCATCCAATGGCGCTTGCAAGACACTTCAGATCCTTAAAGGTGGATAAGAAGCATAGGTCATGGCCCTTAAATTATTATCCGGAAATTAACCCGAGGAGTATTACGATTTAAAGAAACGACAAATCCTTATTTGGATTAGCGTTCCTACGAACATTAAGTTATAAGGAAACGACTAATCCTTACTTGGATTAGTGTTCCTACGAACATTAAGTTATAAAGAAACGACTAATCCTTACTTGGATTAGCGTTCCTACGAACACTCGTGTTAACTAAACAGTCTAACACAACAATTAATCACATTAAAGCCATCCAGGCAAACAACTTAAACATAGAGATAATAGAAACGGCTAATCCTTACTTGGATTATTTTTCCTATTAACCCGTATGCTATTCTAGCATTAAGATTAAATTCACAATAATACCATCACGGTAATTATCACATATAATAGCGTTGTTCTAACAGATATACAACCTATTATAACATTACTTTAATCACGTTTATTTATGAAATTAGTTCCCAAGCAAAACAACAGTTCATTCCAATTTAATTAACAATTAAACAATTGATAATTAATGAAACATGGAATGATTAAGCAAGAGCGAACCGCCACTTGCCTTAATCCGCAGATCTGGAACAAAGCAGAGACAACGGGATTCCGGGCTCGACACAGGTATAGCTCTGACAGCACAACGACCTTCGAGTCGACCCATAAGGAAACCCTAAGTTAGATCCGACATAAACTAGTACGAATCTAAGGAAAGACGAAAGAAATCGAAAGGAACGAGTCCATAACGACGACTACCAAGACCAAGCCAACAAAGGGGCTTCTGGCCACTGGCGGCGGTCGCCGTGTTCATCACGGCGGGCGCCACCACGAACACGGCGATCGCCGTGAAGAACGGCGGCCAACAGAACGGTGAGAAAACTCACCAATACACACACGAGGGTCGCTCCTTTGGCCTGGCTTTGGGTTCAGACCTCCACTAAGCTTCCAAAGGGACCTCTAGGCTACAGGAAAACACACCAATAACACCGGCGATTGCTCCAAAGAACTCCGGCGAGGGCAAGCTTTTCCGGCGAGACAAAATCTGAGATTGAGCTTCTGATTTTGTGTGAAATCTGATTCCCCAAGCCTCTCCTTTTATAGCCACAGATCGAGGGAGCACAATGATGGCTAGGAGGGCGTCGTGGCGGGGGCTAAAACGGCGATGTCAGACGTTCGCCGACGACCTTCGGGCAAGGACCTCCGGACAACAACGACGGCGGGCGCCGTCATAAATGCGACGGGCGCCGCCATCAATGCGGCGGACGCCACCATTAATACGGCGGGCGCCGCCATAGACCTGGCGTCCCCAGCTAGGAGGAGACTCGGCTGCTCCTCGAGCCTTGCGACGGCGGGCGCCGCCATACCCACGGCGGGCGCCGCCACCCTGGCTTCGCCGCCTTCATCAACTCTTAGATGAAAACGATGTTAACCCGGGATAAAATTATCGTACGCGAACGAGTAATTAACATCCAAAGTACGTCGTCTGTATTTTATTTCACTGAGAAAAATAATACAGAGATATAGCACATTACAGAATGTCTTAAACTCTCTGTATTAAATCCAACGTACAAAACGGGTGTTCGGGAAAATTCCAAAAATTCCCAAATTAATCCTTACAAAATTACGGGGTATCACAGATAGGTTGCTAGGTAACATTGGTGTGATTATTGTGAATTGGTGTGCTATTTAATTGCTAGATAACACGAGTATTCGTAGGAACGCTAATGCCTTGCGAGGATTAGTCGTTTCTTTATAACTTTGTATTAGGAGGATTATTGCCCTAATGCCTTTGGTCATGACCTACCCTTATATTGCATAAGTGGTGGTGCACTTAGCTAGTGCCAACTCTTCGGGATTTTATCCCACTCTTCCTCTCTTTATGAGGTTGGTTATAAAAGTCTTAAACGTGAATGTATGTTTTCGAACTAAATAAGATAAGTGCGGCTTTGCACATAATTAATATACCCTCGGGCGAGAAGTACAACGTGAAACCCGCCCAGACTCTTGTTTTAAAGTAAGTCTTCTTTTCAATCTGGATTCGCATTACGCGGTGAGGTTGGTCGTGAACCCAAATAATCAAGGTCGTTTTGCAAACTTTGCGTGATAAACTTAAATGTTCCCAAACATTTGTTCATATTTCCTAAAGACTCAATTCATTTGAAGTCTTCTTTTGGATTCATACATTTTCTCTCATTCCGTGAAAGTTCCTGAGTTATATATCGTCCTTCGGTTATTATTCGAGGGACAATGATAGTAACCGATTACGATCACTAGAACCACTCTGCTTGACCCCTTGCTTAGTCTTTCATTAGACTAACCAACCGGTTTTATTCTTTGCATGGTTGGTTGGTGTCATCCGTCCCTTACGACACATTAGGAATAGATTCCCAAGTGGAGAACGCGGGAAGACGACATTGAAGGCGGATGCGTTTGCTTCAAGAGTTTTCTTATTTGTTTTACATTAAAGGTTAAGGATCCTGTGTTTAGTTTAAATAAAGTCTTCCGTTGTACTTTGATATATTGTAAGGTTGCCTTGTTTGCAACGTTGTTTTATTTGTAAGACATTGTTTATACAAAATGTTATTATTATTATTGTCTACTTTGACTTTCGCGTTCAATACTATAATGCCTTGGGTGATTTCGGATATGCGTTATGGGGTCACTGGCAGTAATATTCCTATGGTAATTTAGGGGTGTTACAACTACAAACAAATGTGACCTGATAAAGTGAATATTGCTCTGAAATTTGAAATCGACTAACATTTGAAATTTTGTGATATAACAGAGCATTGACCTGACTTAGTATAAACGTGGCATGTAAGTGAACATTTTTTTTTCTAGTTTTTGTGCAATTGCGCCTACATGTGCATGTAAGTGTAATGACTAAAATGCCTTTTTAATAACAAAAACCCTTAACAATCTAACAACCAAATTAAACAGTGTTCGTTTTGGATGTGTCTTTAAAGTTCCTCTATAATCCAATGAGAAAAATAAAATTGTTCCCTAATCCCTACTATGCTGAAATCGCAAATGGTTTTGGGTGCCAAATGGATTATTTTTTCAGTGTGTTTCTTGAGTTGCAGATGGTGTTTGAATGCAACAAAAGAACTCATAGGTGGGATAGTTAGAAGCAATAAATCCATTATGTCTTTATCATTGTGAAAGGTAAAATAATTGTAAAATGAGAGGCATCTTATACTTTATGAGGGGGGAAATCAAATTGTTGGCAATTTTCATAAGAATTTCCCCTTGTTTTCTTGATTTTGAAAAGTCATTACTTGTCTATTTCACCTTCTCTTACAAGGGGCAAAGATAAGCAAGTGAGCAAAAAATGGCCAAGACATGACATCTCCATTGGGAGCCCCTAGCTATACTTTTGCGTACAAAGGAACGTCTTCATATCATTGCCTTTCAAGGAGGCAAAACAACAAATAAACTGACTTTTCTTTGAACCCATTTCAACATCATCAGAAAAACCAGAACAAAAGTCTTCAAAAGAAAGGATACAGAGCATGATTGAATCAAAATGCATATCTTAGCTTCTATGTTGACTACCACTACTTTCCTTTGAACCCTTAATTTTAAGGATTCAATCTAATAATTCTTGCACATGCTCCTCTTATAGAGCTCCCCTGCTGTCACCAAAATACATTACCATCGGAAGCAGCTAGAAATACATGTTCAAAATTTGTTAGCTTCATCATCCAGGAATCAGCATATCCAGAGCTCATCATCCAACTTGCTATACTCGCCAACCAACTGCCCGTAACTATTAACAATACCCAAATCAAACTCTCTTGCAGTCTCACTAACAAATGTTGGCATGCTTTCAACATTCACATTCATCATGCTTTGCCCGCTTTCCTCCACTGAACATCCATCAGTAGGTACGAAAGGCTCATCACACGCGCATCTTGAATTGCTTTTACCTTCTGCAATAGCATCAGCATCACAGATATCATTTGACTCATCGTGCTTGTTGTGATCACAAGCCATCAAACCGAACTCACGCCTCTTGTTTCTGTAAGCTTCTTTAGCCTCTCCAACAACGTCAAACTTTTTCAAATAAATTGCAGATTATTCTAGCTCGCTCCTCTTTAGATCAATAGCTTCTTGAGCATCTTCAGCAGTCGCGTAAGTGCCCAAACGATGCCTAACCTTTCTTATATTGATCACAACTTTCCACTTGCCTTTTTTCACTTGGGAAACACTACCACTAACCCTTCTTGCTTGCATAAATCCATGATGCAGCTCAAGCTTTGACATATTAAACGCTTTTGCACCCTCCTCGGGAGTGTTATACGTCCCTAGCCACACTTGATTGCTCATGTGTTTGATTTTAGCCCTCTGTTTGCCCGACTTCGTGCGCTTGACACCCGGGTGCTTCCCAATGTCTGTCACATTTGCCCAACTTCATCAGCCCTAAAATGACCCTCAATGTCTGTCACTTTTGGATAACATCCAACTCATAAGGCTTCTTGCAACCAGGGTAGCGACCATCCCCCTCAAGAATCCTCTTGTGACAGAAAAGGCAAAGCCGAAATCTACATAAGCATGGGAGGAAACTTTTACCTACATTCTTCTCCAGAGGATTCGGGGAGAAATCGTCATCGTTAACGGAGGAAGAGTCGTCGACGTCAGTGGAGGAGGAGGAGTCGGCGAGGTCTTAGAGGACAAGTCGCCAGAGTGTCGTTAGAAGCAGAGGATGAAGATAGAGACGACGGAGATTCTGGAAATGTGGATTAATTAGGGTGATATTAATTAAATTACTAGGATTAAGATGTTCTTTTACCTTTTCTTTTCAGAAATTTTAATATTTTTTCTGAATTTTACATTTAAAAGAAAAGTTAAAATCAAAACTCATTAATTGCAACATTCCCCAAATATTGGTAGTTTTGTCATTGTTTGAAAATACCCGTATTTTTACTAGTGAACATTTTTTTTCCTGGTATTTGTGCAATTGCACCTAATTTGAATCGGTCAGGTTGGGCCATTAAAATTACTTTCGGGTAGAACATACTCCCTTTGTTCATAATAAGTCTTGTTTTAATTTTTTCAGTAAGAAATATTTATTAACAATTTTTTTTGTAATGAGTTATTGGTGAAGTATGAATATGTTATTGGGAATTATATAGACATGTTTTTATACGGAGTACAAATTTTCTCTATTCATTAATTAAAAATGAGTTGGGTAATTATTAGTTTACAAATTTCAGAAAAAATATAGTGTTTTAGTTTATCACATTTATTAATAGTTAGTGTAAAAAATGATAAGTATTGTAAAACAGGAAGAATATTTACTAATTCATAGTTTTATGTCATAAGTTAAGAACTTAAAAGACACTTAAGAGTACAGGTATCCAACTTTTAGTTAGATTGGGCGAGTTCTTAAGAATCATTTATGATCGGGTATTTATCATAATTTTCTTCATAAAAAAAATGTTAATGTTAAGAGCTACGGAGTATCAATTTCTCATAAGAATAACTTTTCTTTCCATGAATTACAAATTACTAGGAAGTATAAACTGCTAACTAAACAAGGGGTACTAATGTAGATCATGATTTCGTTTGATGCTTGTCTTTATAAAGAGTTTATTATTTTATAATTTACATGTTTTTTTTTTAATTTGAAGTTTGTGTATTACAGAAATAGCGTAAATAATAAAAATTACTTTTTGGTAAAAAAAGTCTTTATCTATAAGACTACAACTTGTCAAATAAAACGGACGGTGAATTAGATAAATGACTATTTGATAAATCTTTTTTTAAATTAATGAATCTTTAGTAAAAATAGACTCATCTCCCTCTTCCTAAACCCTATTTCTTATCCCCTAAATTCTACCTTTTAAAGGGTTAATGGGTCCAAAACCCTCTAAACGGAATCATAGTACAACTACAATTTTTTCATGAGAGCCCAAATTTGTTGGGCTTTAAATTTAGGCCTTAGTGGGTATATGAAAATGGCCCAACTCTCTTAGCTTCGTTCGATTAAATGTACTTTTTAAAAAGAAGGACACGAGTCAAACACGTGCAATGTTCGTCAACCATTGAAAACCGAAGCGGAGGAAATACACCCTGCAGCTTGAAGATTTTACAGTCGCGTAGGTACAACGCGCCATTAAAGTTTTTTTCCCTCTTCTTCTCTTTCTCCAGAAAAAAGAAGCTTCACTGCTTTTTAGTGCGGCACAACACACAAGGTGCGTACACTGTGAAACTCTCACAGCCCACTTTCTGGGGTTTGGATCTGAAGGAGAAGCTCTCAGATTTCTCTCTTCTTCTTCGTGCTTTTGGTGTTGTTGTTGTCGAAGATTAGCAGATAATGAGAGAAGGAAGAGGCTCTACGTTGGTCTTCCTTCTCGTCGTTGTTCTCTCTTTGGTCGCCTTTGGCTTCTCCATCGCCGCTGAGCGCCGTCGCAGCCGCGTATCTCTCTATCTCTCTCTTCCTCGTTATTTCTTCACATTTGATTCAAATCTTAGTTCCGTTCAGTTTGTTGCATTTCTTCTTTTTGAATTTCGCCGTTCCAACTCATCCAAGGTTTATGAAATTGGGGAAATGTTGGACATACGGAGTTCGATATGGCTCCGATTGACTTTCAAAGCTCAACTATGTAGAGTTAATTACTCACTTTCAGGGCAATATTTTGAATTTCTGAGAGGTAGTTTTAACAGGATCGATTTACTCGGTTAATCCTTCAGTAGTTCAGTTGTTTGGTGAAGTATGAATGAACTGCGTCTTCAATGTGGATATAGAGGGCTTTCAGTTTCAAGATTGCACATGTAACAATGCGGAATTGATGGATTTGGAAACTATGGAAGTCTAATTTGGCAAAATTACTTGCTTTTGCTTCTAAATTAGGGATTCAAAAATGTAGCTGTGGGGTTCCGGATTTTTCTAATTGATGTTCTTTCAGCCGCCATATTGATTTTATGAGGGGTATGTAGCAGCTCTAAGTGTTTAGTATGTTGATGAGGCAATTTTGACAGATTTTGGACTTATTGTGGTGGATGATGATGATCTAAATGCACTTTATAGTTTATAGAGGAGCTGATACTCGATACTATGCTCAGGAATACTGATTGTTTGCATTGAAGTTTAATCATGTTTTTAGTTGTCTTGGATTCTTGTTCAAATATGTGGCTACTGGCTCTTTTGAATTGAAGTCATGGTTTCAGTTAGCTGCTTCTTCTGTGTCTAAGAAACCGTATGAAATTTTCTTGATTACCTTTCAGTTTGATTTTGATGTCACTTTATGCTAGTAGGATGTATATAACTATTGAAGATTTCTTCAGACTTGTTTGATTAGGTCTGGACCGTTTGCTTATTTGTTGATTCCTCTGACACATCTAGTAATTTGGAATCAAGGAAGCTTTTTGCTATCTTCTGTGGTAGCAGCTGTCAGAGGGATAACATGGTTTACGTAGAAAATGAACCAGATACCACGTTTACCATTAGGATTTTGTGCACATATCTTGCTTTTCCATATGATATTTTACTAGGATTATTGAAGTTTGCATGTAGTGGGAGGTTAATCTTTCGATTATTCTGTTGTGCGGAGTTAAAGCAATAAAGTTGTGAGTCACCCCTGAGCTGCAGTACATCGGTTAATGGGTTTTCTCTCCGTTAATGGAATGGTGCAACTGGCTAATAATTTTTTCTTTTCACCCTTTTCTGGCAGGGTAACATTGTTTTCGATGAAGCATCTAATTCAACACACTGCACTTATGGGTCTGATGTTGCAACCGGTTACGGGGTGGGTGGTTTCTTGTTTCTTCTCTCAAGTCAATCACTTCTAATGGGTGTGACCAAGTGCATGTGTTTTGGGAGGCCATTGGTGCCTGGCAGCGAACGAGCATGGACAATTATTTACTTTTTCTCATCATGGTGAGTGTATAATTTTCTTTTTAAAAGCTACACTTGGTGCCTCCTTATATTGACTGAAGCTTCTGCTAACTATTAAGAACTACAAATTCTGAACTTCTTCAAGTACTACTTTCTTGATTGCCTAATGCAATCATTTGACTTACTTCTGTCGTCATCCTCAGAAATGGATGCTTGGATGTGCCTTCTTTCATAATTTGTGTGAGAAAGACACTTTCTGCTAGCTAGTAGAACTTTAATCTGTCATTGTAACTTCTGGATAACATGATAGTGTTCTTGCTACGTGAAAGTGGTATCACTGGGTGAGCCTTAGCCACTTGAAACCATTCGCAGATGTTTTAAGAAGTTCGATTTATCTTCTTTTGATCCTTCGCACCTCATCAGTTGGTATAAGCTCTTTATTGATGAATCATCGTGTCCTAAAAGCATCATACTGTTCCTTGGCTTCATGTTGCTGTCTGTTGTGTATGTCTGATGAGATCATTTGCCATAGAAGCTATTGCTTAAGCAATGGAATGCAGTTGCCTTTTTGAGATATTCCTTTAATAGGCATAAGACTTTGCAGCTAATGTGTGGTGTCTTTATTTATGTATATACAGGGCAACTTTCCTAGTTGCAGAGGCATGTCTAATTGCAGGTGCGACGAAAAACGCATACCACACGAAATACCGGCACATGATCCTTGCCGAAAACTTCTCCTGTGAAGCTTTGCGTAAAGGTATTTTCATTGCAGGAGCAGTCTTTGTGGTTGCCACTATGATCCTTAATATATACTACTACATGTACTTTGCCAAGGCTACTACATCACAGCCAGCTCACAAAACCAACCGTGCAAGCTCAACGGTTGGGATGACTGGATATGCGTAAAGCAATTGGTGATCTGGTTGTGGATCTGGAGCTAATTGAAATTTCTGATGGAAAATGAGCAACATACTATATAATATGCATAGCAAATCAGTATGATTTTTTTCCTTCTACATTTGCTATCATGTGAAATGCATCCAAACTTCAGTTGTCTGCTGGATATGACTTGTTTTTTTGTCAAGATAGAAAGTTTATGCTGCATATGAAATCTAGTGAACGATGCTCTATCAGAGATCTGGCAGTTGCTCTGATGATGAATATAAATTGCTTTTGTGCATTTTCATTGGGTGTGTAGAGCAATGTAATCGTCTATCCGCGAGCAATATGAAGAAAATATTTATATTATTTGCAATTGCAATGTACTACTGTATGTTATGCTATATAGCAGGTGTCATCCTAATGCCTGAAATGTGAAGTTTTTTTCCCCTTGCTCGAGGTGTAGAGAAAGAATAACCTCATAAAACCATTAATCAATAGCCGAAAGGAAAGAAAATATGTAAATTTTGGCTAGACAAGGTTCAATCCTAATTTTCAAATTACACCCTCCTTTCTATAAAAAATCACACACTAAATATACCAATTTGCACAAAATTACCACCTAAACTGAAAATTGCAAAGTTATTGCCTCAAAATTATTACTCCAAATGGGGACATGCCTCAAAGTCATTGATCAGGCCTCAAAGTGGTTGTGGTAGTTGTATTACATTTTCTAGTAGTTGCATACACAGACCAAGTAAGCTCCCTTATTTTGAGAATTAATCAAACGCAAACAGAGGCTTCCATGCGAATACATTATTAATGTACATTGTGATGCATGTATTGGGAGCACATTCTAGGTGTACTGTGAGACAATGTGATAAAAAAACGACACTAGCGTATTTTATACGGGGAACAAACGGCAAAGACGTATTTTATAGGGGAAAATGACCTGGACATATTTTATCCGAATAAAACGTGTATGAACGTATATCATTGTGTGAAAAGGTTAGTCCTCTGTTGCTATACTAAAATGTGTATCAATGTGTAAAAAGCTTGTGTATTAGTAGCTATGTGTATCATAAGCTATGATACAATGTGAATCGTAGTAATACTATAGGCGGAATTGTAAATAATAAAAACTTTTGCATAGCTCTTTGTAAAAATATCAGATTTTAAAAAATATTGTAAAATTATCAAAAAAACTGTAAAACTTTTTAAAACAAAAAAAATAAAATTATATTTTTATTTATCTTTTCTTGTGTGAAAATTATACTTTTAAACTGCATTGATAATAGGGTTTACTCTTCTCCCCCCATGTACCGCCTAACCTTCCCCTTATCCCCGGCGGCCTCCTCCGACAACCTTGTCTGCTGGCTCTCCGACCAGCCCGGCCCCAAGACATTGCCTATTGAGATCCATCTGCACCGTCGATTCTCCCCGCTTGGACGGTGTCGGTGCCGTGAAAGTTGCGAAATTTGACGGGGCTGTTTCTAGGTTGAGCGGTAGTAGCTCAAAGGTTTCTAGTGGTGGTGGTAGTAATGGTAGCGCCGGCAACGAAAGTATTAGGGGGAGGTCCGTCACGAGGTATACAGATGCTGTTAGGGGTAAATCTACGATTCCCGGTGGCGGCGGCGGTAGGAGCGATGTGGGCCGTAGCTTGTCGAGGGTTGATACTGGGCGGAGGAGGCGGTCGTTATCCAAGGGACACTATGGTAACTCTGAGGTTCGGCATTTGCATTGTTTAAGACATTGTCTATTGAGATCTAGCTTTCAATGTGCAAATATAATTATAAACCTATATATTTATTTTGAGTTGATAAGGTTTTGCTGAAATTGGGTATTAGAAGTAAAAGATTTTGCAAAGATTGAGTAGAAAGATTTGTCGTTGGTTGTTGGGAGGAAACCATCCGAAGATTCTGAAAGAAGAGCATTTGCAGCTGCTAAATTGAGATGATACCAGGTTCCTTGCTGAAAAATAATCCATTTGATTGATTAGAAAAGTGTATTTTGCTTGGGTTTGATGCATTGGTATGCTTTTCCAGTCCTCTACTTGAAAATTTCTAATTGGTTTGTATTCCTTGATTTCTTAGAAAAAGTGGCTAGTTTGACATGTCTTTGGTTATTGAATTCCTAATTTGTTGCCTTCTTGTCAAGGATTGTTTTGAGTGGAAGCTGATGCAGAGTGAGAAATATAACCGTTCATTTGCTTTTGTTTGTCCGTTTGGCTTGTGCTAAGAATAAATTAATAAAACAAGTGTAGTTTTTTTTTTTTTTAAAAAAAAGAACCAATTATATTAAATAAGATAAAATAACATTACAACAGTTAAACTAGAAGACCCCAAAAGGTTGAGATAGAAGACTACCATTGTCATACAAGACAAGGAACTAGGAGAACAAACACCGACAACAAGCAAAAGAAAGCCCCAAGTAATAGCTCTTGAAACTAAGAAATCAGTGAGTGTGCTAGGTTTTAAGGATTTACTCTCTATCACATTCATTGATCCATTAGAAAGATCAAGAAAAACTACTACTAAGCAAGCTGGATCCTTCACAGTCGAAAAATCCTCAACAATACTTGGTTTTAAAAACTTACTCCCAAGGATTGCAAAAGACCCATCAGACTGAAACAAAGGATAAGGCAGGCCATCGGAGCCAACGATCCACAAACAAACAACAGACAGTACAAAAAAGACAATAAAAGAAACAAAAAAACTAGAACAAGAAAGACACAAGAGAACATGGCAGAAGATCCAAAACCAGCAGATCGGCGACCATACCAATAGAAACCCGAAAAAGAGGACATCACGATCGGCGGCCGAACCAGGAAGAAGACTGCCGACCACAGTCGGCCGGAAAGGCCAGCGAAAAGGCAGCGCGGAGAGCAAAATGAAACACCAAATCCGAGGTCTCTGAAGTTGGATGGAGGACAACCCAAAATTGGCCAGGAGCACTGGCGAACCGCAAACCGCCAAAGACGGAGGCGATCGGATCTGGATCTGGCTCTGCATGCAGAAGGGATGACAGTGGTGACCGGAGCAAATCCACCAAGCATGAGCGACAGTGGACCTTGGCGACCAAAGCACACAGGGGCAGCGCGTCGACCGGAGATCGCACGACAACCAGAGATCTGAATCTGCTATTAGAAAGGCAACACCGACCGAAACAAATCCACAAAAACCACAAGCCGTCTGGAGCTCGGAGAGGAATCCGAGAAGACGGAGCGGCAGCAGATTCGGCAACCAGAGTGGGAGCGGAGACATATCTCGGCGGCAGAACACGGCGGAAGAACCCGACACATCTCGGCGGCGCAACAAGAGAACCTGTACAAGAAAATGAGGAAGCGCCCTGTACAAAGACAACGGGAGGAAGCGGGGGAAAGGAGCGGTGGGGGGAGGGAGCGGTGGTTGGAGGAAGAACATGTACAAGGGCGATGGAGGCGGGGAGGTGGAGGCGGTGAAGGGAGGAAGAAAACCTGTACAAGAACTAGCACAAGGCTAGAAAACCCCCACAGAGGGGGGAAGGGGAGTTTCCCTCATCAGGAGGGTAACCCGGAAAAGAACAAGTGTAGAGTTACTCTACTGAATTCAAACTGTGCAAATTGTGATGATGTTGTCCTGGTTGGTTGCTTCTCTTGAAATTTGGCAGCCCTTGTGTTGAATCGTCGTCAAGATTCCAACACCTTGTTTCTTGAATATGTCAGATATGTTGCAGTTGGGAATGAACCGTTCTTGAAGACCTACTAAGACACGTTCATACAGACTACATTTTCGGCGCTCCAATTATAATCATTGAGCCTTGTTCGAACATATATACATCAATACAAGGAAGGCTAACTTCATTTCAAGCAACATTTATACGAACATATATACATCACCACCAAGCCTTGTTCGACCCCAAGAAAAACACATTTCGATTCATTAAATTCAAAATCTGACCACACCATCGTCTTCGCCATGCTCAAGTTACTTAAATCCGCTTCTTGAATCATTTGAAATCATCTCCAAACGACATCGAATCACCTCCGTATCGGCCCACTTTGTGCATAGAAAACTTGATTTTCGCTATCTCCGAACGACATCGAATCTCCTCCGTATCGGCCCGCTTTATCAGGCCACATTTATACGAAGTCAGGTCAATGCTCTGTTATATCACAAAATTTCAAATGTTAGCCGATTTCAAATTTCAGAGCAATATTCACTTTATCAGGCCACATTTATACGTAGTCAGGTCAATGCTCTGTTATATCACAAAATTTCAAATATTAGCCGATTTCAAATGTCAGAGCAATGTTCATTTTATGATGCCATATTTGTACGTAGTCAGGTCATTTTTTTGTTATATTAACTTTAAATTTTAAACTAATTTTCGCTATCTCTTACAATAATCATGTGTATATTTATAAATTGAAAGAAATGATTTTCTATCAAAAACCATATAATTTCACATTTCAGTTACGTAATTGCAAGCATTATAGCATATATCTTCATTCTACTCATCCCATGGAGAGATCAATAGTCGGTCGACTATCATTTATAAATATACACAGGACTATTAGTTTGTACATATTTCCGATTTGCATAAATTCTAATTTTGTTATTTGTATAAAGATTATATCATCTTCTATATCTTAAATATGGTCATTTACTGATAAAGTGAATATTACTCTGAAATATGAAACCTCCGAACATTTGAAATTTCATTTCTATAAATTTCTGTGATATAACAGAGCATTGACCTGACTTGGTAAAAATATGGCTTGATAAAGTGAATATTGCTTAGACATTTGAAACTTCATTTGCATAAAGTTTGTTACATAACAGAGCATTATGTACTTTATCAGGCCATATTTGTACAAAGTCAGACCATATTTGTACGAAGTCAGGTCAATGCTCTGTTATATTATAAAATTTCAAATGTTAGCCGATTTCAAATTTCAGAATAATATTCACTTTATCAGGTCATATTTGTACGTAGTCAGGTCATTACTCTGTTATATTAACTTTAAATTTAAATACTTAAATTTGCATTTATTAGTTGTGATTCTCGTTGAATTGATAACAACTGCTAAGCCTTGTCCGGCGCTCCAATTATAATGAGTGAGCCTTGTTCGAACATATATACATCAATACAAGGAAGGCTAACTTCATTTCAAGCCACATTTATACGAACATATATACATCACCACCAAGCCTTGTTCGACCCCAAGAAAAACACGTTTCGATTCATTAAATTCACAATCTGACCACACCATCGTCTTCGCCATGCTCAAGTTACTTAAACCCGACTCTTGAATCATTTATAATCATCTCCGAACGATATCGAATCACCTCCGAATCGGCCCGCGTTGTGCATAGAAAACCGATAACTATGCCACTTTGAAGCTCTTTTCCAACGTCGGTGGAAGATCCTAGACTTCGCGACCTATCTTCGGAGAAACCTTGCAGTGCCACAAACCCAACAACACCGCCCTTGCTACATGGGGTTGTCGTTCGACCATCCAAAGAGCTACTTAAAATAGACCCGTTGTTCTTGGCGTCAGTCCACGACAACCCTCTCTAATCCTCTCTTGCTCGTTTTTTTAACCGTTCAATGCAACATTTTTTTGCTTATCATTGAACCTGTTTTCGATGGCAACATTTTGATGATACCAAATCTACAAATGTCTTGAGCTCCAACTCAGCACCCAGATATTCATGACAAAAAGAAACACCACCGTTGGACCTCTCCACACAGTCGAGCAAACGAGCTCCTCGAAGGATCCATTGCAAGCAGGTTTCGTCAATCTTTTTGGTAGAACTACCACGACAACCCTCTCTAATCCTCTCTTGATCGAAGGGATGTGGTGGCGGTGGACGAGGTCGTCAGATTTTAGGTCACCCAAGATTCTAGACTTTTTTTAAATGTTAGAAAGCTCTACCAGGGTAACTGTAGATACAAGAAATAGGAAAGGAATAAATGCTTTCTTTTTGCCATATTTTTTAGAAATTGTTAATGGTGAGGGAGGTGGCGAGGGGCGTAGGGGAGGACGTCCGACGACCATGGACAGGAAGGATTCAAACAGTGGCGGCGAAAGAGGGAAGCAGAGGAGGGAGACGAGGGGCTGCTGGAGCTACGACGGTCGGAATTGGGTGGGGATTTGATCGACGTGGGGCGGTGCGAGGAGGAGAGGGAGCACAGCGGCAGCGGAGCGGACGATATGGCGGCCTTCGGGGAAGAGGGAAGCAGAGGAGGGAGACGAGGATCGGAAGACATTGAAATTTGGGATTGATTAGGGTTAGATTAGTAGGATTAAAACTTTCTTTTACCTTTTCTTTTCAAAAGTTTTAATGTTTCATTTGATTTTTACATTTAAAAGAAAAGTCAAATTCAACTTTTAACAATAACAAAAATACCATAAAAAGTATAAAAAATTAGTACTTTTACAATATTTTTTAAAATATAAATTTTTTTATAAGTTGTTATTGAAAATATGATATTTTTATAATTACGCCAATACTATAAGTATGGTATAGCTATACTGAAGTATGTATCATAGTACAAATGAATGTGAATATGCATTTGATTTTATACTAGGATGTGCATCGTCGATCCAATGTTCGTTCGAACCTTAACAATACTCTCAAATTTAGAATTTTAAAAATAATGGAGGAGGGTAGTAAATGGCGAAAAATCATTTCAATTCAAAATATTAAAGTACGTGCCTTATCAAATATATATGCACCAACCAACTCGATCTCACTAGTTATGACATACTCTCTACCAACAAGTCAAGCCTCTGACTAGTTGGCCGGCCAGCTAGTAGGTTAATTATAATATAATGCAACAAACTGACTTATTTCCATTGACTCTTCTTTTTCATTACTCCGTATTTCTTATTAATTCATGCGTGTAATTGTGTATATATATACAGGAGTTTGTACTTACGTACATGCTATATTGGGACATTTTAGAGGTACGTCTAGCTAAGATGGAGGATGAGAGGAGTACTGATTTGGTGACGCCCCTCCAACCCAAGCCCAGCTCCTCAACCCATGTCAGCGACGAGCTTGAGAAGACACTGATGAACCCGGAGCTGACCCGGTTCAACCGGCTCCGGGTCGCCACGTGGATCGAGCTACGCATGCTATCGCGGTTCGGGGGCCCCGCGGTGCTGATGTACCTCATCAACAGCATCATCTCCAAGTCCACCCAGATCTTCTGCGGCCACCTCGGCAACCTCGAGTTCGCCGCCGTCTCCCTCGGCAACAATGGCTTCCAAACCTTCGCCTACGGTCTCCTGGTAGGTGCCACTTTCACTACTATATATGCATATGCATAGCCACTCAATAACAAATGCTATCTACTAATAACGTACACCATAAAAGTTGATATGAATCTTAAGTATGTAAATGATGCCACAAAGAGAAAACTTAAAATGCTCGGCAAAAAATGGCACAAGTCCATTAACTTTTACTTGCTACGTCTTTATAAATGCTCTAGTGGGTATATCCAGTTAAAATATGAACTGAAGTTGAACGAGTAGCTGAAGCTATAATTGTATTTACCATCTTAATTATTTAAAAAACGTTTCACTATTACATGTTAAAATGAGAAAAAAAAAACATTGTTAAGCTTTAACAATTTTGGGGAGTCATGTTAAAAAAAATGGAAGAATAATACAAACTTCTTAAGAATAAATGCTCCGGTGGGTATTCCAATTGAAATAGGAACTGAAGTTGAATATTGAAATAAGAACTGAAGTTGAATGAGTAGCTGAAACTATAACTGGATTGACCATCTTAATTATTTAAAAGACGTTCAGTATTACACGTTGAAATGAGAATTTTTTTTTAATCTTGTTAAGCTTTAACAATTTTGGGGAGTCACATTAAAAAAAAAAGGAAGAATCAACCTACATTAATCTGATACAAACTCCTAAAGTTATATTGATATTTTTTTTACTGAACATTCATTAAATAAATCGAAAAAATAATCAAGTTTATATACTAATTTGAACTAAACAAGATCAGTATATAAACTTTATGAGTTCTTTCTTCGGTTTTTTTAGTGTGTGTCAATGTACACACTCTAATAAATTAAAGTAAGAAATTATCTACAAAACAATCCCTAATAGAAAATGAATAAATCCTTAATAAAAAAAATTAAACTAATGACTAAAAAAATTATTACTAAACATAGATTTGTTAGAGTGCACTAAAAAAAACCTTCTTTTATTATTAAATTGGGACAATTGGTTTTAAAATAAACTTATTAGTTGTGCTTATATTAGTATATATGTTTGGTAGGCTCGGACCGACACATCCCTAGATTTATGGATCGAAAGTTGTTAAACTTGTATACGTACAGCTAGGGATGGGGAGCGCGGTGGAGACGCTATCGGGGCAAGCGTACGGGGCCCACAAGTACGACATGCTAGGGGTCTACGTGCAGCGGTCAACGATCCTGTTAACCGGGACGGGGCTCGTGCTGACGGTGTTCTACGCCTTCTCCAAACCCATCCTCCTCCTCATCGGCGAGTCGGCGGCCATATCGTCGGCGGCGGCGGTGTTCATCTACGGCCTCATCCCGCAGATCTTCGCCTACGCCTGCAACTTCCCCCTGCAGAAGTTCCTGCAGTCGCAGAGCGTGGTGTACCCGAGCGCCTTCATCTCCGCCGCCGTCCTCTGCGTCCACCTCCTCCTCACGTGGCTGGCCGTCTACGTCTTCCGCTGGGGCCTCCTCGGCGCCGCCCTCGTGCTCAGCCTCTCCTGGTGGCTCATCGTGCTGGGCCAGTTCGCGTACATCGTGCTCAGCGGCCGCTTCAAGCACACGTGGACGGGGCTGACGTGGCAGGCGTTCGGCGGCCTCTGGGGCTTCTTCAAGCTGTCGGCGGCGTCGGCGGTGATGCTCTGCCTCGAGTCTTGGTATGGCAATATTCTGGTTTTGATTGCCGGTTTGCTTCCCAATGCCGAGATTGCTTTGGACGCGCTTTCCGCTTGGTTAGTTTTAATCATTTCCCGCCTAAAACATACCTAATTTACATATTATTTATTTATTTTTAATTAATTTTATTCTCACTCGAGCACTTCGTGATCGAAATGAATGGTTGTTGTTGCAGCATGACAATATCGGGGTGGGCTTTCATGATTTCCATTGGATTTAATGCTGCTGCAAGGTCAGTCACGTCCTACTCTGAATATAATTAAAATGTGGACTTTGACATTTTTTTTTGGTTTTATAGTATAGCATTAACTTCATACGTACCTAATTTTAATTACGAAAAAACTAAATTATGGATGCATGCAGTGTAAGGGTGGGGAATGAGTTGGGGGCGGGACACCCGAAGGCGGCGGCTTTTGCGGTGGTGGTGGTAACCTCCACCTCCACCGTGATGGCGGTGATTGTAGCGATACTGGTGTTGTTGCTCCGCCACTACATCAGCTACATCTTCACCGGCGGCACCGCAGTCGAGGAGGCTGTCGCCGAACTCTCTCCTTTCTTGGCCGGTACCATTATACTCAACGGTATCCAGCCCGTTCTTTCCGGTACGAATTAACTTTCCTATACCCAGGGGCGGACCTACGTAGGGACGAGTGGGGGCACGGCCCCCACTAAAAAAAAAATTTTTTTTTTTTTTTTTTTTTTACTTTGCATCACTTCTTATCTGAGCCTACCTTCATCTATTGTTTCTCCCTATTCAATGTAATGTTATGTTCAATTGAATGTATAGTGTATGCGATATAAATAAGGGATTGAGATTATACAGTTTAGTAATTTACCTATAATTTTTGTTTCTCTATATATGAAATGAATTAGATTGGGTGCTTAGAGAAACATCCTAATGTCGAAAGTGAACTAATCCAACAATCAGAGTACTAAATGATATTATTTTCAATTTTTATTTTTCGATAAGGTTAAATTGAATTGATATAGGAATAGGATAGAACATATAAAGTTTATGTTTATCAAATATAAAGCAAATTTAACCATGTCATGTAATTCGACAATAAAAAGAGAACACTCCTAAGTAATATTTAGTTGCTTAAATCACTGATTATTCAACTAATCTCAGCTTATCATTTTTGTCCCCATTGGTATGAAGAGAATTTTTATTATGCATATGTTATGTTCACTCAGTCTCGATTAATTCTTATTTTTTATTGATTTTTTTTTACACATCTTCCATGCATTGTTGAATCATTGTTTTGTAATCATGTATCCCTCATGAGAAACTCTTTTAATTTGTTATTAATAATAATTACATCGGATTATTTTCGTCATATTAACTCAATTTTTTTTAAAAAAATTATATTTTAAAATTGATTTTTAGTCACGCAAGATTTGTGCCCCCACTGGGCAAAAATCCTGCGTCCGCCCCTGGCTATACCCATTAATTAAATATTAATTTCATGATAATTTTTTGCTGTATTAATTACGCGATGAGACAAGAATATTTAATACTCCAGTGTAGATGGTGGGAATAAATAAATAAATTAAAAACAGGGGTGGCAGTTGGGTGTGGATGGCAAGCATTCGTAGCGTACGTCAACATCGGATGTTATTACTTGGTGGGCCTCCCCATTGGCCTCCTCCTTGGCTTTAAGTTCGGCTTTGGCGTCCGGGTATTTATTTCATATACTCTACTCTCTTAATTCAATTAAGCGTTCCATTAATAGCATTTTTCGTTATTGAAAGTAGCTTCTAACATTTGATTTTATTTAATTGGTAATTATACATAGGGAATTTGGACGGGAATGATTGGAGGCACCCTCATTCAAACTCTCGTTCTTATAATTGTCACCTATCGTACCGACTGGCAAAAAGAGGTATATGTAGGGCTTGATTTATTTGCATACTCATTATTATATTCCTACATTATTCAAAGTTGCACTTTAGTAAGTCATAATGCATATTAAATCTACAATTAACATCACTGGAAGAATTTATATTGAAATCGAAGATGTTATTATGACTTCAAATTATGTTCTAGACTTTCTAGGTCGTCAATGAAACAAGTCTTGGGTTATGGAAGGCTAACAGTAATTTACGTTGTTATACTCTCCTTCTGTATAAATTTTTTTTCCGTAATTCTAGAGTTTGACACACTTATTAAAAAATACAATAATTATCATATATTTTCGTAAATTTATCTTAAAATTTATAATTAATTAATATCTAATCTCAATTGTAGCCAATAAACATAGAGAATTTATACAAAAAGAGCAAACAAATACAATTTTTGATGTCCAACATCGTAACTCATCAATAAATTATTACCTAAATACTTAAAATTACAATATTTTCTTTATAAAAAATTTGGACTAAAATGACAATCTTTTTCTATACGGATGGAATATTAATTTCTGGGTGTCATTTATTAATTAACTAGGCTTGACAAAAACACTGCACGCTCTGTCCATGCATTATATAACATGATACGACGACGTATTTGTTGGATCGAAATTAAGTGCTAGTAATAAAGTAAAGTACTGTTCCTATATAGAGAACGATACCTTTGCACATTAGAATATCACAAATAACAACACAATCACGTAGAGAGGAAAATCAAATCAACCAACTTGTTGACAAAGAAAAACTTCTATCTCTAGGTGTTACCCTAGTAGGATTTCAAAGTCTACTTCTTTTATTGATAAACACGAGCTACACAAGTCAATCAAAGATCCAACGTAAACTAGATTTCCCTACTAGAATACTCTCTACGCTTAACAACCCTTAGCACGTATTATCAACTCACAGCAAACTTAAAATCACTGAAAAGTTACATTCTTTACCTCAGAAACTTCCCCTACGAAACTCCTAAAGATCGCAGCTCTCCTTGACGTAAGAACGACTCTGTCGTTCCCTTGAGCCAACAGCCTTGAAACTTGTCTCTTGAACTCCGAGCTGTGTTCTTACTCTCCAATGGCTACTTAGAAACCTCCAAAGCTCCTAATGCCGTCTCTCTCTTGGATGCTCCTCTTTCTCTCTTGGAAGTATGTCAAACTAGGTTGATAATGCCTTGTATTTATAGGCCTCCAAAGGATGACGAAAATATAATTTATTTATGGTCTAATCTGATATATTATCCCATAAATAATATTATATATTTCCATCAAATAATATCCTAAAATACCACAAACAATATCTCTAACTTGACATTATCTTGTTTCCATAAATAGATCTTATCTCTCCATGATAATTCCGACCCATTATCTGCAAGATATAATCTCCACTTTCTTTGTTTTAACGTCTCCTTGTGCTCCAAGCAAACATTCGAAACCCTAGACGTAATATCTCGCGATTTGCCTCTTCGCTGGAACGTTGACAGCTGTCTTTGCTCTGTTTTCCTTATTCCCTGGAATTTCCATTCCTTCTCTTCTTCTTGAGCTCTGATGCTCTTGTTCCTACTGTTCCCTAGGATGACTGATCCATTGGTCAAACTATTATTCCCTAAAACTTTTCCAAATAACTCTCATACTTTTGTTGTTATCTGAAATAATACTTAAGAACAAACTATTAAATACATAATGTTTATCATCGTCAAAACACCCAAGGTTCTTTGAGGAAACCTTCTTTCAACAGTATCTAACCAAACATTCAAACATTCCCATATATTTGAACTGCTTTTCTGTATCTAGCTGAGACTCTGAGGTAGCCACATTGTACCTAATTCGTCTTGATTCAAGTGGGATAATTAATTAGGGGTTGTCATACAACCTGCAAAATTAAAAAAGCTTGTCGGTTGTCTTAGGCTCCGTTAAACGAGCGTATTTATGAAAACTTTTTGTTTATGCTGTAATTTTAATTGTTAATTGGAACGTATTTATTGAAAATTGAAATTTAAGTGATAATACAAGAAAGTATGAAGAGAAAATTAAAGTATTTTTTTAAAAGAATGTTTATAAATAATATGCCAAACAAGTCTTTAGATATAAGTTTTCGGTTGTCTGTCAAATGTTGTTTGTAAGTATGAAACCCTTGAAGCTTTGTGTGTAACTCTAGTATGGAATATAAGCATGCTCAAGGACGTTTCTTGTTAATTTTTCTTTTTGTAGGTGGAGAAAGCCACAAACCGGTTGGATAAATGGGAAGAAAAGCAAGAACCTCCTCTGGACGAATGAGGCCCATCACCATCGGTCCGGCCCAATTTGGGCCTATTTAATTCTTTCATCTTGCTTTTTTTTTTGGGTTTCTACGCTTGTAGCTTAGACTTTGTTGACAATTATTATTTTCATAGTACTTGTAGAGTTGTAGTTCTAGGCTTCTAGCCATAGAAAAAATCAGCTGCATTTTGTTCTGAGTATGGAAGTTGGAACTATCATATCAATGCCGGGGAAAAAGATTTAAACTTCACATCATTCTTCAGTGGCTCTTTGTATTTAATAAATTTTAAATTATTCCTACCAATTTTTTTTTTGAAATTTTAAATTACACCAATGTTCAGTTACTCCATGGTTTTAGCTAGATTCCCTTCAACATCTTATTTAGAGGTTTCAATAATTTCCACTGGAGGTATATATGGAGATGTCGACGTCTATTCTAGACATAAAGCGATTCTGACTAATCAAATCAGTTGTAAAAACAAAAAAAAAATATTAAATTATACGTGTTTTCTAAGAGTTTTTTTTTCAAAAAAAATACGGTCTTCCTCTTTCTCAAATCTTCCACATTCAATATCGATCAATAAAGTTCTAAACATTCTCTTTCAACTATAATAATAACCGAGATTTCATTTTTAGGTCTTTCTACTATAATAACACTTGACATTTCATTTTCATACCTACAAGTAACAATGCAACCCTTTAGATTAACGATACATATTATGACAATAAATATAAAACAATGTATATTATGACAACAAATATAAAACATCCATGGATATTTTTTTTGGTTCTTCTTACCTAGGCCAATACAACAACGGATGAAAATTCGAACTTATAACCTCATGATTATAAGGTGTTATATTTAGTAGTTGGAATAGAAAGACTTGACATCCATGAATTTTACAAAATTGTACATACTATATATGATGCATGTTGATACCTTTCGCCCTAAATTCCTTATATTTATACACCACTAGAAGAGGTGGACCACCACACAATTTCCCAAACTAATTCTATATGCAAATTACAATGAGGGTCCGTTTGTCATATGTACTTATAAAGACATTTTTATTTATAAAATATTTTTTAAAGGAAGTAATTGAAATTTAAATAACATAGAAAAGCATGAAAAAAAAACTCCTGAAATTGCCTTTATAAGGATAATACTAAACAAACCCTAAATAAGCATGCATTTTGTTAAGAGTGTGCCTAATTATTAAAAAATGTTTGGACAAATTTCATTTATGTCATGAGCTCTCAAAAACCTCATTAAGACTGGAAAGTTGGAGTCTTGTCTTATTTTAGAGACATAGCAATTTGATAAACGTTCAGTTAATTGAGTGGTTTGGAGGTAAATTTTCTTAAGTATTATATTTAGAGATATCTGGTTTGATATCTACTGAAGGTGTGTATGAGGATGTTGAAGTTGAGAGGGGTCTATTCCTTCGTGGACCAACAATACTTCGGTCAAACCCTAAAACCAGCTTTTCCATCAGCCGCCACATTCACCACACCACCGCCTCTTAATCAAGCTTCGATCCTCCACCCCCACACCAAAGTTCTTCCGCCCTCCTCTGTTCTACCATTGTCGATCACCTTTCTCTACAATGAAGCACCTCGCCGAACTCGTGACTTCACCACCCTAGATCCAAGAAGCGCCTCCGTCCTTGTGACTTCACCATTCAAACTTGCCCTTCGTCAGACATGTGAACGTGACTCCACCAAGCCCACCCCTTACCCAGATATGTTGTTTCCATGTCCAATGCCGCCGCAACCTGACCATAGGGAAACACCCACTGAACTACCCTATGTATAGGGGCAAAACCCCTTCAACCAATTTTTAAGCTTGTTTTGGAAGATTGGGAAAGTAATGACCTAGAAAATCTTGAAGAAAATAACAAATCCAGAGGCCGAGGAAGCTATTTTTGATTTGCTATTATTCTACTTGTTGTTGAAATGATTTTTATTTTTTCTTGTTCAAGCCAAATTAAATGTATCTCTACCAAAAGCTTCGTTTGGACTATCAGATTTAACACAGACATGAAACAAACTGACTTGAAAACAATTACCAATGATCCTATTTCCATATACATTCCAAAACTTCTATCCCATGAAAATCATTGAACATCTAAAAGACCAAGTCGAAAATGAAAATCTACAAACATTTCGTACGTGATACATTCATATGTTGATGTGAAGATGCTTATAGGTTTGGTTCGAGATTGTTGTTTTGGGTAAGAGATCGAAGACATGGTCATGTGATCCTATTGGCTTCTAGAGACGAAACTATAATCACACGAAATCGTGCCCCAAGTCCACATTTCCCCTTGCTTCTGCGCAGTCACAAACTGCACTGATCCCCTGACGTCACTCGCTGTCTAGAGGCGCCGACAACCACCACAATTCCAAGCCTCAGATGGGGGTGGAGGAACGGTGGATGTGACAAGTTCATGAGTGGATCTGAGAAACACTTGCAAGACAATATAAGTTTGTGGCCCTCAAACTCGCATCCAACGCTGTCGATGCTGACCGCCATTAACGCCGCCATAGCTGATCTCCAAAATCACGCTGCTCGCAAGTCATCGTGAAGAGATAACATGAACTCAAGAAGAATAGGGTTTAGATTTTCTAAAAATTTCCTTGCTCGGGTTGAATATATTTGATACAATATTGAATAGTCGCTTGTGTCTCGACACTTTAAGGGCTAATTTGGACACTTATATGCGTTTCTGTAAGTTGGACATCAAAAAGCGTCGACTTTTTCTATTTGTACTCTGTGTACCCAAATTTATTCTCGACGCTGTAGACAAACGTCGACCATAAAACATCTATTATTAGCCTGTTTTCTAGTAGTGTAAATAATTATTTGATAAAACAAAAATGTGAATTTTGTATTTTTTTAATATGTTACAAATTTGGATTTAACAATTTGAATAAAAAAAATTATATAACAAATGATAATATTGTATAAATTGTTCAAACAAAAATAAAGGATTTTTCTCTTTTAATAATAAAAACTGTATTTACAAGGGACATGTTACTTTGTAAATCTCTAAATTTTCAACTATGAATGAAAATAGATCGGGTGATGGATGGGTGAACCACTTCTATCACCAGATCTGTGAAACAATCACTCCATCCGTCATCCGGAAAACTCATCACCCGCATCCAATCCACCATCATCCATCGAGTTTTCAGGTGGATCGAGTAAAATAAACAAGTGTGCTATCTTTTGTAATTTTTTGGTCCAAACTTGTAATAATCATATAAAAATTACATTTTATATACAAAAACTTGTAATAAAAAAAATACTACAAAAGCAAGCATTAAAACTAGAAAATTATCCAAAATCCAATATATAAAACATTAAAAGTAGTTTAAGTGATGAAACATTTCACGTAATTACAATAATATAAGACAAATTAATTATTAAAAGTCAAATAACTGTATAAAGAAAAGACGGGTGAAACTGGTGGATGGGTGATAGGTCAGGTGGTGTGTTGGATCATGGATGGACCTTCACCCGCATCCGACCTGTCTACCACCTGCTCCATCCGTCACCCGGTTATCACCCGTCTTAGATTGAGTTTTCATCCGTTTATTCGGTTCGTGTGCTCTGATGGATCGGGTATCCATGGATGATTTCCATCCTTATTTTCAACCCTATACCTACACTTAAAGCATTTACAAGGAACGTGTTATCTCCTCTAACGGGCCTATAATAACCGTTTCTCAATCATATTTTATCAAAGTTAACGGGTTTAGTTCCGGCCCAATTAGAAATCAAACTACAAGGCATCGGTTCTGGCCCAGAAATCAAACAGCTACTCTTGGGATCTAAACGGGCCTCAGGTCCCCAAACGTGACAATATACGAGCTTGTAAAAGTCCACATTATAATCGTTGGTGTTATAAGATGACAGATTAAGGTGAATTATTCACCTTTTATTTGGCCTATATGACCCCTTTTGTAATTGTGGCCCTTAAGAGCCAGAAGATCTATATGGCTGGATAACTCCAACCTTTGTCTGACAAGCCAAGGTTTTGGATATAAAAGCAGATGTAATGTTATGTAAAAACCATCCATGAATTGAACGAAGTTTTCTTCAGTTTGTTCAAAATCTCATAACACGTTATCAACACGAGAGTATCAAAACACCAACTGAGTTAGGCAAGATCATCAAGGTATAAGTTATACCCGTTTTCATTTTCTCTAACCAAATGGTTTAAGGAAATCATGTCGTATTAAAAGTATGCTCTGTAGTTGCCCAAAATTGGCTTCTTCTACATCAAAAACTCATAAAAACGCTTGAATTTCTTCTACCATTTTATGACTCGATGATACGAGAGCAAGCATCAAATTGTTTTTCACAAAAGAAAATTTTTCGAACAAACACCTCGGTTTTTTATTAGATCTGAATGGAGATTACAACAAAATCGAGTTTTACATCCCAAATCAAAATATAAACTCATACTTTATACAAGATCTAAGCTAAAACCGATTTTACATATCTCCTTGCCGGATCTTTCCAAAACGCCTAAAAACCGAGGCTTTGCTTGCGGTGTTATTCAATAGCCTTCCCGCATAACCCGTAGAAACTGTCGGATCATTATAAGAAGAATTGTGTAGATAAGTATGGTGAAAATGGTGATCTCGATTATAACCCGATCGGAAGGAGACATGGCGGTCGAAGAAGGACGAAGAGATGAAGATGTTAAGAGGATAAGGATGAAAAATTTAGTGGTAAATATTTAAAGGTGGTAAAGGGGTAATAGTAAAGGATTAAAAGAATAGAAGAAATGAAAGAAGTATTAGGTTACCTATAAGAACTTATTACCATTCTTTCCACAAGATTTACAAAGGCTTGATTTTCCTCCATTGAAATCCTAAAATGATTCTTCTTTTTGAAAGCAAACTTTTTTCCCACAAGGTGTAAAAGTTTAAAAGCTTTCATAATGAAATAGAACTTTCATGGTTTAATATGAATATCCCTTGTCTTGCATGTCCACTTTACGTGTCAAATGAATTTCAAAAGCAATTTGACAAAACCATCCTATAAGCAAAATAATGCCTTTTTGTTTCTTCTTTATCATCATGTTTAATCACTATTCATCTACTATTCATAGAAATGATAAGATATATATGCCATCATGACTTTACATATATTAAAGGTTTAATTTTCTTGTCATACAAATTGTACACTTCATCCAAGCATATGTACGTTACTTTTACTTATATACATACATATAAGCATGAACACATGATATTTCATGCATGTGACATTTAATTTAAATTCAATATAGGAAAGTTACATATAGTGTTAGCATATAATTATGTACATATTTAAATATTTAAAGTTTTGTTAACTTAAATTAATAATTAACATAAGTGTTAAATTTCGTAGTTAATATCCAATGGCAGATATTGCAAAGCGAGAGTTTGATAATCTCGACTTATCCGACCAAAGATATCTGGAATGGAGGGTTGATATACTGGCGCACCTCCAAGCTAATGGCCTACAAGAGACGATCAAAGAAACTGAAAGTACTTCCCCATAAGATAAGGCTAGGGCGATTATCTTTCTTCGCCATCATATTCATGAAAGCCTGAAATCTGAATATCTACTGGTGGAAGATCCTAAAGAATTATGGGAAAGCTTGAAGCAAAAGTATGGCCATCAACAGAAGGTCCTGCTCCCAAAAGCCACATATGAATAGGTGAATTTAAGGTTTCAAGACTTTAAATCAATTAGTGATTATAATTCTGCGTTGTTCCGTATAACATCTCAATTACGCTTGTGCGGGCAAATAGTCACTGAAGAGAACATGCTGGATAAAACCTATTCGACCATGCATGCTTCCAATGTATTGTTACAACAACAATACAGGGAAAGAAACTTTAAAAAGTATTCTGATATGATATCAGTATTACTTGTGGCTGAGCAGAACAATGAACTCCTCATGAAAAATCACAACATGAGGCCAACAGGTGTTGCACCGTACCATGAAACAAATGCAACACATGGAGTGTTTCCAGGTCCTTATGCTGCCCAAAAGGATAGTAGCGGGCATCAAGATAATCACGGACACGATGGTGGTCGTGGTCGTGGTCGAGGCCGTGGCCATGGCAGAGGTCGGGGTCACGGTCGTAGACGTGGTAGAGGTACGGGTAATTACCAAAGACAACATGCTCCTGAAGCATCCTCTTCTAGGGGGAATGAGAACCAAATGGTCCATAATGGTCCTACATGGCCTTCCCGAAAATCCAAATCTGTGTGCTATAGATGTGACGTGACATGTCACTGGGAAAATGTTTGTCGAACAACCAAACACTTGGTTGATTTGTACCAGGATTCTCAAAAGAATAAGGGGAAGAACGTGGAGACTCATTTTGTCGACGATACCTCCCCTATACCCAACCTAGACGTCTCTGACTTCATCATAAATGATGAATTTAGGATCAATGAGAATATCAACTAAATACTAGTAGTTATCTTTCAATGTAATATATTGTAAGATATTATGGTGTGTTTCCTTATCATCAGACATGTATCATCTAGCTACCCTGTTGTGTCATAAATAAATTTGTTGTTAAGTTTGTAATCATATTTTCTTTATTTTGAAGATATGGATATAACCAAAGATGTATCAAGTGGCAAGGATCAATGTCTGGTGGACAACGCCACTACGCACACCATCTTAAGAAATAAATAATACTTTACACAATTGACATTACTTGAAGCAAATGTCAATACAATTTCAGGTGTGACGCAACTTATTGAAGGCTCTGGAAGAGCTTGTGTTTTGCTCCCTAAAGGAACAAAGTTATTAATAAATGACGCATTATATTCGAGTAAATCTCGAAGAAACTATTGAGTTTCAAAGATCTGCGTCAAAATGGGTTTCATATAGAAACTGTGAATGAAAATGACAAAGAGTATTTGTGCATCACAAAAGAAATGTATGGCAAAAAAACATTTCCTAGAAAAATTGCCAGCCCATTTTACTAGACTTTATCATACATATATAAGTCCGATAGAAACAAATGTAACATCTGATAAGAAATCAAATGGCAAAAAGATGTTTACATTATGGCATGACTGATTAGGTCATCCATGAAATGGGATGATGCATAAAATAATTGAAAGCTCAACTGGACATTCACTAAAGAATGTGAAAGTCCTTAAAGCAAATGATTTTAACTGTAGTGGTTGTTCACTTGGTTAATTAATCACCAGACCTTCTAAGAACAAGATTGGAACTGAGAACCCAACGTTCATAGAACGAATACAAGGTGATATTTGTGGACCGATAGTTCCACCATATGGACAATTTCGATACTTTATGGTGTTGCTTGATGCATCAACACAATGGTCACATGTAAGCCTCTTATCAATAAGAAATATAACTTTTGCTAAACTCTTGGCCCAAATAATCAGGCTACGAGCTCAATTTCCAGATTATACAATTAAAAGAATTTGTCTTGATAATGTAGGAGAATTTACATCTCAAGCATTCAATGATTATTGTATGTCAATTGGGATTATAGTTGAACATCCAGTGGCTCGTGTTCACACACAAAATGGTCTTGCTGAATCTGTAATTAAGCAATTATAGCTAATAGCCAGACCATTGATAATGAAGTCCAAACTACCATCATCTACTTGGTGACATGTGATATTACATGCAATTACTTTATTTCGACTAAGGCCAACTGCATATCAAAAATCTTCCCCATCATAATTAGTGACTGGTAAAGAACTAGATATATCTCACTTAAGAGTACTTGCATGTGCAGTTTATGTTCCTATTGCTCCACCACAACGCACAAAAATGGGTCCACAAAGGAGATTGGGAATTTATGTAGGTTATGAATCCCAGTCAATTATTAAGTACCTTGAACCAAAAACAGACGACCTATTTATGGCAAGATTTGATGATTGTCATTTTAATGAAAATAAATTTTCAAATCTTGGTGGAGAAAGAAATAAGGAAATTACGTGGAATGCTCCATTACTATCCCATCTTGATCCGCGAACAAAAACGTGTGAGCAAGAAGTACATAAAATTATACACTTGCAGAGTATAGCAAATCAATTGCCTAATTCATATACAGACACGAAGAAAGTGACAAAATCACATGTGTCTATTATAAATGCCCCTGAAAGAATAGAAATTCCCACAGAGCAATTAGGCAAATCTCATATAGATGAGCTTACAGTACGCCGCAAACGTGGTAGACCACTTGGTTCTAAAGACCTAAAACCAAGAAAAACTAGACGGCATAACAACACAATAGATTTTGCACCAATTGCTTAGTCATGGGGAGAACGAGACAAAAATGAACATGACAAAGATACCCCAGAGAATCAGGAAGGTCTAATGGAAACCATTCTAGATAATGATAAGAATGTTGACAATTATGAAATCTCAATCAATTATGTTTCTACTGTAATACAATGGAATGGAAAACAAATTGTTGTTAATGAGATATTTGCATACTCTATCGCCACCAAAATAGCAATAGATAATGATGATATTGAGCCACAAACTATTGATGAGTGTCGTCGTAGACACGACTAGCCAAAATGGATAGAGGCAATCCAGACTGAATTAAAATCGCTTGAAAAACGTGAAGTTTTTGGTCATATAATACCCATACCATTGGGTATAAAACCAGTAGGCTATAAATGGGTATTTGTACGAAAGCGAAATGAGAAAAATGAGATAGTGAGATAAATGGCAAGACTTGTAGCTCAAGGATTTTCTCAAAATGCCCGGGATAGATTACAAACAAACATATTCTCCTGTAGTTGATGCAACTACATTAAGATTTTTAATTAGCCTAGCTATTTCAGAGGAACTACAAATGCGACTTATGGATGTCGTAACATCATATTTATATGGATCACTTGATAGTGATATCTATATGAAAGTTCCTGAAGGACTAAAACTACCAGAAAAGCATAAAGTAAAACCCCGAGAAATGCTTTCTATAAAGTTGCAAAGATCATTATATGGTCTAAAGCAGTCTGGAAGAATGTGGTACAACCGACTTAGTGAATATCTCATTAAAGAAGGTTATAAGAATGATACCATTTGTCCATGTGTTTTCATTAAGCAATTCAAATCTGGGTTTGGTATTATTGCAGTATATGTTGATGATTTGAACATTATCGGTACGATCGATGAGCTTGAAAATACTGCAAAATACTTGATGACAGAATTTGAAATGAAGGATCTAGGAAGGACCAAATTTTGTCTCGGTCTACAAATTGAGCATTTGGATGATGGAATTTTCATCCATCAAACAAATTATACCGAGAAAATTTTGAAAATGTTCTACATGGACAAAGCACATCCATTAAGTTCACCTATGTAAGTTCGCTCTCTTAGTACGCATGATGATCAATTCCGACCTCGAGAAGAAGACGAAGAAGTACTTGGTCCTGGAGTCCCGTATTTGAATGTGGTTGGTGCATTAATGTATCTCGCAAACAATACAAGACCAAATATTGCTTTTGATGTAAGCCTGTTATCAAGATACAATTCACAACCAACAAGGCGACACTGGAATGGAGTTAAACATGTGTTCCGATACTTACGAGGTACTCTTGACCTTGGATTGTATTATCATAAAAATGCAAATGCTACTCTTGTTAGATATGCGGATGCAAGATATTTATCAGATCCCCACAAAGCAAAATCTCAAAATGGCTATGTATTCACGTATGGAGACAAAACGATCTCTTGGAAGTCAACAAAGCAAACACTTACGGCTACATCCTCAAATCACGCAGAACTCATTGCTCTTTATGAAGCTGGAAGAGAATGTGTCTGGTTGAGGTCAATGATTGGATATATACAAAAAGAATGTGAACTTAAGGCAATCACTGATAGTCCAACCAAGATATATGAAGACAACTCAGCATGCATCACCCAAATAAAGGAAGGCTATATCAAGGGTGATCGTACCAAGCACATTTCACCAAAACTATTCTCAAACCATGATCTAGAGAAAGAAGGCAAAATTGATGTCCAACAAATCCGATCATATGACAATCCTACTGATTTGTTCACAAAGGCATTACATCCCAAGAAGTTTGAAGAACTTGTGTTCAAGATCGGAATGCACAGACTTTGAGAAGTATGTTAATCTCAGGGGGAGAATTATACACACTATACTCTTTTTTCCTTTGATCAAGTTTTTATTTCACTGGATTTTTCCTGACAAGGTTTTTAATGAGGCAGTAATACCAAGCGTATAAAGCAAGTTGTACTCTTTTTCCCTGTGCTATGGTTTTTATCCACACTGGGTTTTTCCTAGCCGAGTTTTTTAACGAGGCAGCCATGACCTTGAGAAAAGGTGAATATTCAAGGGGAAGTGTTATAAGATGATAGATTAAGGTGAATTATTCACCTTTTATTTGGCCTATACGACCCCTTTTGTAATTGCGGCCCTTATGGCCCTTAAGAGCCAGAAGATCTATATGGCTGGATAACTCCAATCTTTGTCCGACAAGTTAAGGTTTTGGCTATAAAAGCAGATGTAATGTTATGTAAAAACCATCCATGAATTAAACGAAGTTTTTTTCAGTTTGTTCAAAATCTCACCACAGTTGGAAGGATCTTTTAGAATTTGAAGCATTTTCATAACGAAAAAGAAGAAGAATTTAAAGCATACTAAACGGTTACCTTTTGTTTTGACAAAAAAGAAAAATACTTTAAATAATCTCCTAAATGAACCAGTATAACGACAAAGGATGGGCCCTAATGGGTGAAGCTTTTGTTCAGTCGCCTTGAGTACAAGATATCGGACGAGTGCATTAGATTACTATACAAACAAGCTATTTGGGCAAATGAGGGAAATATACCTGATAAAGAATTTCACGATGTATGGTGGAGATCCTCGCTAGGGTTGCCTTGCCCACACACAATCAAGAGATATGTAGAGGCTGGTATCCTGATATTGCCAAGTGAAATCCATATATTTTGGAAACAAATAAAGTGGGAAGGAGTGGGCCCTGAAGATCTCGGAAGTGACGATAATGAGCATATTTCAAGACAAGATGTCTTAATGAAGAAGATGTACCAAGACTGGGAAGGAAAGGAAATGCCCGACGAGCTGTTATACAGTCTCACGACAAGGTACGATGACTACCATAACCCGAGCACTTCTACCTTGGGAGAGCCCCCGTGCGGAGATACTAGTAAGGGGAGACCTAAGAAGGACTCGACCAAGAGGGACCCCACTTGGCTGGAGCACAAGCAGAAGAAGCAAAAGAAGAAGGAGCAAAAAAAGGAGGAGGACCAAAAGAAGAAGGACAATCAAAAGAAGAAGGAGGAGGAAAAAAAGAAGAAGGATGAGGAAAAGAAAAGGAAGAAGGATGAGGAAAATAAGAAGAAGGATGAGCAAAAGAAGAAGAGGAAGTCAGATAGCATTTAATCGTTCGTCGGATCAGAACTGTCTCTGATGCATGATGGAGACACCAAAAAAGTTTCAGACGGCAAAGAGAGTGACACTGGGCCGATCCCGCCCAAAATTGAAGTTGATCCAAGAAACGGGAAAAATGTTTTTCACCTCGATTTTAATTGGGGCGTACGAAATGTTGACCCTTTCATGTTCGACTACATCACCCGAGTAGAAGACGTACAAGGTGATGGTCATTGTGGGTACCGTTCCTTGTCTGTACTGTTAGGGTTGGGGGAACAGAGTTACGACTACGTGCGACATGAGCTTTCAAAGGAACTGCAATTGTATCGAGATCTCTACCGACCAGCGAGTATGGTGAATGACATTGACCATCTTATCAAGATGGTTGATCATACGGGACCTTGCTGGGAGGATCACTGGATAGAAATGCCGATGGTTGGGTTAGAGTTTGCAACCAGATTCCAGGTGGCTCTTGTCTTTCTCTCATGGAGTGGACCTCATACATGTCTCCCCATGTTCGCTCCCCCGGATGCCTGTCCTCCCACAAAGGTGCATATGGTAGCACTAGTAGGAAATCATGATCATATTATCCCGGTAAGCATACTTATACATCCGCGCTTTACCTTGTGAATTATGTTATACTCATTTTAGCTTATTTCTTTATAGGTTTGGCTAGTTGATGACCGTTGTCCAATCCCACCCTCGCATGCCGTTTGAAACAATTGGAAGCATAGTAGTGTTGAAGGATGGGATGCAACATTTAGGGAAATGATGAATGAATATCTCGTCAAACGTGGAAACCTCGGTCGTGGCGGTTTGGTTATGTAGTTACGGGAGGGAGATTGGATAAATTAGGATCACATGTGAATCCACTCCTTTTCCACTTTGTAATAAGAATTAGCAATATATGAACTTTTAATTACCTTGGTATTTATACTTGATAAATGTGAATTCATTCAACTGTGTTCAAAAAAATAAACATTTATCCAAAAAATAAACAATTAAACATAAAATAAACATTTATATTCAATTGTGTCCATGAAAAGAAACATTAAGATTTTTTTTTTGTAAAATAAATTTTTTATATTATGTTACGTTGCACGGTCTAGCACAGACCGTGCAGCTGACCATGCTGAAAAACAGAAGCTCTCAGTAAAGTTGCCAAAATCGGGCTTTTTTAAACGCCACAGCGTAACGTTTAGCAAACGCCACATCGTAACGTTTAGCAAACGCCACATTGTGGCATTTAAAAGCGCCAGTGTGGCTTCAGCTTTGGAGTTTGGGCTAGATTTAGAGGCTATTGGGTGGCATTTACAAAACTAGTGGACGCCACTTGGTGGCGTGTAGGGTGGCTAAAAGAATTTTGGGGTTTATAGGGTTTAGGGTTAATGATTTGTGGTTTTGTGCACCCTAAATCCAAACATTATATTGTATTTGAGGTATGCATGTCCATAGATTACTATTATGGTTTTGAGTTTAGGGTCTATGTTGAAGCAAGGGTTTAGGGTGTTTGAGAATTTTGAATCTTGGATAGTATAAGGTCTAATATGGTTTAGGGTTAGAAAGAGTCTTTCTATTTGTAACTTCAAGGGGCATTCTGTGAAGCCTTTAGTAGAAGAGCTTCAAAAGTACATCCCCGACTACGATATAATTACAAAATATTAGGGCCATATATACCTGTTGAAGATTTGTTCTTCGAAAAAAATTTGGACATCTCAAACCTTAAACCCTAATGAATGGACCAAGCCACTAAAACCAAAAATCCTAAACCCTAAAACACCCTAACCTAAACCCTCTCACATAACCTTAAATGCCACATAGTGGCGTTTAAGTTTTAAACGCCACACAATGGCGTTTAAGTGTATGTGAGAGGGTTTAGGGTAGGTTTTTTTTTAGGGTTTTACGTTTTAGGGTTTTATTAAACAAGGTTTATAGTCTGAGAAATTTGGATTTTTGTTGAAGAAAATATATAGGTGTAGGGTTTTGGATTTAGGGTGTAGGGTATAGGAGTTCATTAAATAGGGTTTTGGATATGAGATTTCAAGGTTTCAGTTTAGGGTAATATCTTCAATAGGTATATATGGCCCGAATGTTTTGTAGTTTTGTTCGTAGCATGATTTCGCTTGATTTAGTCCAAGATGCGTCGGAGGCAGCACCAAGTAAAATTAATACGTCTTATGCATCTGCCTACAAATCTCAAACCTTAAACCCTAATTAATGGACCCTTAGCCATTAGAACCAAAAACCCTAAACCCTAAAAAACCCTATCCTAAACCCTCTCATAAATACATAAACGGCACAACGTGACATTTAAGTCTTTGTGAGAGGGTTTATGGTATGTTTTTTTAGGGTTTAGGGTTTAGGGCTTAGGGTTTAGGGTTCAGACTTTTATTAAATAGGGTTAAAGGTGCATAAAGGATATTCAGTATGTATATATGGGCCGAATATTTTAGAGATTATTTGAGATTCTCTGATGGTCCTTCAATAGAAGAGCTTCAGAAGTACATGACTACGAACAAAACTACAAAATATCGGGCTAATATATACCTATTGAAGATATTTTATTCGAAAAAATTTGGACACCCCAAACCTTAAACCCTGATGAATGGACCATAGCCATTAAAACCCTAAACCCTAAAAAATCCTACCCTAAACCCTCTCACATAAACAAAAGCACTACATAGTAGCGTTTAAGTATTAAAAGCCACACAATGGCATTTAAGTGTTAAATTCCACGATGTGGCGTGTAACTCTTAAACGCCGTGGCGTTTAAGAGTTACACGCCACATCGTGGAATTTAACACTTAAATGCCATTGTGTGGCTTTTAATACAACTTAATTACATAGGGTTTTAGACTATAGGCTTTTAATACAACTTAATTTAACACTTAAATGCCACAACTTAATACAACTAATTGAAGGGTTTTAGACTATAGGGTTTAGGATTTATGAGTTTAGGGTTTAGATTTTGTTACTTAATTACATAGGGTTTAAGGTTTCATATTATTTAATTAAAATAAGACCCTAATTGTAAGGGTTTAATTATAATAAAAAACGAGTACGGACAAATATAATACAAAAATGGTGCAAATAGAATATGAGTACGAACAAATAGAATACGAAATGTCACTACAAAATAGACCATAACATCCACTGCCCTAAAACCCACAAACCAAAATATACGAACAACAGTCTAATCATCGTCGTTATTAGAGCCCCTTTCTAGCCTAGAATCGAGATGCTCCGCCATCTCCCGATCACGTGCTTCTCGCTCAGCTGCTTTCTGATCAGCCGCCGACCTGGATGATGAACCCCTATCGTATATAGATGGTAATCTGGACCGTGGGGTGGCTGATGACTCACCCGTCAAATACTGGCTTTGGGACTGTCGCTGTGACGCCCGTATCGGTGGATCAGCAACAGGTATCTCATCGACATCGATAATGTACGCAAGCCTCTGCCAGTCCTCCATCTTGCCACCTCCTCGCAGAATAACCTCCCGAACATGCACCCTCACCATGTTCAACCGTTGTCATTCAATCATATAATGTTAAGTGAATAAACTTTATAAAGATATTACAAATATGTAATATTATAGATTTCAAACGCTAAACATACCCGAGATGCATCCAAAGCCGAAACAACATGGCATCTGCGACGAGGTTGCTCGGTCGCGTTGTGTATGACATATGGATGTGAAATGGGAAGGAACCAATCGAGATACTCCTCATCCACAACATAATCAGCAACAACCAACGGACTAGCTAAGAGCTCAGCACAAAGATGCTCATCCAAGCGATCTCAACCGTCCCATTGGGCATCAAACTCCAACTTGTAAGCATCCTTTCCTTTTAGGCTTTCAGGGTGTTCAACTGAATGGGGCCGTATCGGGTCGAGAGGCTTGCTCTGGCTCCGTCCAAACGGGCGTGCCACGCGGTTAGGCATGTACGGCTCTACTGTTTTTTGGAAGTGTATCGTGCCTTGATATGTAGAAGCTCTATACCGCGAATCGAAATCCAGCTGGCCGTGCGGCATCCACCGCACCTACAAGCATAAACAACATCAATGTTACGAGTAACCATTATAAGCTAATCACAAAATATAATAGAATCATGTACTTAAATCCTCAAGCCGATACTCATCAAGGACGTGGCAGTAACTCTGAATTCGAGATGGATCCCGTGGAGGGGGGCATAATACCCAATACCATGCCGCTCGTCGGTCATCGTCGGCTCTCCTAACCTGGGGATGCGGATGTCTGGGAAACCTAGGAAAGTACGCCCATATCCACATCTGCAATCGTCACAAAATAAATTTAAACCCTAATTTTTTAAATGGTAGTTTTTTTGTTCAGTGCAATATACAAAGATTAAAAGATTAGCGACGTTTTACCTGGAGTAGAAAACAACAATCGACTATGCTCTTGGCCTTCCCACGTGAAGCCTCACCTAGGTTCCTGTACAAGCAGGCGAGAACTCCGGCTCCCCAGGCCGTCCGCTGGGTACGCTTATGATCCACGCACAACGGCAACAACTGACACATTAGCTTGTTCGTGGACTTGTTCACGAACAAGCTGGACCCAACAAGTGGAATAAATACCCTGCTGCACAAGACATGGGGTCGTCGCCCAACAAAATCATCGGACGCACGTCGAACACGAAGTCCCATGCATCAATCCCAGCTGTCTTCACCCACTTTTTCACCTCCACTGGGTCGTAGTAAAAAACCTCATGCCATAAATCGGCCAACGCCTCGTCATCTAGTACCGCACTAACTAGGTATCCCTCGATAGGCAGCCCCATGATCCTCTCGACATCATGAAGTGTGACGGTAATCTCGCCCCACGAAAAATGGAAGTTGTTGGTCTCTGGATGCCACCTCTCCACAAAAGCAGAAATGAGGACGTGGTCCACACTTCCAAACTGAAACGCGTGGAGTCCAGTCAACCCGCTCAGTGACCAGCTACCCTCAACCACCTCCCTCTGGGAATAAGGCGGTGCCGTCTCTAGAAATGGAGATAGTGTGGACGTGTATGAACCTTCAGACGACGAGGGGCCTCCGTGGGATGATGCCATATCCGATGCGCAATGTGTTGGTCGAAGGACGACAGAAGCTCACCGTTTCCCACCCCGTAAAGAGGTTCAGGACGGGCGTCGTCATCGTGACGTGCGGAATGGGGAGCGGGAGGGTCGGGAATAGCGTCATGAGCGCGACGTGCGGGCTGGGAAGCGGGAGGGTCTGGAATAGGCTGGGGAGCGGGAGGGTCAGGAATAGGCTGGGGATCGGAAGGGTTGGGAATAAGTTCATGCGGGGGGATCCTCCATGACAAGATCAACGTCGGTAGATGTGACGGGATCCTCCATAAGAACATCGTCCAATCCAAGGACGAGATCATCACTATGGACGAGACGTCGAGTCTTCTTCTTCTTCTTCGTCGGTCGATCTGCCCTCTTCCGCTTGGGCACATAAGCAGTAACTCGACGGTTCTCTGTGTCCCGTACTACCGAGCAAAACCGTCATTGAAAGCCATCCAATATATCCTTTTTAATCATAAAAAAAATTCTTTTGAGTTACATTGGGTTTATACACTCAATGTACGTTTATATATACTTATACGAGAAATAATAAGGTTGCATAATATTATTTATATTTTTGTTTGATTTAGATTATAATAAATATATATTTCTTTTTTTTGGAATATTAATATATATATATATTTCTAATCTTTAGTTGTAATAAATATATATGAATAAGTTATCAATTGAGATAAATCTATTTATGAGTTTTTAATTAATTTAATATAGCTACTTTTTTTTTTATATTTTTTCATTTAGTAATACGTATTATAATGTAAAGTAATTTAATTAATTAATTTAATAAAGATTAATAATATTTTATTTATGTATAGCTTAATGATAATTAATTTATCGTAAATTCATAATTCTCTATCTAATCTAATTATAATGAGTACATTGCATTAATATTATATAAAAAATAAATAATACATTAAAAATGTAAAACAAATTAATATAAAAAAACATTAATCCATGTATAAAATTGATTAAAATCCTTCTAATACTATACAAGTCTAAATAAATTCAATTTTATTTATAATATCTAAATAATACAACAAGTATATTTTTTTATAAAATTAAATAAATAAAGCGTTCGAAAACATACCTCAATAACACGTCGTCTTGTGTTATGTCGTTTCGGGTTTAGGGTAGTCGAAACAAATTTCGACCCGCTAGCCTCAATCCCGGTCGCCACCTCCTCATCCCAGCTCAACAACTGAGCCACCTCCGCCGCTCCGATTGTCGCTGCCACAATGAGGGCGTTTTCCGGCCCTACGTCGACACGCTCCTCACGCGCCGCGTCCACTGCTCCAGCATCCTCTGACCCGGCCCCACCCTCAAATGCCTCCAGCCGCCCCTCCAGATCCTCTTCTTCGACCTCCTCCACCGCCGCCGGACACCGACCCCCCTCCAGTCGCGCCTCCACGAGCCCATCCTCCTCTGGCCTCTCTTCTTCAGCGTCCTCCACCGCTGCCAGCTCCATCCTCCACATCCAGCCGAGCTCCCCCCCCCCTCCAGATCCAGCCGAGCCTCCATCTCCGGCCGGCCCCTCTTCTCCGGCCTCCTCCACCGCCACCTCTTCTCTGGCTCCATCCTCCACCTCCAGCCGAGCCCCCCACCTCCATATCCGATCGAGCCTCTATCTCCGGCTCCCTCAGATCCAGCCACCTCTCCCTCTTCTCGCCCTCCTTGGATCCAGCCGGTCGAACCACCACCAGCTCCTCCTTGTCCATGCCGCCAACTTCGCCACCTCGCGCCTCCTCAGATCTCTCCATGCCCTCCTTAGATCTCTCTGCCGCCGCCGCTGCAAATTTTCGTTTAGGGTTAGTAGTCCGTAAAGAAAGAAGATGGAGGAGGGGGATGAAGTAGGCCGCGTTTTAATAGCGTTTAAAAACGCTACATTGTGGCATTTTTAAACGCTACGCGGTGGCTTTTTTTAAGCAACAAAGTTTAAACCGGTTATAGGGTTCAAAAAACATGAACCATTTTTTTTTCATTTTTACAAGTTAAACGCTACGTCGTAGCGTTTAACTTGAACCGGTTCAAATTAACGAATTGGCTCACTGCAAACGCTACTTCAAGGCGTTTGACTTTTTTTTTTGAACGCTACCTCGTAGCGTTTAAAACCTGGTGCGAAAACAAAAAAATGCGGTGCAAACAAGACCCTTGATAATTTAATACAAATTGAGATAATGTTTAGCAAGTGAATAAAGTGTGGGTAGGTATGGATCGAAATAACATAACATTATCGAAAGTTGTTGAAAAATAATATCGATGAATGATAGTGAAAATAGCATTTGTGTTCACTACAATGTTTTATAGAAAAATGAGATTTCTAATGTTTATTTATTCTATCACATGAAATGCACGATTATTCTATTAAAATTAAGATATATTGTTTATAAAAAAAATTTTGAATATAATAATTAGTTATAATAAAAAAGAAATAATATAAACAAATATTATTATTTTTTGCATTTCTTGAGACAATAAAAACCAGAGGAATGTGGAGAATAGTGTGGTAGTGGGGCATGCAATCATAGTTGTTGTAGGAAGTTTTTATACACATAAAGCAAAATGTCAACAATAGATAAAGCTACTTGGCTAAATCTTTTACAAAGACTTACACACTACTTTAATGTTTAGAAGATATATATATCGAGCCTGTTAAATACACGACTTTTTTCTCCTAAATACACGACATTCTGTACGCAATCAATAGGCGTACGCCATAATACTGCGTACACTTGAAATACGTATAAAAAAAGTACAATTTTTGTATGATGTATTCTAGCGTAGAAGAATTATACAAATACATATTTTTTTTTGTTTTTCTAAAATAAATAAAATAGACCTGTACGCCAGAGGAGGGCGTACGCCCTGTTCTGGCGTACAGATTGCTGGGCCGGCCATAAATGGGCCGGCCCAAACGTACGCCCTCCTTTGGCGTACAAGTTAGGTTAACAGGTCGCGTCGCGCGGCCTCTTCTTCTTCTTCCTCCTCCTTTTCCCTGTACGAGACCGACGACAGCGATCTTCGCTCCTTCTTCCTTCTCCTCCTCCATTTCGCTCCTTCTTCTTTCTCCTCCTCCATTTCGGTCTTCTTCCTTCTCCTTCTCTGACGATGGCGAACAGTGGCGGTGGCGACCACGCCGGTGACGCTCCTGGCGGCAAGATTGGCAGAAAACGAGGAGACGACGGTCCTCCAGGCGGCGTGGAGAGCGTGGCGGCTGGCGGCGGTGCTCTTGGTGCTTCTACAGAACCGGCCGTCGAGTTTGTCGACGGCAGAGAGGTGGCCGTGGTGGTGGTCGGCAGCGGTGCAGATGGCGGCGAGGCGGCGACACCTAGTTCTCCGTCCAGCGGTGGCGGGGGCGGGGTTGAGGGTGAACGAGGTGGTGTCCGGACCCGATTTATCCGAGCCCGTGGCAGACGAGGAGGCGGACGCGGAGACGTTCCTGCGACACCCGATCAGACTTCTACCTGGGATAGTCGAGAGGTATGAACGGAATAGAAATTTATTTGAATTTATGAAAATTTAGAATGAAATAAGTATTGAATTTAGAAATAGGTATTGCATTTAGAAATTGTTGGTATGTATTTGATTCTAGATTTTTTTATAAAAAGGTATTGAAATTTATATTTATGTTACAAAAATTGAATTTGAATTTAGGTATTGAAGTTTGGATTTTAGTTATAATAATTAAACTTGAATTTAGAAAAACAAAGGAGTCTACTCTTCCACGTTGAATTTATGATATGAAACTAAATTTGAAAAAATTAGATATTAAAATTAAAATTTTGAAATTAAGGAATTTATGTTTTTATTAAATTGGTATTGAATTTAAAGAATTATATTTGAAATTAGCAAATTAAGATGACAAATTAGGTCTATATTTGAAATTGGCATATAATATAAGTATTGAATTATGAAATTTATATTATAATGTTGTAGTTGTTTATGAATTTAAAATTTTGATTAATATGTTATAAAAGGCTTTACAAGCCTCGATGTTGTCTGTGAGACGGCCCCGACGTGGGTCCCGTCAGCTGGCGCGGAGGAATTCGGTCACAACATCAGCTCGTCGGGCCGCTTCGGTGGATCTGCTTCCCGTCCTACAGGCAACACAGGACGTCGCGACGGGAGTGCAGGTGGGCGTGGCCAAGTCTGACTCGTCGCTGTCTTCGTCTTCCTCATCGACCTCGTCCATGGAGCTGGACGAGGAGGCAGTTGACGCGTCCCTCCACCGTGACTATTATGAGGGATTTGAGGAGTCTCCCGGACCCGCAACGGACTTGGGGATGGACGAGTCTCCCCAGCAGGCGGATCCGGTTCCCCAGCAGGCGGATCCGGTTCTCCAACAAGCGGGCCCCGCAGAGCCTTGGATGCCAGGAGGGCCCCTCGTTCCTCACCTCCGCGCTATGTATACGACCCACGTCGCCAGGGTCCTATGGGACATGACATTGGCGTTGACACTTCCGGATCCCCCACCACCCGTTGCGCGCGTGGATGATACGGTACGTCTTTGATTTAGTTTAAGATTTTTTAAATAAAAATATCGAAACGTTATATATAAATTTATATTTATAAGTATAATACTAATTTTGTTATTTCTTTTTCAGATGAGGAATGTTCTGAAGACGTACACAGGAAGCCATGGCATTGGGAGATGAACGCCCGAATTACAGCGGCTCCGGACACCTGGTGGGATTTTGCTCAGCGGAGCCGTATCACCTCCATGAGGGAGGTGGACTTCAGGAGGATCGACGACATGCTTATTTCTGCGTTCGTCGAGCGCTGGCATCCGGAGACGAGCTCGTTCCATTTCCCGTGGGGCGAGATCACTATCACGCTCCACGATGTCGCGCGCATCCTGGAGATCCACATCGACGGGTTGAGCGTCACAACTGATACGGCGGACCCCGTCGTCAGAGAGCACGTTTGTGCCATTACTGGGGCGAACCTGGAGTAGGTGGCCCAGTGGTTCGGTGGTGGTGGTATCCCGATGGAGTCCCTCTTACTGAGGTCGACTGAGCAGCTATCTAGCCTAGAGAGGGACGACCGGTGCATAGCGTCCATGTACTTGATGATGCTCCTCGGCTGTACCGTTTTCCCGGACAAGTCGACGAACGCCGTCAAGTACAAGTACATGGTTGATAATAGCAATTTGTCGTGCTAATTACTGCTATGCAAGTAATCCAAACAAACCTAATACGTAGTCCTAGGCAAGTAAGGGTCGAGTCCTCAGGGAGACAGATTCTATCTTTATATGCAATTTCTATGTCAATCTTAAGTAACCAGAGGGGGGGTTTTGTATGTTTTATAATCTCTAAGCATGCAAAAGCAAACAGACGAAATATGATTGAATTCAGTTATTGGGGAAATAGCTCAGCCAAACAAAATATCCACTATTCGTATGACAAGTTGATCATAGATAATCATTCAATATCTCATGCAATGGAAATTCCTATTCCTTTTCTAAAGTAACTATAAGCACAACCAGATACTTATAGCACTAACTAGTTAAACAACCATGAAACCATCAAGATTCAGTTTAACAGCAGCATTAAGCCTAGGAATATAATTAGGATACAATCTAGCATAAAACAACCAGCTTTTATCCTAGAATGTAAATCAATTCTCTTCTACATAAGACTAGCACAACCAGATACTAGCACGATACAATTGCTACTACGAAATTGATATGCTCAACCAGTAACAATCTAATTCTAGCAATCAATCAATAGAAACAATAACTAGTTGCGCAAGCTAGAAACTGTCAATATTAATCACAAGCAATTCAAGCAAGAGAAAAGATAATTTCCATGCGATAGATAAGGAACGAAAATCTCACAACTTTATCAACACGAAAGCTTCAATTGTCTGACTAAGCAAAAGTGACTTAGTTCTTCATAGCAAAGTATGCAGAATAGATGAAAAGATAAAAGTAGGGTTCGAGAGGAAAACAAGTCTTCCCTCTAACCTTAAATACTAAAGATAATAAGTCTCTAAAAATAGTCCAAAACGAAATTACATAAAAATACTTAATAATAATAAAATAAGTAAATAAGGAAATTCAACTCGGATTCACTTCCGACGGCGGCGACGGTCGCCGTAAGCCTGGCGGCGGTCGCCGCCAGAACACTTGTTGAGATTTCTTCGGTTCGGCTCCAGAAAAGTCCTAAAATGGCTCCAAGTGACGTCTTCAGTGTCTCCACTCCAAAGCTCCAGAAAGACTCCAATGCTCCCCTAAAACACCACTAAACATATGCTAAAACTGATAGCCCTTCGGATCTATGGAAGCCTCTGTGCAAGAATTGCTCTTGGTGAAGTCGAAAATGGCCGATCTCCAAGGTTGAAGAACTAGGGCACTGTCGGCAATTTTTAGGGTTTTTGGGGATGATCGGTGGAACGATTGAATGGGGGTGGAATTACGATGGATAAGTACTTTCTTATGTGTGGATTTGACGCACCAAACACAAGGAAACAACCTAGAGGGATTTGAGATGTAACGCACTCTAATCTCTCAAGGAAATCAACTCGATTTAACTCACAAGTTGAAGAACTAAACTAAAAGCTTTGAAACTGATAAACTCCTGATTTCAATCTGCAATAACGTGCAAAAACAAATGCCAAAGTGTTTGCCTAAGTAACCTAACAATCGGTTACCAAAAACAATTAAAGAAAAACACTAAAAATAGCCCACTAAGGCTAATTACGGACCCACCTTCTAACACAATTAAAAGGAAATTTAGGGAATTAAAAATAAGTCTAATAATGTCTCAAAACCACAAGATTAAAGCCAGAAAAGGATCGGTCTTCAAATGGGCCTTGATTGGCCATTAGCCCCGGGGATGTGGCCGGCGCCGAGAAACCCGGAGGGGGCTTCTAAGCACAAGACCAGGCGGGGCTCAGTTTGGCTCGGCGCTCCCTGAGCCATCAGACCTCCCTTGAGCTGGTGGTGCAGCAGACGAGCTCGGGCCCGGGTGATTGTGCCAGGTGTGGGTTCACGCCTACGCACCTCCTCTCGTGCGGCCGCAATTCTAGGGCTGACTCTAGGGCTCGGCAAAGGTCGCCTTGGCCCGACACTTTGGGCTCCGTTGGTCTGGGGTGACTCCATGGGAGCTGTGGGTGCATTGGTGGCCGAAGGAACTGGAGGTGTGCCGGGAGAAATCTCCACATGGCTCACCACGACATTAGGGCTTGCCGGCTCGGCATTAGGGTTTGCCTTGGACTCCCTTGGTGACACTGACTCTTCTTGAAGGGTGGGAGCTCCACTGGCCATATGCATAGTCATATCAAAAACTCCGTATATACACATAACATACTCGTGTGTATCAAACTCCCCCACACTTGAATCTCTACTCGTCTCGAGTGGATAGAAAACTATCACCCATCATCACTAAAATCCTAGATCATCAAAATGCACAAGAGCTCACAACTAAGAGAAATAGTACCTAACATGAAAGCTCAACATCCAAACTAATCATCAACATAAAGCTCCATACCAATCAACATCAAACCAACCAAAACACAACACAAAAACAACACAGCAACACACAATCTCACAATCAACACCACACACAAACAAGCAAAAAGGAAAGCAGAGTACTTCCCCCAAGCTTATCCCAAACACCATAGAGTGAATCAAATCTAATCCTATCTCTCATCTAACTTCTTATCGCTCCAGAGTGACCTACCCGAATCCTCCTTATATATCCTCTTCTTATGTCGCCACGCCAGGTAAAATGAGGAATCCTAACAATCGCTCTTCTTCTTTTCACTCATTTTGCCAAGGCGCCCTTTCGGGTTTTCACCAAGCCACTCATTTTATTTTTCAATAGATGGGCTCACAATATGCTCACATCACTCTTGACCAATTATTACCCCAGCCTAATGCTGGTCCAAGCCACTTGCTTATTACCTAGGCCGCCTTTTCAGGTTTTCGACCTATCCCAGGATTCAATTTTAGCCTTTTTCAGAAGAAATTTTGGCTCTTTTTCATTTTTTCTTTTCCTCAATGACGCAACAAGTATAGAATCCTCCCCCATGCTTAAACATTGCATTGTCCTCAATGTAATGAAAGACAAAAAGAATAAAGCACAGGGAAGACAAAGAATGGACTCACAAACGTCGCCAAACTGCTTGGACACTGAAGGTGTCACTGGCGGTCTTCACAAGAAATGCTCAGGTCTCTAGTGTTGGGCGTGTGTCTTCATCTCAATTCTACCGAGCAACCATAGGGAGCCACTGTAAGGTGTGGTGGTCATTAAGGAAATCAGGGTTGCACGGCCTTCAACGCCATCAATTCCTACCATGCAACCAAAAGGAACCACTCTGGTGAATAGTGGTATAACAAGTATGGCGGGGTTGCATGGCCTTCAACGAACACAAAAATGGGGCCCAGATGTAATCGTGGTGTGGGCCCTAGTGTTCCTTCTTCTCTGCTGCCAATTGTAGGGTCATCATCGTTGTCAATTAAAAGTGTAGGTATAATGTCTCCTCCATGACAACATGATGCGCACCATCTCCGTGGGGAACTCTGGACAGCAGGCCTTGGTCGATTTTTTTGTTTTGTTTTGTTTTTTGCTCTCCGTTTAAGGTTTTTTCGGGAATCGATTCATCTTTCTCTTCAATTTGCTCACTAAAAAGACTATTCTCATGAACAAGTTTCTTAATGAGAGATATCAAGCTTTCTTTAGATTTGCTTTTTAAGCTTGATACGAGATCAGATTCAGTTACCTCATCGTTGAGTAGATCTTCCTTTGATTCATTGGGAACTTCAATGGCCATCAGGCATACATACCTGGAGTGTGACGATTCTTCATCGTCTGAGTCTGAGTCTCCCCAGGTGGCAACCATTGCCTGCTTCCCTTCATTTGCTGGAGGCATTCCTGCCTTTTTCTTGAAGCAGTTTCTGGCCATATGTCCCTTGTTCTGACAGTGGTAGCACACCACATCTTTTAGGTCTCTGTTCCCTTCGGAGGAACTCGACGAATCCTTGTTTCGAGACCATATCTTCCTCATGGCTCTTGTGATGAGCGCAACATCTTCATCACCATCTTCATCTTCATCTTCGACTTGGGACAAGTCAAATGCCCTTTCCACCTTTAAGACAATGCTCTTCGCCTTCTCCTCTCCCTTCTTGTTCAGCTTGTGATTATAGACAGAGGCGTTGCTTTCCAGCTTAGCAACAACCTCTTTCATGGTAAGAGTCTTGACATCTGTCTGAGAGTAGAGAGCAAGAGCAATGGCATCCCACTGAGAGTTGAGACCTTGCATGAAGTGGTAAGTCAGCTTCCAGTCTGGCATTGCTTCACCAAGGTATTGAAGCTGACCAACTAGCCCATGGAATCTGGAGTAGTACTCCTGAATGTGTTCGTCTTTTCCCTGAGAAACTTGGTCGTACTCCTTGATCAGGGAGAGAATCTTGTTTTTCTTTGTATCTTCATTTCCTTGATGAAGGCGCTTCAAGGCATCCCAGATCTCCTTAGCAGTCTTATAACTCATGATTTTCTTGAGATCGGAGGGAAGAAGAGCCATGTGAAGGATCTTCTTAGCCCTGTTGTTCTTCTCCAACTTCTTCCAGTCATCATCGGTGTAGTCGACCTTTGGCTTTGTCTCATCTTTCTCATTTTTGATATCCAAAGGTCCGACTTCAATGACTCTCCAGATCTGTCCATCTAGGGAACAAATATGAGACTCAATTTGTTCCACCCACCAGTCATACTCACCGGCCTTCAGAATTGGTGGCTTCCGGAATGAATCACCGATTGCATTGCTTGACGACGACAACTTTCCTGCAAATTCTGTAACGAAAACAATCTAGAGCACCAGGCTTTGATACCAATTGTTGGATCGTTAGAGTTACGTCTGAGGGAACAAAAGCTTTGTTCCCACAGAAGTTGCAGCGGATTTAATATAGCAAGAAAGATAACGAACGAACTCACGATGTATAGTGGAAACCCTGATTAGCAAAACTAGCTTCTCAAGGAAAAACCACTACCTTCAAGCTTCCGCTTGAGAGGATTTTGAAGCGTGTACTTGTATTATTGATTTCTTGTTCGATTACACTTGTATCCTGGACTTCGACCTCTAAACAATCAGCTAGACTCGAAGACTCTTCTACAACGATGAATCGAACTCAACCCTCAAAGACTTACACACACCTCACTTCTTTTCTTTCTCTTTTTCGTTCTCTCTGTTTTCCGTCATCGTGGTTACTTAGAAATGAATCCATACTTCTAATAAATACAACTCGGCTAAACCCTAATCATAACAAGATAGGATATTCTAAAATCGGATTACAAAAGATATGATTTTGTTGGAAGAATAATATCCCAACCGATTATATTAATTAAGGAAAGAGTTCCTTAATTAATCCAATCGGAAGGATATTCTTCTTCTCTCTCCAATTGCCTTATCTTAGGAAAGATTCCTAAGATAACAAATTTGGGGTTTCTCTCTCCATATCTTCGTGCAATCCGGCTTGATCCTTGGAGCCGAAGTCTTCATCCTTTACCGCGTGTGCCTCTTGATTTGTTTCCTTAATTCAACACGCTGGATTTCTTCCTTCCATTCGCAGCTTGATCTTGTTCGTCACTGATGTTCCTTGAGAGGTAACAAAGCACATGAACAGAGCTTTGTTCCCTCTGCGATCCTTTGCTGCAATGGTTCCCTATAACAACTGTCTTTGTTCCTGAAACACTTAGTACCCATATTAGTTGAATGTTTGTTACCATCAAAACCTAAGGACTTCAACATGGTGTCGTAGCCTTGTATATGTCGACAATAGACCTATACTTATTCCGCCTTCTCTGATTCTCTTCTCTATCGCCACAATGGTCATCGTCGTCCCCATCAAATCGTCTAAAATCTCATTAATCTTCATCCTGGTTGTCGAGCAAGACAAAGAGATCTCGCTCCTATCATCGACATCCTTCACATCGTTTATTCCCCTGTTACAACAGTCACTGGTGGCGGTGGTTCAGCTAGCATCGCTGTGGTCGAACCAGTTGAGCGACCACAGCGACGCATCCCTTGACGCGAGCTGCTCGAGAGGGGGCCAGTGATTCACAATCGATTTATCATTCTCCGACTTTGCGTTACTGGAATTGGTGGTGTCGATTTGGATATTTATGTGAAAATCTGTAACACCCCTGATTTATATCGGTAGTGCCACACACCAGTGACCTCGAACGTTACCGTCCAAAGCCACCCTAGGCTTTAATCGGAACAATTAAAATTCAATGCGTATATATATTAAATGAAAGATTAAACAGCGGAAGACATTTGTATGTGAAACTCAACTCTTTTATTAAAAGATCTCTCATCAAACGAGAGTAGCATCTTTACAACAGAGTAAAAATTACAGCGAAAGACTTATAAATTACACAGCGGAAGACTTGAAGAATAAACCTATCACATGACTAGGTTATAAAAGTACATATTAAAGTAATACTTAACGACTTTGAAATACCGACACTTAAATCTGCAACTGCAAGCCTCTGCTTCTTCGACTGATTACTTTGACTTCGGGAACCTACCACTGATGTGCCGTAAGGGACGGATGACACTAGCCAACCAAGCAAGGAATAAAACCCGGTTGGTTAGTCTAATGAAAGACTATGCAAGGGTGAAAACATAATGGTTCTAGTAATCGTAACCGTTTACTATCATTGTCCCTCGAATAATAAGCAAAGGAACGATATATAACCCGGAACTTTCACGGAATGATTAAAGTTTAGACATGTACTAAGAAGAAAATGAGCCTCATGGGAAACGTATAAAGAGAAGACTCCAAAAGATTGAGTCTTATGGGAGAGTATGACAAATGTTTGGGAACATAATAATTTCACACAAGCGTTTAAAAAGACTTGACCATTTGGGTCCACGACCAATCTCACCGCGTAATGCGAATTCAGATTTGGAAGGAGGACTTACTCTAATCGAAGTCCAGACGAGTTTCCAAGTTGTACTCCTCGCCCGAGGGTATATTAATTATGTGCATAATCGCACTTATCTTATTTAATTCCAAAACGCACATTCATGTTAAAGCTTTTAATATATAAATATATCATCACGAGTAACTACGGAAGGTTACGATATCGAGTGACTACGAAGGTTTTACGATATCGAGTAACTACGAAAGTTTATGGTCTCGAGTGACTATGAAAGTTTATGGTCTCGAGTGACTATGAGAGTTTACGTTATCGAGTAACTACGAAAGTTTATATCTGGAAAGCATTTAGAGACTGGGTCCACTATTACTGAGTTATAAAGAAACGACTAATCCTCATAAGGAATTATCGTTCCTACGAATACTCGTGCTAATCTAGCATTAAAGTTTACATTAAAATCCCCAACAAAACCATTACGGTCATAGCAGATTAATAGCGTTGTTTCTAGCAATATATACAACCTATTATAGTATCACATTTTAATCACGTTATTTATAAAATATGTTCCCAAACGAAAACAACAGTTCACTCCTATTTAATGAACAATTAAAAGCAATTGATAATTAATAGAATATGGAATGATTAAGCAAGAGCAAACCGCCACTTGCCTTAGCCTAGACGAACGATAGAGCGACGACGGGTTTCTGGGTCCGGAACGGGAACAGAAGTCGGATTACAGATTCCTACAGAAAATGACCCCACAACGAAACCCTAGGTTAGATTCGACAACTAGAATGTACGAATCTAAGAAATGATGAACGAAAACGAAAGGACGAAAGCCCCGACCGAGACCGACAAGCCCAAAGCCACGATCGTGATTGCCCAGGCAATCCGCGATCACGGTGGGCACTGCCGCGGTCGCGGTTGTCGAGGACGAGTGTCCATGAGCACTGGTGATAGCGGCCGCAGACGCGGCCGACATTGTCACTGCCGCGGTCACGGTAGTTCATAGCCGCGATCGCGGCTCAGAACTCCGGCGACCCAAAATGATAAAAACTCACCGGCGACGACTCGGAAGGGCTCGATTCACGGCGGCTTCCACTCCTGGGCACCTTGCGCCTCCAATGCACTGCTCCTTGGCCACCACCACCTCCGTCAAGGGCTCCGGTGACTCCTCAAGAATCCCGGCGAGAGCTCGAAGCTCCGACGACTTTGGAAACGAGAGTGAGAGGGGAGATCTCAGATCTGGGTGCTCAAAACCCTCCATTTCGGCCTCTATTTATAGCCAAGGAGGAGAGCCAGCCCCGCCAAGATCAACGGTGGAGCGAGAGATCGACGGCGACGACGAACGCGTGGCTCGCATGCCCGACTGTGCACTCTGCACATTTCCGCGGTCGCGGTGGGTTCTGTCGCGGTCGCGGAAAATTCAAAGCCCAGCTCCTCTGGGAGATATTATTCCGCGGTCGCGAAAATTCTTCCGCGGTCGCGGAATTGCCCTTTTCGCGTCTGTTTACCCAGGAAAAGGTTTGGCATGGGTTTTAAACCCCGGATCTTAAATATTTGTACCCAAACAAATATTCTTAGCCTCGATAATACGTCGAATGTATTTTCCAATGCTCTGGGAATAATACAGAAATCAAACATGATACAGAAAATCCGAACTTCGCCGAACGAGAGTTGGAATAATTATCCAAATACCCTTACTAAAAATGAGGGATATTACATCACTACCCCCTTAAAAGAAGTTTCGACCCCGAAACTAGCATTGCTAAGCTAAAGGGACCGGTTCCACCATAAACTCCTTACCTGATCTTAGTATCCTTAAACATCTCATCCTTGTACTTGCTCCTAGGAAAACGATCTGTTTTCTCAACCATACCACTATCTCGCATAGCCTACTTTCACGTACTATTCTTGTACTAACTCATGACCATCCTCAAGGTCATAATTATCTTAGGATAATTGTCTCCTAAAATCATTGCACTAGTCTCGCTATACCTTAAGCATGAGATTATACATATTTCTCTTTCACTTTTCTCTAAACTTCTCCTAAAGTATGTACCTTATCTGCCTTAAGTCGATATGCTTGAATAAATTTGGTTTCCGAAACCTGTACCACAAAAAATCGAACTATTTACTCGATCATGATTCCACTTACAACATACTGCCTACATTTCTTACTCTCGCTAGAACAGATGTGATCATTCACGAGATTACCATTGCCTTGATCACAATATCCATTATAATATCCAATGTATCCTCGCTATTATGCCCTTTTCCTCCTAAAGACCTTAATGTCCTTTCATAGAAGAATACAACATCTTTCTACTAACTCCCTTTCGATAATCCGATTCTTGAGTACATACATAGAATTCAACTATACCTCAACTTGGTACCTCTCTTGTCATATAGACCTTACTCCTTACATACACGGTTCACCTATTACATTGGTTACCTTAATCACATTTGGCCCTTGTGCCATATCTTCAACTCAAAATCTTTACTCATGTGATCCCATAATTAGTCTCACCATAACCTATTTCCGATTATCTCAACATGATTTACTAATCCTCTCCAAGGATTATACTCTCGTCTTACCCAAACGTGTCATACGATCACCTTAATAAACGTGGGTCACCTTTTCCTCAAGTCCACTTGATATCATCTACATACTTACTTTATTCCACACTATTGACCTTCATAACCGTAACAACTTTTACCGGTCGAGTTTGCTATTCATCCAAAAATCCTTAGGCAATCAGTTGTCCTCATGCGATTTATTATCCCAAATCGAGCACTCTTTTGCTTTACGGATATTTACCATTTATCCAAGATTAACTTAACGTATTCCTTATTCAATCTCTAACTTAAACCTTTAAGGTTCCTTAACTTTCTCCAAACATAATCACAATACCTTTATTCCTATGTTCCTCAAAACGAATCACATGAGACATTACTCCTATATCCTTAAGGTACCATCCTGATAAATGATTCATTATCAACCGCATCAGTCACTTCTATCCGGATCCTTTAATAACTTTATACGAGTAACACATGCTACCTTACTCCTTAGGCGCACATAGACAATTATCTCCACTAAATCCTTTAATTTATCGAAATCATCAACATAATCTATCCTTAAACTGTAATCTTTCCATTTAAGTGGCCTCTTCCTAACACAGTAACTTCACAACTTAATCTTCTCCAAAGAATTGCACCAAAAGCCTTATAACTGACATACATACTCGCATAAAATCCAATATCAAACCTTGCAACCTTACAAGTATCATAACTCCTTATTCCCTGATCGTACAACCTACCAATTTCAATCATTTGGTCCACTTAGATTTGGCTCAGCCGCCCTTTTCCTGACTCACATCCCAAAGGTTTGGTTAACTGACTCAAATAACTTATCTCTAACTTAAGATCCTTATACTCCTCACACAATCTACTATCCCAATTAAAGCAACCCCTTTTGCATTACGGATACTTACTATCTCTCCAAGACTTAATCACATTATTTCCTGATGGGCCTCAAAACGAAACTTCGAATAGATCTTCCAAAATAATACCTATGACTTTGTACACTCGGCTTTTCAAAAAGCTTTATCCATCGCTCCTACACTGGTCGTACCCACTTATAAATCTCATAACCATAACTTTGGACTCTAAAGTCTTACTCAAGGTCGTAATAGAGGAAACGAGTTCCCTATGAACTATCCCTCTTATACATTCATTCCCTTCTCAATAATCTATCCATATAGACGACTACAGTATGACCTCACAATGAGGTATTCTGGACTTCGCCTTAGTCCATCCCATCCCTACATACTTTTACCAGAGCAAATGTTCAGGGTACACGTATGAGATTTAGTTCTTAAATCTCATAGAGCATTAACCAGACACATTTGTTCCTACACCGTAAGAAATTTTGGAAAACTCAGCTTACGAGATAACGCTCGTCCGCTCAACGAAGGGAGTAATTAATGTCATACCGATGCGGCATTACCCCAAGAATAAAGAAAGATTCCTAAGAATGGATCTAGGAATAAGTAACAGCTTGAATCTTGCAGAAGTTTGAAAACCACTTAAATCTTATACTTTCAACTTCATACTTTATACCTTTAAATCTTATATAAAAATAGTTATTTATAAAGTTAGTTCCTCAAACTAGTGATATGATCATCACAAAACTTTTCTAAGACCCGAATCATACTTTTAAAGTTACAACCATAAACTTAGTTTAATCGCTTATAACACGACATTTTAATAACCAGTTATAAATAGCATTTGAAGTTCAAATATCTAAATCATTAGTTTAAATTAAAGTCCAAGAAACAATTAAAACTTTTAAATTTAACATTAAAACTCTCGAAATTTATTTCAAATAGAAAATAGGTTGAAAATAGTTCTGAAATGAATTTTCAAAAATTCTCAAACCTAACAATAGGCCAAGAATTTTAAAACCGTTGCTCTGATACCATAATTGTAACACCCCCGATTTATATCGGTAGTGCCACACGCGAGTGACCTCGGACGTTACCGTCCAAAGCCACCCTAGGTATTAATCGGAACAATTAAACTTAAATGCGTATATATATTAAATGAAAGATTAAACAGCGGAAGACATTTGTATGTGAAACTCAGCTCTTTTATTAAAAGATCTCTCATCAAACGAGAGTAGCGTCTTTACAACAGAGTAAAAATTACAACGGAAGACTTATAAATTACACAGCGAAAGACTTGAAGAATAAACCTATCACATGACTAGGTTATAAAAGTACATATTAAAGTAATACTTAACGACTTTGAAATACCGACACTTAAATCTACAACTGCAAGCCTCTGCTTCTTCGACTGGTTACTTTGACTTCGGGAACCTACCACTGATGTGCCGTAAGGGACGGATGACACTAGCCAACCATGCAAGGAATAAAACCCGGTTGGTTAGTCTAATGAAAGACTATGCAAGGGTGAAAACAGAATGGTTCTAGTAATCGTAACCGTTTACTATCATTGTCCCTCGAATAATAACTGAAGGACCGATATATAACCCGAAACTTTCACGGAATGATTAAAGTTTAGACATGTACTAAGAAGAAAATGAGCCTCATGGGAAACGTATGAAGAGAAGACTCCAAAAGATTGAGTCTTATGGGAGCGTATGACAAATGTTTGGGAACATAATAATTTCACACAAGCGTTTAAAAAGACTTGTCCATTTGGTTCCACGACCAACCTCACCGCATAATGCGAATTCAGATTTGGAAGGAGGACTTACTCTAATCGAAGTCCAGGCGAGTTTCCAAGTTGTACTCCTCGCCCGAGGGTATATTAATTATGTGCATAATCGCACTTATCTTATTTAATTCCAAAACGCACATTCATGTTAAAGCTTTTAATATATAAATATATCATCACAAGTAACTACGGAAGGTTATGATATCGAGTGACTACGAAGGTTTTACGATCTCGAGTAACTACGAAAGTTTATGGTCTCGAGTGACTACGAAAGTTTATGGTCTCGAGTGACTACGAGAGTTTACGTTATCGAGTAACTACGAAAGTTTATATCTGGAAAGAATTTAGAGACTGGGTCCACTATTACTGAGTTATAAAGAAACGACTAATCCTCATAAGGAATTATCGTTCCTACGAATACTCGTGCTAATCTAGCATTAAAGTTTACATTTAAATCCACAACAAAACCATTACGGTAATAACAGATATAATAGCGTTGTTTCTAGAAATATATGCAACCTATTATAATATCACATTTTAATCACGTTATTTATAAAATTTGTTCCCAAACGAAAACAACAGTTCACTCCTATTTAATTAACAATTAAAAGCAATTGATAATTAATAGAATATGGAATGATTAAGCAAGAGCGAACCGCCACTTGCCTTAGCCTAGACGAACGATAGAGCGACGACGGGTTTCTGGGTCCGGAACGGGAACAGAAGTCGGATTACAGATTCCTACGGAAAATGACCCCACAACGAAACCCTAGGTTAGATTCGACAACTAGAATGTACGAATCTAAGAAATGACGAACGAAAACGAAAGGACGAAAGCCCCGACCGAGACCGACAAGCCCAAAGCCACGATCGTGATTGCCCAGGCAATACGCGATCGCGGTGGGCACTGCCGCGGTCATCGAGGATGAGTGTCCGCGAGCACTGGTGACAGTGGCCGCGGACGCGGCCGACATTGTCACTGCCGCGGTCGCGGCCGACATTGTCACTGCTGCGGTCGCGGTAGTTCATAGCCGCGATCGCGACTAAGAACTCCGGCGACCCAAAATGATAAAAACTCACCGGAGACGACTCAGAAGGGCTCGATTCGCGGCGGCTTCCACTCCTGGGCACCTTGCGCCTCCAATGCACTGCTCCTTGGCCACCACCACCTCCGTCGAGGGCTTCGGCGACTCCTCAAGAATCCCGACGAGAGCTCAAAGCTCCGGCGACTTTGGAAACGAGAGTGAGAGGGGAGATTTCAGATCTGGGTGCTCAAAACCCTCCATTTCGGCCTCTATTTATAGCCAAGGAGGAGAGCCAGCCCCGACAAGATCAACGGTGGAGCGAGAGATCGACGGCTACAACGAACGCGTGGCTCGCATGCCCGACTGTGCACTCTGCACATTTCCGCGGTCGTGGTGGGTTCTGCCGCGGTCGCGGAAAAGTCAAAGCCCAGCTCCTCTGGGAGCTATTATTCCGCGGTCGCGGAAATTCTTCCGCGGTCGCGGAATTGCCCTTTTCGCGTCTGTTTACCCGGGAAAATGTTTGGCATGGGTTTTAAACCCCGGATCTTAAATATTTGTACCCAAACAAATATTCTAAGCCTCGATAATACGTCGAATGTATTTTCCAATGCTTTGGGAATAATACAGAAATCAAACATGATACAGAAAATCCGAACTTCGCCAAACGAGTCTTGCTTTCCCAACGAGAGTTGGAATAATTACCCAAATACCCTTACTAAAAATGAGGGGTATTACAAAATCATTGTTGAGAGGCTGCGATTTCATGGAATTTTCGCGTGTTTGAGGGTTTGTTTAGGGAAAATGGAGCACTTTGGAAGAATTTCATCGATTTGGGTTTGGTTTAATTTTCGTTGGTTTAGATCGGGTTTGGAGTATATGAAAAAAAAGTTGGACTAAACCTGTAATTTGGGGGAAAACAAGGGGCAAAAGGCTCATTTCACGCATTTTAACGGAAATTTGGACGGCAAAAGTCCATGGGTGACGATTTGCTAACGGAATGTAAGTTAAGGATGGTTTAAAATAATTTCGAATAGAACGGGTGGTTTACCGCAGAAACGCATATATAACGGATGGTTACCGCAAATTTCTCGAATTAAAATGCTTCATATATTCTGCAAACACGCCAATAACATTTTCTTGTCTGGGTAATTGATTTGATTGTCTTTTGTTTACTTGAGTGCAGGTGGGCGGTGGGCACTCGGCATCCCAAACAAAACATAGTTCTTTGAGTGTGCTTTAACACATATAATATATAGTTAAAGGAACATCTACTTATGCATTTGGTAAATAAATAATGGTATAATTTGGTGTATTCCATGCATACAATACAACAAGCAGAACACAACATAATGAACATTAATCCCGATTCCTGATCGAATATTTATCCATCTCTTTGTATCCTTACGATTAATTGTCATATGGAAACACACAGAAGATGCCAATTCGAGGATAAAAACTAGACATCGCTGGCAATCATTACTCCCCAACTAATCCACCAACCAAACCATTAAGATAGCTAAATCGCATCTTTCCAAAAATCTACCTCCACAGCTAACGTACCTTGTTAGGTGTTCTTTACTTAATTCTGTCTTTTCTTGTCCTTGTGCATCATAAACTGTGTAGCCATAATGTACGTCGGCGGCTGGTGGTAGGGCAAGAGGGGGCGGCGGCGGAAGGGTTGTGTTTAGGATCGGTTAGACTGATACCATGATAAATTAGAGAAGGTAGAAGAATTTTGGAAATTGTTTCCTTGTGTTTCTATTGATATCCGAAGAGTATATATAGTTACATGAGCAATCTTTTCCTAAGATATTCTATCATAAATATAAGGCAACTAAAAGATAACAATCTTTCTAAAGAGATAACATAAAGATATATCTTGATATATGACTTTTGAAGTTTAGGATCCAAAATTCATCTGTCATGTAGAGCTTTAAAAGAACTATATAGATAAACTCTAACCCTCTGTAAATCCGTCAAGATTTCTTAAAATCTATTTATATAGTTTTTTTTTCCAATTTTACTTGAGCTAAATCGTCAATTTATAATTTAGGGACTTTCATATGATGACTTCAAGTAACATTTGTAATACAGTTAGAACTATAAATGTGATATTTAGTTTAGTTAGATTTTCTATTATCTTGTTAATTTTTATGTTATCTTATTAATTTACTAGAAATATCTCCGAGTTATCTTCTAGGTCTTCTGTATAAATACCCAATTCATTGTCAATCATAACTCATTCGATTATTATATCTCTAAATGATATCAGTCTGAAAAGATCCTTAGCCGCACCCCTACAAAAATTCTCACTAGACCCACCTCTTAACCATGGTAGCCGGGTATTTTGCTCAACTTCCTAACCCATACGAGCCACCCCTTCCGTTCACAGCTGTTTATCTGTCAAACGTCGTCAAACTTACATCCACAAACTATCTTTAGTGGAAGGTTCAAATTCAAGCTATGCTAGAAAAATATGACATGTCCAGATTCCTTGATGGTTCCCATGCCCCTCCGACGGAAACCATTCCAAAAGATGTCCCTACGTCGAAGGTGTTTACATTTGGCTCTAGTCCCAATGTCGTCTTGTAATGCCCGAGGCCTTAGAAGCGTCATCTCATATTACTTGGGAACTTCTTAGGAGTTCACCCATCCTGATACTACTTCCACCCTATCAAGCTTAACATCATAGTTCTTTGTCCTCACTTGAACCATGAAAAGAAAGAGCTCTTGTTGACACGGGTAGCACTTTAATCCTATAAAGGATCACAAATCCGGGATGTTATAATTTCTCTCACACAAACCCCTTGACGACCTCGTCAATGTCCAAAGACCGCCATCTAGGTCTAGTAACCATCCACCAGACCAAGCCCACCCATACTTAGAGTCAGCTCTGATACTATTTGTAAGGCTTGAGGCCTCTGAAGCGCCATCTCATGCCAAACTGGGAACTTTCCAAGAGGTCATCCATCATGGTACTACTCACACTCTAGCACGCTTAACTTCGTAGTTATTTTTCATCACTTGAACCATGAAAATGAAGAACTCTTGTTGACATGGGTAACACTTTAATCCTCATAATGGATCACAAATCTTGGGTGTTACACGTTTGTCAACAGTATCAGTGTCTCTTCTCCCGAGTCATGGCACCACAAATTAGGGCATTCATCCTCTGCTATCTTTAAGGTTATTCTACAGTGTTTTCAATTAGGAACTTTTTCTTTTATGCAATCAGATTGTATTCAGGTCAAATTAATAAAAGCCATAAGCTTCCCTTTATGAAAGCACTGTTTCGTCCATGCATCCCTTAAAAATTATTTTCTCCTGATCGTCTCTTATTATGTCTTATGATGATTTTTGCTACTATATAATCTTTGTTGATCACTTCACAAAATATATCTGACTCTATCCTCTTAAGAACATGGATGGACACAGTTGAGGCCCAGCGAGGGCTGTTGCCCCCACTGGACCCTATTGAATTTCAAAAACAAATATAATAAAAATAAAAATTTAAGAAAAATCTAATAAATTAAGAATTGGAAAAATAAAATATGGAAGTAGACTTGTTATTCGGCATATTATTTCACTCAAAAGGTAATAAGAAAGCACACAATAATTATTTGAATCGTGACTTAAGACTTATAAATTAGAAAAAAAAATTGTTTGAAATAAAACATGCCTTTAACATATTTTTTCTAACTTGTCTCAACGACTTTATTTAATTTATAATGCACTACAAATAACTTGCTAAAAAGTTTTATACCATTATAGTTTAGTTCGTGTTCATCTTAATTGTCTATGTTTTGTGCTTATTAGGACGCTCTAATCAAGTTATTAGTGTAAGAAACTAAAACATATATTGAAAAAAGATGTATAGTCATCTATTGAGATTGAAGATATTATTGTGAGATTTCAGAATATGACACCTCAAAAAATGTTACTATAAGAAAAAAAAACTATTACGACATTTAGTATTTTATATTTATATATATTGTAATACTAGTTTATTTTTGCCCCCACTGAGCTAAAACCATGCGTCCGTCCCTGCTTAAGAAGAAATCTATAACACACTTTATCTTCATAAAATTCAAGTCTTTAGCTGAAAACTATTTCGAGCAAAATATCAAAATCCTCTATTTCGAAGAAATCTATAACACACTTAAGAAGAAATCTATAACACACTTTTGTTTGTTGACGATTGTCTGATCTTTGCAAGAACTAATGTTCAAGAATCCACCAAGATTATTGATTTGCTGAAGATTTTTTAATCAGGCACAGGACAGAAAGTTAACTCTCTCAAATCCACCATCTCCTTCAGTCCTAATTTGTGTAGTAATGTAAAGGCTTCATTGATACATATGTTCGGTTTTGGTGAAGTTAGCACTCATGACAAATACCTCGGGCTGCCCACTGTTCTTGGCAGATCGAAAAAGGCAGTCTTCCAGGAACTTATAGATCGTGTTAGAAAGAAGGCCAAAGGCTGAAAACTTCTTCTCTTTCTCAGGCAGGACGCGAGGTTATTGTCAAATCCATACTACAGTCTATTCCAACTTACATTATGAGCTATTTTAAACTTCCATCATCAGTTTGTCATGACCTTGATTCCATTGCTGCAAAGTTCTGGTGGGGTTCTCAGGATCTTGCCAAAATTCACTAGGTCAAATGGAAACACTCGTGTATCCCTAAAAAGGATGGTGGAATGGGTTTTAGAGATTTCTCAGCATTCAATCTTGCCATGCTTGCAAAGCAAATCTGGCGGCTTATGGAGCATCCTCGCTCTCTCGCTGGTCTCACTCTTAAGGCTAGGTATTTCCCTAATGGGATTATTACTGAGACCACTTTGGGGCTTAACCCAAGTTTTGTATGGAGAAGCTTATTTCATGGTATTGAGGTCATCAACAAAGGGTGCTTTTGGGAACTTGGTAATGATCAATCTATCAGATTTTGGTTTGACAAATGGATTCCTCGCCCACACTCTTTCAAACTTATATCTCCTCATGTCCTCTCTGAAACTAATTTTCTTGTTGCTGACTTCTTTGACTGGAGGTCTCAGGATTGGAAATGGCAGGATCTTCACATCAGGTTGACTTCTATTGATTTAGATTATATTCAAAGCTTGCAACTCATTTCTCCTTCAACTGCTGATGTTAGAAGATGGTTCTTCTCCAAAGATGGTTGCTTTTCTGTGAAGTCTGCATACAATTTTATTAAATCTTCCTTTGTCTCTTCTGCTGGCTCCTCATACCCCATGTGTAGTTCTGATTCTCTTCTCTGACGGAAGATATGGCTTCTAGATACAATACCAAAGGTCGGGAGTTTTCTTTGGAGGACTCTCAAGAATTTCATTCCTTGCCTTCAGCTCCTCAAGTACATAAAATTAGTTTTGTCTGATATTTGTACTTGTTGCGGCAAGAAAAGTGAATCAGTTATTCACATTCTCAAATCCTGCCCTTTGGCTGTGGCTTTTTGGGATCTCTTTCCTCAATTTGCAAATATCCCCACAGCTAAATATTCCTCTATGTGGGACTGGTGGGATTCTATTGTCTCATCTCTTTCGTCTAGTGAACAAGCTCTATGGGCCACTTGTATTTGGGTTTTGTGGTGGAACCGTAATTCAAGAATCTTTTCTTCTACGACTTGGGGTCCTCAGGATTTGCAGCAGCTGGTTTTCACTCATCTTCCTACAGACTCTAAATTCCACAGATCTATTGCTCGTCTTTCGCCCAATGATCACCATTTGTCATTCACTGTTTACAACATGTTTTGTGATGCTAGCTACTCTTCCACTGGTCTAGGTGGAATTGGGTTCTTCATTTCTAGCTCTGCTGATTCCATGATTGTTGTTGGGAGTAAGTCTTTAAAACCATCTACAACCATTGAATCACTTGAAGCTAAAGTAGTTCTTTGGGGTCTTCAGCATGCGTTGGATTCAGGCATAACTCAAATCTGTATCAATCCCGATTGCAAAAGACTTGTGGATGCTTGCCACCAATCTTCATCACCTCCTAGAACAAATTTTGGTCAGTTCGTCACTTTAGTTTGTAGTTTTATTTCCTCTTTTGATGTATGTAATTTTAGGTTTATCCCTAGAACTAAGAATACTTTTGCTAATTCCCTAGCTCAGTATGGTCTTTCCTTGCATGTGGGGGCAATGGTATTATACTCTCATTCTTCTCAACTGCCAACTACTATGGCTTGTATGTGGTCCTCTGTTTGCTCCTCTTAATAATATTGATCTTTCCATAAAAAAAAGCATATATGCGCGCAAGAAATGAAGCATCATTTTTCATATAACTAGAACCTAATTATCACACATGACACTCCTTCATTAAAACCGCCATATGACACTCCCTCATTAAAACCGTCATATGTCACTCCCTCATTAAAACCGCCACATGTGTTTGTTCATCATTTTTTTAAATATCTCAAATTATAAATCAAAGATTTTTATCATACTTTAACCTATCACTATTCTCTTCCTAATTTAAATACAAATCAATGACAAAGATTACAAGTTAATCAAAAAGATTACAAATCCATTTTTTTTTAATTATATACAAATTCAAAATTTCCTAATTATATGGATGATTGAGATACAATATTATGATCCGAATATGATTTTGATATCAATATTATGTAGATCTATTTTTTTAATATATAGATTAATTTAATAATTGTTAATATATTTTATTCAACATATATGACGTAAGAACTCGTGTCTGGCATGAGAATTACACTAGTATAATATATAATTAATGTGTAAATCATCCAAGTAACCACTGTTAACAACCTTCATCATCTAATTAACCACTGTTAATTAACAACCTTCATCGTGTCGGTTCCATACTACACGATGCAATCTACCCAACTTCTCCTCTCGATCTGTGATGAGGTGAAGAAGAAAACTAGGATCTTTGTTTGGGGATCGACGGAGGACAAACGCAAGGTCTACCTCTTGAACTGGGAGGAGATGAAGCGACTGAAGGAGGCGGGTCGCTTGTGTATGAGGAGCATAAGACAGATGAATTCGGCTTTTATGTCAAAAATGGGATGGTGACTGCTGAATGAGCCTGAGTCATTGTGGTCAAGAGTGGTGCATGGGAAGTATTGTAGTGGGTTGTGTGATCGAGACATGTTTTCCACACATGCTGGTGCTTCTCCTCTTTGGAAAGGAATCGTCAAGGCCAAAACTCCTCTTCTTCAAGGGATGCGTACTGTCATTGGGGATGGAACTCAGACCTTGTTTTGGTCTCATCCATGGGTTGAGGAGCAGCCTCTGGAGAATCTTGCTATGGTATTGAGAGATTAATGGGGATGACCTTGAGAAGACAGTACGTAGAGGATTACTGGGATGGGGATGCGTGGATGTGGCACGAGTTTGCTGATCTCCTACCCCCTACTGTGCTCAGTAAAATTGCACATAATCGAGTTAATGCCGAGGTGGGTGACAATTTCCATTGGGAGCCTTCCTCTTCTGGAGCATTTACGATTAAGTCGGCCATCAAACTATTGCGGAAGGATGAGGGAGATGTCAAGGAGGCGATCTGGAAAAAAATCTAGCTTGTGGACGCGGCTCAAAGGGTCCGCAATTTCTTGTGGCTTGTAACCCATGACATGATTCTCTGCAACGTCAACCGGGTTAGGCGACATCTTGGCGATAATCCAAATTGCTCTCGATCGCCCGGAATCAATCCTTCACCTGCTCCGAGACTGTTCTCATGCCCTGCAGGTATGGCACAACCTACTTTCTGATGCTCAATTTTGTGTTGCTGATCTTCGTAGTTGGATTGAGATGAACATTTCCCAATCGGGAATTTGGCCCACCATTTTTGTTTATGGCCTCTGGTGGATATAACGATGGACAAATGCCATTGTACTTGATAGTCCTTCCCCTGGCGTTGATACTAAAGCCGAGTTTGTGTTGGCTCGTGCGCATTTCATTGTTGGGCCTGCTACTGGGCTTTATCTATATGGACTCATTTATTTTGGACCCGTGCATCTGTTTTATAAGGTCATGTTATTTAAATTTTACCAAATTGAGATTAATATTTGGTCTTGTGATCCATATGTATTCAGAAATTCTCAAATTCAATTAGAGATGTTTTACGCTGACACTGAAAATGCAAACGCTCTCTTTACCGAAAACCCCCAACCCACAATCCCTAACCCTAGAACACGAGTGGCCACCGCTCATCTGGATCTTGTTCCTTCACCTCCTTTCCTACTGTGAAATCAAGCCCAACCATGGCGATTACAGAAGAAAGACCAACCACTCTCACCTTGAGGGGTATGCGCACATCTGGGAGAGAAACCAAAAGAAAGGCGACCTTCCTCCTCCGTCCAGTAACGACGACGACCACCACCACCACTTGACCGGGATGTTGGAAGACCTCTCTTTCTTTGAGAGAGATCTGAAAACGTGGGTGAATGTTGAAATACCTCTCATTCTTCATCGCTTCAGAAAACATGGTTGTTGTTTGCTGACCCCGAACCTTCATCTTTGGAACCTCTCGCCCCCTCTATTTAGTGGTTGCGCCCTCGAGCTGGTTTGGGACCCCAGTACGCTAGAGAGAAGGACTGAAGACGGCAAAGAGAGCGACGTCTCTTGCATGTCTGTGTTTCTCTTGCAATTCGGGGATGTGCTCATCCTTCACTGCTCTAGGAATGAGAACTGGCTCAGCGGTGCTTCACTCAATTTCTCTAGATTTGAATTTTTTTGGGCGGTGCTTTTCAGCATTCTGGCCGACTGCAAGATGCAGTTCTGCTGGTTTGGGTTGGTGCATAAGAGTTGGCTTCTTCACCTTCTCCGGATGGCTTGTCTGGCAAATCCGACCTTTGGAATCAAGCATGACTCCCCCCCATGACTTCTTTCCAGGTTCTATTGTTCTGACCCTCTCCTTTTAATTCTTCTCTTCGTCTCTTTCCTTTCGCTTCTTGCGCTCTGTGTTTTACTTTTGCTTTTCTTTGATTATGTGGTTGTTCATTCTGTCGATATGTTTTATTCCTTGATCGTGACTCGTTACCTTCTAAAATCTTATTTTACTGATTCATTGATGTACTCTTGCATTTGGTTGTGGATCTGTGATCCTCTTTCTCTATGCTTCATCTGTGTTTCTCCTTCCTCTGTTGTTGTGAAGGATGGTTTTTCTGACCACTCTAATACTATGTTCTTGACCGATGAATTGATCCTTATGTCCTCTGTGACTTGGGCGTTTGTGGTTTACTACTCCTCCGAAGCATTTGTCAGCTTGCTTAAGTTGTACTTGTCTTCGCCCCAATCCATGTTTCTTAACCGAAATCTTGTGATCTATTTGCCTTCCTTATTTGATTATTGTCTTACTTGGTAAGCCTTTTGCTTCTTGTCTCAGCAAGTCTATATCTTTATGTGTAACCACATTGAACAAGTGAGGCTTTTACAGGATCTTCAATAGGATACCAGTATGGTTGAGAAAGCCATTAGTATTGGTAAATTCAGTTATGTTTTTCATTTGTATGATCCTGCTTGCTTGATTTACAGATCTGAATTTTCTGATATTTACCTACTGCCCTCTCGATTCTATGAAACTTGGCATTGGAACTCTTCGCTTGTTGACGTTCCTCCTGATGTGCATCAAAGTTTGATTCCTAGTGTGTTTGCTCACTTCTTGCTTCACTTTGATGAGCTTTTTAATAAACTGGTGTACTAGGAAACTTTGGATTGGATCTTTTGGTTTCTCTTTGCCAGCACCAATGAAGGCAAAAATCAAAAAAAGAATCCAAGGAGTAACAGAGGAATGGCACCAAGAATGAAGTGTCAATCGATGAACAAATCTGGATATGAAAAAAGGAGCAATGATAAAAATCATCATACAAAACCTGAACCCCTGAACAATCGTTACTGGAACCTTAATTTTGAGAAATTTGGTTCTTGGCATGACCTGCCATCTCCGTTTTTGAATCTCATCATTTTCAGATCAATTTGTGCTCTTATGTGTGATTACCAGATTGTGGAATTATGTATTACAACAACTGAACAATATGGGACTAATGAACCTTGTAGGTGGCTCAAAAGGATTAATATTTGGATATACCAGCCAATGTCTGGGATGGGTGACCCCCACAAACCCACAGAACAATCCCGCTTGAGAAAAGCAAACAACAGAACAAACTATTATTCCATGAACAACTATATGTGGATTTTCATCTCCATGACACATTTAAATTTGAGCTATGTGTCAGTGACTGGGATTTTTCTTCTCAGTTTTAGACACTATGTGAACAACACTAACTTTGAAATTTGGATCCTTGTTAAAATTTGTATCCCTTTATCCTATTCTTATATCTTGTAAATCTTCTATGATTGATGCTTGCATCATCTTTGGAGTGTACCTTTATAGTTTCTACTTTGTCGACCAAAACAATAAAAATTACTCTTGTGAAGATCTCAGTGTGTTATGCATGAGTACACAATTTGTTACTTTGATGGGCAATTATGAACAATTTATTATAAGAAATGTGATATACATGAACCGGAGAAGAATGAAACTATTCTTTTATGTGTTTTCTCATTGTTACTTATGAGATAACTCGTAAACTTACAAAGAGAACCAAGTTTTGGGATGATCATCACGAATCTTTGACGGTTTGCACTCATCGTAACTGTCATTACTATGAACCACGGAATAAGACCTCTAACTGTCATTGGATATGGGGCAATCACTCAAATGGTTTTTTATGAAGATTACAACATTGAATTGCCGTGGAATTGGGAAGAAATTTTTTTGGATGGATGTTGAATCCTTCTGCAAAATTGAACGAATTCAATTAATTGCACTCTTTGAAACAAGAACAAACAAAGAACCAAATGAAAAAGTGTGGAAAAAGCGGGATTTGATCAATTCTACAGTGTCCTGGCTACGGGTTTCTCGGGTGGCATTTGTGTAATGTGGAAAACCTACCAACTTACAAATGAAATCCTCGAAATTGACCAAATTGAAACAAGATTTATTAGTATCTAGTATACAAACCAGCTCACGAACATAAAACTTATGTTAATCCTAACTTATGCTCCACCAAATGAATCTGCAAAGAATGTGTTCTGGGATGGACTCATCTCTTTTATTAAAAATTGTTCTCTTCCGTGCATTATTATGGGAGATATGAACGAAATACAAGACCCATCTGAAAAATTAGGTGGTTTAATACCACCTTTGACAAAATTTGCAAGATTACGACATTTTAAGAATGAATGTGAACTACTAGAGATCCCTATTCAAGGAAACATCTATACTTGGCAAAAGAACATTACAGAAATAGATAACATATATGAAAAACTGAATAGGGTACTCATTCATCACCAGATCCTTCAATGGTATCCTGATATCTGTACTAAACACTTTGCTTTTACCAACTCATACCATTGTCCCATCTCTATCGAGTTTGACTCAGCAATACCTTTTTAAAAATCAGTCGTTTCAATTTGAAAAAATCTGGATGACCAGAAAGGACTTTAGAAATGTTATCAAGCAAGCTTGGAGAACTAACTATCATGGATCGAGATTGTATAATCTTGTATCCAAAACAAAATTACTTAAGAAACATGTCAAGATATGGAACAAAAGTACTTTTGGCAATGTATTTACTCAATTACAAACTATAGAAAAACAGCTCTCTGAAATCCAAACTGAGATCTGTACTTACCCTACAAATGATCTCATTAAAAACAAATAAGAATCATAGAAAAAAAAAAGAAAAACTTATTTGTTTCCAGAAAATTTACTGGAACCAAAGAGCTAAAGTTAAACACATCAAATTAACTGATACGAGTGCTAGCTATTTTCACAAAATAGCAAGTGGAAGAAGAAATAGAAAAATCATAAAAGAAATTAAAACACAAGAAGGAACAAGTATTACTGGAGAAGAAAACATTAGAAATGAAATAAAAAATGATTTCATTAAAAGATTCAGAAGTGAGGATATGAACCAGAGACTATTCCAGGAAAATCTTGAATTAATTCAGTCTGAATTCTACCAAAAATATTGGGACATTGTAGGTCCTTCTGTTATTCAAGCAGTTAAAAGCTTTTTTCTTTTCGGGAAATTGCTCACACAAATAAATCACACATTCATCTCTTTGATTCCAAAATGTGATAACCCGAACTCTACTAATCAATATAGACCCATAAGTCTATGCTCTATAATTTATAAGATTATCTCGAAGATCATAACAACAAGACTTAAAGGAACCATGGAAAAATTAATCCACCTCCTACAGGGTACCTTTGTTGCTAACAAAGCCATTCAAGATAATATCTTGATTGCCCATGAAATCTTTCACTCATTTAAATCGAAAAAAGGAACTGAAGGCTTTATTGCCCTAAAATTAGATATGGAAAAAGCTTATGATAGAATCGAATGAAACTTCATTATTAAAATTATGGAAAAGTTTGGATTTCATGAAAAATTTATCAACTGGATAAAAGAATGCATTACAACGGTATCTTTCTCGGTGCTTGTAAATAACGGACCCACATAAATATTTAAACCACCAAGAGGACTTCGACATGGTGATCTCTTTCACCTTTCTTGTTTATTTTAGGATCTGAAATCATTGCTAAAAAACTCCAAAAAGCTTCAGAAAGACCTCGAAATCCTCTAGGATTTCAAATCACTCAACAAGGAACAGGAATTCCGTTTATGGCATTTGCGGATGACATTGCGATCTTCTCAAAAGCTAAACAGGAAAACTGCAAATAAATCAAGGATATTATTGATGAATATTGCAAAATCTCAGGACAAAAAGTAAATTTTCATAAATCGGCTTTTCAAGTCATAAAAAAGGTTACCAACTAAGAGAAATTAGCAATACAAGGTACTCTCACAATCACAAATATGATATCTCTCAAAAAATATCTTGGTTGCCCTATCATTAATGGTAGAGTCAACTCGAATACCTTTGTTGACCTCTTAATTAGCACCCAACATCAATTATCTAAATGGAAAGCAAACTCTCTTTCCCAAGCAAGAAGAACAACACTAATAAAAACCAATCTGGCATCTAGACCAAACTATCTTATGCAAAGTTTTATGTTACCTACACACACACAATGAACTTGACAAGTTAAATAGATCCTTTTTTTGGAACAAAGACAGCTCCTATAAACCTCTTATAGGCTGAGAAAAAATATGTAAACTAACACAACAAGGAGGTCTTGGATTGAGAAAATCAAAGGACATGAATAAAGCCCTAAAATTCAAATTACTATGGAAAATCTTAGCAGAATCGAATAATTATTGGGTTAGAGTTGTTACTGAAAAATCCTTGAAAACAATCCATATATTTCATTATGAAAAAAAAAATTGCTCTTGGCAATGGTCCAAAATGATTGAACTCATGGAAAAGTTCAAATCTAGACTAATTTGGCAAGTTGGTAATGGCAAAACAATCAAATTCTAGACGGATAATTGAGTCTTGAACACCCCTTTATGTGATATCATAAACACACAATCAATCCTGAATAAGGATGCCCTGGTAGATGAATTTATGTTGCCAAATAAAACCTGGAATAAGGATTTACTAGAACAATGTTTACCACATGATTTAGCCAAAAAAATAACCTCCATCCCAATGCCCTTAAATGATATTCATAATAGAATGTACTGGAAAACTAGCAAAAATGGTTGGTTTTCTACGAATTCTGCTATGAAACTAATTAATAGAAACAAGAGATATACTGCCTATGATTCTTCATGGATCTGGAAGATGGACACATATCCCAAAGTTAAAAACTTTGTCTGGAAAATAAAAAAAAAACGGACTCCCAACAAAAGCTAGATTAGCAGAAAAAAGGTGTAGCAATCCCCCCGGGTTGTATCCGCTGCAATGCTCAATTGGAGGATTTAAATCATCTCCTATTCCAATGTAACCATACCATAAAAACAATCAAGAAAATGAATTATCATACCTATGGCATCATTAGATCCCTAAACATAGGAAATAAAAAAATCAATGAAATCATTGAAGAAATTCGACAAAAAACTGATAGATCACAATTTATAGAATTAATGGTCTCTTGGTGGGGAATTTGGTTTTATAGAAACCAACAAAGCTTTGGAAGAACAAACGATGATGCCGAGTCCATAAAGGATGTACCAATTTATATTAAGAACAAATTGAGAACTGGAATAAAACGAAAAGCTGGAACCCTGACTGTTTAGCAGAAGACAAACAAAAAACACATAGAACGAACATTGTTAGACGACTAATAAAGAAATGGAAAAAAACCACCGGATAATATTATTAAAATCAATACAGATGGATCCACCAAAACTAATGGTGAATCTAGCTTTGGCTATATTTTCAGGAACAACACGGGTAAACCAATCTTCCTCTTTGGGGATAAATGTGGTATCTCAACCCCGTTAAAAACAGAAACATTGGCAATAAGAAATGCCCTAGTAAAGGCTTATGAATTAGCCATTACCGACATTCAACTTGAATGCGATAACCTTACCATTGTGAATGTTCTTAATCAAATCTGGCACTATTCATGGGATATTGAAATGTTAATTTCTAATATCTTGTGTGTTTTACAACTGTTTTCTTCAATGCAGATTTCTCACGTCTTCCGAAAAACAAACGTGATGGCCGATTTCATTGCTAAGACGGTGCAACAGAGGTCCTTGGAAGATTTTCGAGATAGTCTAGAATTTGTAATTCTCATCCGAAAGGATGCTATAGACTGAGAAACCGGCTTTTCTGTGGTTTCCAGTCTAATTTTTACCTAATCAAAAAAAAAATCTCAAATTCATGGATGGGAGTGAAAGTCTCTATATCATGAAACATACTTTCTAACTTATGCTTTCTTATAAGAAACTGTCCTAAAAGAAATATTTAAACTATTTTTTTTTAAAAATCACTAACGTTCGATTAATCTTAGGGCAAGAGGGGGCGGCGGCGGAAGGGTTGTGTTTAGGATCGGTTAGACTGATACCATGATAAATTGGAGAAGGTAGAAGAATTTTGGAAATTGTTTCCTTGTGTTTCTATTGATATCCGAAGAGTATATATAGTTACATGAACAATCTTTTCCTAAGATATTCTATCATAAATATAAGGCAACTAAAAGATAACAATCTTTCTAAAGAGATAACATAAAGATATATCTTGATATATGACTTTTGAAGTTTAGGATCCAAAATTCATCTGTCATGTAGAGCTTTAAAAGAACTATATAGATAAACTCTAACCCTCTGTAAATCCGTCAAGATTTCTTAAAATCTATTTATATAGTTTTTTTTTTCCAATTCTACTTGAGCTAAATCGTCAATTTATAATTTAGGGACTTTCATATGATGACTTCAAGTAACATTTGTAATACAGTTAGAACTATAAATGTGATATTTAGTTTAGTTAGATTTTCTATTATCTTGTTAATTTTTATGTTATCTTATTAATTTACTAGAAATATCTCTGAGTTATCTTCTAGGTCTTCTGTATAAATACCCAATTCATTGTCAATCATAACTCATTCGATTATTATATCTCTAAATGATATCAGTCTGAAAAGATCCTTAGCCGCACCCCTACAAAAATTCTCACTAGACCCACCTCTTAACCATGGTAGTCGGGTATTTTGCTCAACTTCCTAACCCATACGAGCCACCCCTTCCGTTCACAGCTGTTTATCTGTCAAACGTCGTCAAACTTACATCCACAAACTATCTTTAGTGGAAGGTTAAAAATAAGCTATGCTAGAAAAATATGACATGTCCAGATTCCTTGATGGTTCCCATGCCCCTCCGACGGAAACCATTCCAAAAGATGTCCCTACGTCGAAGGTGTTTACATTTGGCTCTAGTCCCAATGTCGTCTTGTAATGCCCGAGGCCTTAGAAGCGTCATCTCATATTACCTGGGAACTTCTTAGGAGTTCACCCATCCTTATACTACTTTCACCCTAGCAAGCTTAACATCATAGTTCTTTGTCCTCACTTGAACCATGAAAAGAAAGAGCTCTTGTTGACACGGGTAGCACTTTAATCCTATAAAGGATCACAAATCCGGGATGTTATAATTTCTCTCACACAAACCCCTTGACGATCTCGTCAATGTCCAAAGACCGCCATCTAGGTCTAGTAACCATCCATCAGACCAAGCCCACCCATACTTAGAGTCAGCTCTGATACTATTTGTAAGGCTTGAGGCCTTAGAAGCGTCATCTCATGCCAAACTGGGAACTTTCCAAGAGGTCATCCATCATGGTACTACTCACACTCTAACACGCTTAACTTCGTAGTTATTTTTCATCACTTGAACCATGAAAATGAAGAACTCTTGTTGACATGGGTAACACTTTAATCCTCATAATGGATCACAAATCTTGGGTGTTACACGTTTGTCAACAGTATCAGTGTCTCTTCTCCCGAGTCATGGCACCATAAATTAGGGCATCCATCCTCTGCTATCTTTAAGGTTATTCTACAGTGTTTTCAATTAGGAACTTTTTCTTTTATGCAATCAGATTGTATTCAGGTCAAATTAATAAAAGCCATAAGCTTCCCTTTATGAAAGCACTGTTTCGTCCATGCATCCCTTCAAAATTATTTTCTCCTGATCATCTCTTATTATGTCTTATGATGATTTTTGCTACTATATAATCTTTGTTGATCACTTCACAAAATATATCTGACTCTATTCTATTAAGAACATGGATGGACACAGTTGAGGCCCAGCGAGGGCTGTTGCCCCCACTGGACCCTATTGAATTTCAAAAACAAATATAATAAAAATAAAAATTTAAGAAAAATCTAATAAATTAAGAATTGGAAAAATAAAATATGGAAGTAGACTTGTTATTCGGCATATTATTTCACTCAAAAGGTAATAAGAAAGCACACAATAATTATTTGAATCGTGACTTAAGACTTATAAATTAGAAAGAAAAAAATGTTTGAAATAAAACATGCCTTTAACATATTTTTTCTAACTTGTCTCAACGACTTTATTTAATTTATAATGCACTACAAATAACTTGCTAAAAAGTTTTATACCATTATAGTTTAGTTCGTGTTTGTAACACCCCGTAATTTTTAAGGGTATTTTGAACTATTTTTTAATTTTTCTTATGCCCGTTTTGCTAGACGGATTTAATTCAGTGAGTCTCGGACCTTCTCAAAAGGGGTCTGAGCTCTGTAAAATTTTACGAGCATTATATAATACAGTTGATGTGTTTTCGGGGTTAATGTATCGTTAATGTACGAATATATTTAACCCGGAGTTAAGAAATTTAATCCAAACCAAGTTCGGATAAGAATTAACGAAGTCGGCTTAAAACCGCGACTCACCGCGACCTGACGCGAGATGCCGCGATGAACCGCGACCGGCCGCGATCGCGGTAACGCCTTTTGTTGGGCAGTGTCGTCTTCCTCGCGTGGCGGTTACTGTAGCTCTGTTTTTGGCTCAGTTTTGGGCAGGCCAAGTGGGCAGCCAACTTGCCCTTCGCCTTTGTCCCCTTGTCCCCGACTTGTTCCCTTGGTGGAGACTCGGATTGGGCTATAAAAGGAGGTGAAGACCGAAGCTTAAGCTCCCTTCTTCTTCCTTCTTCTTTCTCCTCTGTTTTTCACCATTGTTGAGCAGTTTTGGAGCTTCGTGTGTGGGAGATTTCGAGTGTCTCTTGAGTTGAGAAGGTACTCTTGAGTGTTGTGAGAAGCTTTGAGGTGTTGGGAGATTGAACCATAGACAAATCGAAGGCAAACAAATCGGTTTGGGTAAGAAATTCTCCATTGTTGTGTCGCGAGCTAGCCACTGTCACAGCACGAAAACCGCGACCGATCGCGACCTGCCGCGATCGCGGTATGTGTGTCCGAGTTGTGTGTTTTGTGGTTTGGCTTTGGGCTTGGCTCGTTTCCTTTGATTTCTTCTTGTATTCTTTTAGATTCATATATAAGTGTATTGAATCTAACTTAGGGTCTTGTTATGGGCCATTTCTTAGGGATTTAATATCCAAGATCTGCTCCAGTTTTAGATCCCGGAACTAGACGTTTCTCTGCTTGATTCGAAGTTGTCGGATCTAAGGCAAGTGGCGGTTCGCTCTTGCTCATCATTCCATACTTTCATTAATTATCAATTGTTTGTTGTTAATTAATTTGGGATGATTTCTTGTTTATGTTGGGAATAGTTTTGATCAATTATTTGATAAAAGAAGTGCTGTTATAATAGGTTGTATATTGCTAGATACAGCGCTATTATGTTCATAATGGTTTTGTTGTGGATTTTAAAGGTGAACTTCATATAAAAAGGTTATAATAGGTTGCATATACTGTTAGTAGCAACGCTATTTTGATATATATATATATATAGAGATTGTTAGATCTATGATGTTGGTCTTGATGGCTTTGATTTGATATGATGTTGACTGTGTTGAACTGTTTAGTTAGCACGAGTATTCGTAGGGACGATGGATGGAGGTCCAGTCGTTTCTTGATAATTAAATGGAGAAAAGGGCATTGAGACCCTAATACCATTGGTGAGTCATGACTAGCCTCTATACTCGGGTATAGAGGTGGTGCACTTAGCTAGTGTCACAATTCTAGGGAGTATTCCCAAGGATCTCTCGTCTCGGGACGAGCAGATCATAAAAGTTTGTAACGTGATGTGTGTGTGTTGACATTTAATAAGATACGTGCCATGAGTATGCACATAATGAAAATGCCTTGACCTTAATATAAAGTGTTGTATGAGTAAGCACTTATTTAAAATGTTTGGCGAGTATTGCAGCTAGGCGCTAGTACAGCTAGGAAAGCTCGTCTTAGTTGTAGATCGCTCGAATGCGATACTGTGATTCTGTGATTGTGTGTATATTATAAATTAAGTTTCCCAACATTTGTCATTGTTTCCTTTAAGGCTCATTTCATTTGGAGTCTTCTTTTGGGATTGATTACTGTGAGACTCGGTCTCCAGAATCTTCTCTTGTGCATACCTTTTGTTATTCTAGTAGGAGTATGGTGGTTGACTAGCGTACTCGGTTATTATTCGAGGGACGATGAGTCTAACCTAATACGACTGCTTCGAACCACTCTGCTTTGTACCCTTGCGTAGTCTTTCATTAGACTGACCAACCGTTATATTCCTTGCATGGTTGGCTGGTGTCATCCGTCCGATTCGGCACATCAGGTGTGTTGAAGATCCGAGAAGGCTAGAATGACTATGAAGATGAACGGTGTTTTGTTTTCGACAAGCTGTTTTGTCGCTTTGTATTTAAAAGATTTCCGCTGTGCTATTTTGTCGTTTTGTTTAAAAGTCTTTCGCTGTTGTAATTCTGATTATTGGATCGTTTTTGGAATCGTGTAATTCCGCGACCATGTGGTTTAATAAAAGTTATGATTTTAGTATTGTAACTGTGTTTTAAGTCAGTTATGACGTCGGAAAAGCCTGGGGTGACTTCGGGGTTTACGTCTGGGGTCATCGGCAGTAACGCTTTCAAATGGGGTTAAATTTGGGGGTGTTACAGTGTTCATCTTAATTGTCTATGTTTTGTGCTTATTAGGACGCTCTAATCAAGTTATTAGTGTAAGAAACTAAAACATATATTGAAAAAAGATGTATAGTCATCTATTGAGATTGAAGATATTATTGTGAGATTTCAGAATATGACACCTCAAAAAATGTTACTATAAGAAAAAAAAACTAGTACGACATTTAGTATTTTATATTTATATATATTGTAATACTAGTTTATTTTTGCCCCCACTGAGCTAAAATCATGCGTCCGTCCCTGCTTAAGAAGAAATCTATAACACACTTTATCTTCATAAAATTCAAGTCTTTAGCTAAAAACTATTTCGAGCAAAATATCAAAATCCTCTATTTCGACAATGGTGGTGAATATACAGCCCTAAAACCGTGCTTGCACTTCCCCACCTCACACCCCTGAACACAATGGTATCTTTGAAAGACGTCGCATACACATTGTTAAGACAATCTCTCTATGCTTAGCTACTTTGGTATGCTCGTTGATCATTGGCCTCACGCCTTGATTACTACGGTATATCTCATTAATAGATTGGCTACACCAATTCTTAATCATGAGTCTCAATTTATGTTCCAAACAACTTCACCAACCACCTAATTACAATAAGTTAAGGAGTTTTGATTGTTTGTGTTTCCCATGGTTACACCCCTACAAACTACAAAGCTCACAAACTTGAATCCATGTCCATTAATTGTGTTTATGTAGGGTACTCCTCTATTCAAAGTGCATATCATTGCTTAGATCATATAGCCCGACGTGTCAATACCTCTTTCCACGTCCGTTTCTTGGAGACCTAATCCCCTTACCAAACCCACACCAACCTCGACCAACATACCACACCAGACCGAGACGAGTGGGTTGATATCTCCCTCTCTCTTCTCTACTGACCCAATCCTCACACCATGCCTCAAAATTCTATGTTCGCTCAAACCGCTATCCAAACACCACAAAATCTCCCAATAGATATCCAAACCCCAACCAATCCCTAAAATTCTATTCAAACACCACCAAATTTCCCGAACAATATCCAAACCCCATCCAATCCTCAAAACTCTATCCAATCACCAATCCAATCCTAAAACTCTAACCCTACAACTAATCCCCCATCTCCAACTACAACACCAAACACTAACCCTACCACTACTCCGTTGCCACACCTCAATGTTGTGAATATCTCGCCACCTCCTATGTCAAATATACCACCCCCACCACCACTGCCTGATCGTGGCATTATTCCTAGATCAAAGAACAATATCACCAAACTTATACAAAAAATAAAACCTAAACGCCCAGCTCTCCCACCCTACAGAACCCAAAACAATTACCCATGCATGCACTTAAAGATTCGGATTGGCGAGTTGCTATGCAAAAGGAGTTTGATGCCCTAGAATCTAGCAACACCTGGGACTTGGTATCCTCTTTCCCAAGTCAGAACATGGTTGGCTGTAAGTGGGTGTTTCACATCAAATACTTGCCTGATGGTTCCATTGACAGATATAAAGCAAGGTTGGTAGTCAAAGGCTTCCACCAACACCTAGGGTGTGACTTTACAAAAACCTTCAATTTGGTTGTTAAGCCAGTTACAGTGCGGGTCATTTTGTCCCTTACAGTGACTAGTGGCTGACAATTATGACAACTCGACATCAATAATGCCATTCGATAAGTAACACTGCAAGAATATGTGTACATGGCTCAACCTCTAGGTTCCACAGACAAGGCTCACGCCTATAACTTACTCTAATTCACAAGCTACGAATTGCCTATGTTTAGTCTTCTAGAAATACCATGAATAAGTAATAGACTTTTATCTCCTTTGATATAGATCCAAATATCAAAAAATTAACAGACATGCTCTCCAATGTGTGTTCTATCATTCATAATTTTTTTAGTTCAACCCTATATTTTTTTTCCACATGCATAGCTAATATCACACAATTCTAAAGTCTCCAAATTAACCCAGTCATACACCCACAAAACAATTTACGTAATTTAACTCAAATTAAAGGCTAAATATCATTACTATTATATAAGAAAAGGTATAGACTTACAAATTGGAGGATTGAAGATAAAGATGGCTAGAAGAATTAAGATGTGAAGGTAAAATAAGGCATGTAATGACATTGAAGGTATATATTTTGGAATTGTACTTGTGTACGAGCATTTATATACTATTACTAAAGTCACAATTATCTCTCCTACGTGTCGTTCACCTAAGCATCACGTCATCAAATATTTATGTGCATTTACCTATTCACTTGTATTCTATTTATAATTTATTTTATTTTTTATATTTATACAAATTTCCTAAATACCACCCCAAAATATTTCTCATTGTACATGATAATTCTGCACTTACCAAAAACATTATTATCATACTCATTTAGTGTCCATAATATAATATATACGTTAATGGTCCGTAAACTCCGTTATAATTATAAATATATGTATATAGATATATGGTTCATAAATAGTTAATGCATTATGCACTTACCAAAAACTATGTCTATATACTAAGTGTTGGTGTTCACAACTTCTCATGTAATATGTACGTTAATGGTAACCAAAAACTATGCAAATCTGAAGCTCTCTGCAACACTTTTTACCAAAATTAAGTTATATTATGTGTCTTTTGATATAAATACACATGTTTAGGTCTAATTGTAATCATCTTAATATTTCTCCAGTCAAGAATTTATTTTTCAACACATCAGGTTATTTCTCTTTCATATTCACTAAAGCTTTTTTTATGTATCTGATCTTTATTAAAAAAAGAGTTGTTTTATGTATTTTCTCAGATCAATACAAGTTGGTCAATGTTGGCGGAACTCAGATCATTATTAATGATCCCTTAATTCCAGAAATTCTTGATTTTAAGGAAAGGTTAGTATTATGTTTATCTTAGTTAAAATTAATTATTTTAGCTACATTTTTTCACTAATAATCTTATACAGAGTATGATTATTTCTAAAGTCTTCACAGCTCTGGTGTTCATGCTGGTACGAACAAAATAAGTCCAATTCCAAGTGGACCTTCATATTTTTTATCTGATCAATTCTTAGATATCGCATTGTTTAAGCCAATTGATGAGATTCTAGATATCAACAAGGTAATTTTATAAATCTATTTATATTTTGTTATTAGTAGTTATAATATTTAATGTTAGAATATGATTGGTTTCCCTCCATGTTATCTTATTTTGCAACCATGTAAATGCATCACTATTGCTATGGTAAAGGACATTGACAACACATTTGGATGATATTATCATTCCTGCAAGCAATGTAAAAAGCATGTTCGATCCGAAGGGGATTAATTACATTGCGGCAAATGTGAAAGCATTGTCAATTTCGCCATTCCTAGGTATTTAATGTAAACTTAAAATAATATAAACATAATAATAATTGTATTATTATTCTAAAAATACATTCATTGTAAAGCAGGATTAAGTTTACATTAACAATACAAGATTATTCTGGCATGACATCTTTTGTTATATTTGATAGAGATGTCAAAAAGTGGGTGAACAATTTAGTGTGCAATCATACATACATACTGAAATCGACTGCTAAGGTATATTATTTTAAGTTTACATTAAATACCTAGGAATTAATTTATATACTTATTTTGTACATAAGTAGCAAATTGATACACACAAAAATTCACTGCTAAGGTATTAATTTATATACTTATTTTGTACATAAGTTATACACTATTTAGTGTGCAATCATACATACATACTGTTTATTAAAAAAAACTAACTTCGTTGTGTACCAAATTTGGCATGATATATAATACAACAAATAAAACTACAATCATAAATGATACAACTTTATAGGTATGTGATGAGGCAGTTGACCTGAATATTAATGTGTATTACCATAAATGTGTAAATGGTGTGATGTAGATGTGTATTACCATAAATGTTCAACTTCATTTAAAACATTAGGAGATTTTACTTTTATATTGATAGTACATTATGTTCCTTGCCTAATTTGTCATATACTTACTTTACTTTTTTTATTCTATTAAATCTATTTATTAATGTAAATAATATGGATGATAGCAGCATGTCTGAAAAATTAAAGTGTTCATTAGGAAGACTTTTTTTTATTCATGATTGATATGGATGAGTTTAAGTTGTATGAACATAGTCGTGGATTCACTATTTCCAATATGACTCACGATCCAACTTTCATTGTTGAACTCAAAAAGTTGATTTCGGATACTCATGTATTTACTATATTATTCCTATAAAACATATATAACACAATATTATATATTTCACTAACTAATACTTATACATTTATATTCAATATTTCAGAACAATGTCAAACCTCTGTCGTTTGAGCCCAAACACTCCACTGTGTCATCTAATGAAATGCTCACTCCTTCCAAGCGCTCTAGTGACAACCTATTGCTTGAAGATGATAATGAAAAAAATGGTGCACAAGACCAACTTTCTACTTCACATATCAAGAAATTGGTGAAGAAAGAGAATGAGGACTAAGTGTGTTGCACATGACATACAAGTTATTAATTCTTACATAAGACTTATTCTATGGTTTTCACTTTATCAACATTATTAACATACAATGTTTTCTTATTTTGGGTGATTTATTTGATATTCATCGTTATTATTATATGACATTATTGATGTTAAATTTTGCTGGTTTTATTTTATAATAGTTAATTACCATTATTTATTTAATATTATTACATACACTTCTTTATTACAAGAACTCGTGCAAGGCACGGGTCAATCTACTAGAATATATGATAGGTGATATACTGATATATGTTCTGATGAAACAGGGTATTACGGTAAAATAGAAGTATTAATTATATCCATCAGATTAATAAATGATGAACGACCTGGATTTAATCTTTTGGGTGTAGGTGATTTGGGTTAAAATTGTGATTTTATTGTGATATTATTACTTCTAATTTATCTTTCCTAAATCATTTATAATTCTCTCCCCATATCTCTACATTTCTCTCTCCCTAATATTTCAATATCTTCAACTTCTACTACACTCTTCAAATTCAACGTTCCTTCATCTCAAGATTCTTCTTCTTCATTCTTTCGTCTCAAGTGCACTCATAAATTTCAATGCTTTGTTGTTTCAACATCTTCATTGTTCAAGCGGTTTTTCGAATAGGTATGTAGAAGTTTCAATTTTTGTTTCAATATTTTTAGGATTCTTAATTAGATTTACAAAATAGACAAATTAAAAATTTAGTTTTTCTAATTTTATTCAGGTATTCCATTGTTGCACATATCAATTACGTGAAAAAGCTCGATGTCGTCAGTTTCTACTACAAGATTTGATCGATCGTGATGCCTTGAATCGCTAGTGATGAGGGATTACATTGTTGCTTCTTGAACTTTCGATTGATATTTCGTTCAATTTGAGCATCCGCTTGGATTTACAAGATCGACAAATTTCCCGATCTATACTATTTTTTCGGTCAGTGTTCCATCTTTATTTCTTTTTCATGCGAGCCCTTGTTTTGAGTCGATCGATCTTTATGCTGAGTGAATTTTTGTGTGTATCAATTTGCTACTTTTACATCTCAGTTGAAGAATTGCTTTCTAGTCCAATTGAACTGGAATAGAAAGATAGCGGACGTCAAAGGCTTGTGAGACAACTTCGTTGTTAATCGGCATAAATCGAATATTCGGAAAAAGTTGATTGAACAAATTAAGATATGGTGATATTCAAGATATTGGGTGGTGATATACGTGTAATTAGGTGGTGATATTGATGTAATTAGGAAGTGATCGATATTCATGAATTGAGTAGTGATATTCGTGTAATTAGGTGATATTATTTATCACTTATGTGGTGACCGATATTCATGATTTCAGTGGTGATATTCATGTAATCGAGTGTGGTATTCAAGTAACTGAGTGTGACATATAATTGAGTGTGACATTCATATTATCAAGTGTTGATATTCAAGTTAAGTGGTGATATTCATGTTTTTAAGAAATCAAATATTCACATATTAAACAAAGATATTCATACAAACATGAATGATATTCAAGAAGTAAATATAGATATGCGAATTCGTAGAGCTTCAGGACACACTTGATCGAAATTCATAAATGCATGATCGATATTCATGAATGCTGTAAAAATCGATGATTGATATTCATAAACGCATAATCGATATTCATCAACGCTATAAAAAATCACTGAACGAGCAAAATGAAATTGCATTATTTCTGGAGAAATTTACAAGTGCGACAATGGAGTTTTTTTTTTGCTTCCATTCAACTGGATATGGAAGATGATGAACACCACGAAGGGAAACAATTGTGAAGTTTTGTTTTCTCTCTCATCCAATTTTATCCTTTTTTTAGATTTTTCTAATTAAGATATTCTATAACTACCAAATTTGTAACCCTATTTCTATGTAAACACCCACACCATATCCCCAAAAGTCTCTTAATCCAATCCTCCATCATCTCTCATTCAACGCTTCATATTTATCATTCCGTTTCACCACAATAATCGTCTGCACCCACCTCTATGAGGATAGGTTAGGCATAATTAAACTAGGTTACTACTTACTAGCTAATTAAGAATATAAGATTATATAGCTGGTCACTTTTAATTCATAAAATAGTTACTATTAATTTCTTTATAAATCTTACACTCACATGCCTTATTTCTCCAATAATAGACTTATCCTTCAAAACAAATAATTTAAATTCTTCCTATAAGGGAAAGGTTCATGCAAGAAAGATTAATAAGGTGAGAAATGAAAGAAAAAAAACAGCACGACTGTTTTATTGGGAAAAAAACGCATATTTTTGATTTTAAAAAAACTCAAAAAAGACGCGCGTGCACATGATATGGGATGTGCATAGGTTTTGGCTTGTGTATGCATGCATTTTGACTTGTATGTGCATTTAAATTCTACTTGTGTGCATCATTTTTTTGGGTTAAAATGTGCATTATTTTTGAACTGTATGTGCATTAATTTTGAAGTACATGCCTTTCTACTTGTATGTGCATGTAATTTATACTAGGTGTGCATAAGTTTTCACTTACATATTTTATAGAAATAAAAATGTACGTGACTTTGTATTAGTAAAAAATCATACACATACAGACAACAACTTATGCACTTCCCAGAATGTGCACAAGTTTGTGCATGTATGTGCATAGTTTTTGATTATATGTGTGACTTTGTTTAAGTTGAAACTCATGCACATACAAGCAAAACTTATGCACTTTGTGGAATGTGCACAAGTTTGTGCCTGTATGTGCATAGATTTTGACCGTATGTGTGGCTTTGTGTAAGTGGAAACTCATGCACATACATGCAAAAATTGATGCACTTTTCAGAATGTGCATGAGTTTGTGCTTGTATGTGCATGAATATTTGCTTATCTTTGTTAGTGAAAACTCATGCACATACATGCAAAAACTTATACCCTTTTTGAAATGTGCACAAGTTTGTGTTTCATTTGACTTTATGTGAATGAGTTAAAAAATGCATAGATTTTGCTTGTATGTGCATGAAAATAAGTCTCTATGTGCATGATTTTTGTGGTGTATGTTCTAGAGAATTAAAAAAAATGCATGCACCTGCTCGTATTTCCCCCCAAAAATATGTGTCTTTTCAAATAAAATCCGGTCGTGCCGAATTATTGCGTTTTTTTCTGGACATTTAGTTTCCTTAGATCAAATGACCCATGTTCATTCACATTTCTCACTCTAGCTCCATTTCTCATCAGATCCGCACCCTTTCTATAAAATCACACAGCCCATCATATTTTATTTCATTCATGTACCACTATGAATATTTCTGTTATTGTACTTTGCATCCAAACTTTCTAAAATTTACAAATTTGTGCTTTCTCCCTAAATTTATAATCAAGAAAACTTAGTTTTAATGTCCCCAAATCATATTTCGCACTAACAAAAATTACTTAGGTCAATCTCCTAGGAATCCTCTCTAAAAAATAATTATATCATGTCCAAAATTATAAACTCATAAAGTATGGGGAATACTCTTGAATTCATAATCCCAACTAGAATAATATACCCTATTTTCTCAATTGAAAACATTTAGGTATGAAACCTCTAGTTATTATTTCCAATAGCAATTCTAACATTTTGAAATGTTCTATTATATTTTTCCAAAAAGTCAATTATAAAATATTTAAAATATTACTAATATTACATCTCTCTCTCAAAAGAAATACATAACGAATATATTCGTTAAAGCCGACATGGAGAATAGGAAACTTGTCTCCACTCTATTGTCAGCAATGACAAATCAGTTGTCTGATTCTGGCATACCATTACCGTTAGATCTGTCAACTAGGTCGGGTGGGTCGGATTCGGGTCATGTCGGGTTCGGGTCAAATCGGGTTCAGGTCGATCGGGTCGATAAAATTTCCGGGTCGGGCGGGTCGGGTTCGGGTTGACCCAGCGGGTCGAATATGCCATTTTTTATGATTATTATTATGATTTTTAACTTTAATAAAATAATTATAATAATATAATTAATATTATATTATTATTTAATAAAATATATTAAAATATTTAATATAAATGAAATAAAATATACAAAATAAAGGAGACCCGCGAGCTCGGATTTGCGTTCGGGTCGAGTCGGGTAGGGTCGGGTTCAGGTTCGGGTCCTTCGGGTTCGGGTCCTTCTTGACCCAGTGAAGTTCGGGTCGGGTTCGGGTCCTTTCGGGTCGGGTCGATTTTTGACAGGTCTAATTACCGTCACCAACTAATTATCATGTGCTAGTGGAAAGTCTACAGTATTTTGGTCTCACACGTCCAGATGTTGCTTTCATTGTCAATAAGTTTTTGCAGTTTATGCAGCAACCGACCACTGAGCATTGGGCCGCAGTGAAACGACTACTAAGGTATCTGTTTGGCACGCTATCTTATGGGATCACTATCTATGCATGAGTTTCGTTGGCTCTACATGCATTCTCAAGTGTAGATTGGGCCAATGACAAGGATGACTTTGTGTCTACTACTAGTTACCTTTTGTATCTTGGCTCCTCCCTAGTTTCATGGAGCTCATGCTAGCAACGGTTTGTTACTCGCTCGTCTACAGAAGCTGAATACAAGGCCGTCGCAGATATTTTATCCGAACTGCTTTGGTTCTGTCTTTGTTTCGAGAACTGGGTATTCAACTGCAACATCAACCGGTCGTCTATTGTGACAATCTTGGTGCTACTTACTTGAGCTCCAACCTATTTTTCCACTCACATATGAAGCACAAAGCTCTGGCCTATTACTTCGCTTGTGAATAGGTTTAGAAGGGCACATTATGGGCCACTCACATCTCAATTTATGATCAGTTGGCCAGTGTACTAACGAAGCCTCTTCTTCGACCTCGCTTTGACTCCATAGCTTTCAAGCTTGGACTTTTTCCTAGGGTCGTCAAAGTTGCGGGGCATATATTTTCTATTAATTTATTAATCTATATGTTATCTTATTAAATTGTTAGAGATATCCTCTAGTTACTTGTTAGAGAAATTTTCTAGACCTTGTGTATAAATATTCAATTTATTATCAATGATAACTTATTCAATTATTATATTCCTATAAAAGCTATCAGATTATTGTATTTCCTTTGGCTATGGAAAAAACTACTTACTTGTTAACACTCTTTTCATTTTATCCCTTGTGAGTTGTGATTAATTTATATTCTGAGTTTGTTTAAACACACAAAAAAGAAATAGTATGCCATAATTTGTATCTATCTATGTATAAAAGTTGACATATTGTCACAATTAGTGACCTATCTTTTACACATTTTTCTCTATTTTACATTTAAGTCTATTTTACATAAAACCAATTCCCTCTAATCTTCTATTTTAATAAATGCATTTTATTAATTTTTTTAAAACTCTTTTTCAACCCTTATTTATCAATGCTCACATTTTAATATAATTTTTTATCAATATGTTTTTAAAAGATGAGTTGGAAACCAACAAATATACTGTAAAATGAGGAGAACAAATATCATATATCTATATATAAAAGTTGACATATTGTCACAATTAATGACCTATCTTTTACACATTTTCCTCTATTTTACACATAAGTCTATTTTACATAAAACCAATTCCCTCTAATCTTCAATTTTAATAAATACATTTAATTAAATTTTAAAACTCTTTTTCAACCCTTTATTTACCAATGCTCACATTTTAATATAATTTTTTATCAATATGTTTTTAAAAGATGAGTTGGAAACTAACAAATATACTTCAACATACATGTAAAATGAGGAGAACAAATATCAAAATAATTCAACACTTTGGTTTTGTATTAGCTCAAAGTATCCACTTGAAATAACACATAAATAGTGAATGTTTAAACAACTTCTATATAAATTTGATATGAGATAAAATTATACAACTTTTGTTGTAAAGTACACAGAGTAATTTTGTTTCATCACAGTTACATTAATAACATAGTAATTAGTAAAATATAATGAAATACCTTATATATATCATTTCGCTATTTAAAAACCGATTGTAAATTTCGATAAATTTGATTGTATAAATTATATAAAGTATACTAATATATTAAAAATATAAACTAATCTAATTGTAAATAAAATTAATTAAACATGTTATGGACTCGTGCATAGCACGGACACACATGTAATTAATATTATTGTATTTTAGAGATAGAGGGGAATATAATTAGTTGGGCAGGTAATTCCGTAATTAGAACAAGTGGTTCCCGATATTCGCGGGCAGTATCAACATCAATTTCATCCTCCACCATCCCCCATCCCCATCCTTACCTTAACTACCTCATTCATTCACCCCCATCTCCCCATTCCATTTTCCCCCCTTTTTCTTCTCTCTATAAAATCAATAGAAGTTAATATAAAAATTCTATACATAGGGCTACCTACACATATTTGTGAGTGCTTAATTACCGGTTGCATTTGTTTTTCTCATTATTTTATTGTTGAATATATTATTTTTATTTATTCTATTTTAGGTTTTATTACAATTCACAAAGTAGTGAATAGAAGAAAATTGGTAATTATTTTGATTACATTATTGGTTGATCTTTAATCCGGTTCAATCGGTTAGAGCCCTTTGGGTATTGTGTGATTATTTTTAAGGAGTTGATCCTCCCACAAACAAGAGACTTGATTTTATACCACCGAAAAATTTCGAATTTAAATGTAAGGGCATGTGACCTAACAATCACTTAATTGTCTAGATTATTTATTTTTTAAGTAAATAAATTTAGAATCTTTTTATATTTTAAGCTCTAATCATGAAAAATAAATTTTCAAAAGATAATTGTTGTAAAACATGATACTTTGACCATTAGCATATTATCTTTTGAAAATTTATTTTTCATGATTAGAGCTTAAAATATAAAAAGATTCTAAATTTATTTACTTAAAAAACAAATAATCTAGACAATTAAGTGACAAGCTGAGACTGTCCCACAGAATTTCAATTCGACCACCCATTTATACGTATATACATTTATGAGCATAAATGGTATCGGAATTGGAAATATGATACTATACTGTATATATCATAAGGTTTTTTCTAGTGTTTTAACAAGTCAATTTTTAACAATAATTTTTTTAATTATTATTATTTTTTTCTAAAAATTTATCTATTTACTATTAAAATATATTTTTTTATTTTAATTTATTAGAGTATGAACACACACTAAAAAAAAACCATACCATAATACTAATATTAAAATTGTTACTATAAAAACTTCATCTAACTCTCTCTCTCACTATACCACAATAATCTCCCTCTCCATCCAATTGAAAGAGAGAGAGAAAGAAACTCTCCAGATTACATTTCCGATCCTGAAACGACGTCGTACGCTGACCGGCCTCTATTCATACATATGTTGGCGACCTATTAAATTTCCGGCCGCCGTGATGTGGCACGCCACCGGCAAGAGATCATTCCCATTCTACCCTTTCCTCATCCTTCTCATACTCTCCCTTCTCGTCCACAACTCGGACGCCGCCCGGTTATTTCCGCCAACAAGAGGGGCAAAAATGAGATATTCCAACGCCACTAGCGAGGAGCTCTTCAACAGCTACAACTACTACCGTGGCTTCAGATCTCGGCCGTACAACTCAGCCTCCAGCGGACGGTCAGGATTGCTTGACACCAAACGCAAAGTGGCCAGCTGCCCAGATCCTCTCCACAATTAAACCACCCCATCAGCTAAATTTTATTTCTTTTAAATTCATTTTTTTTGCCCATCTTTTTTCATAAAATCTGTTTGAGATTTCTGTTTATTTAGCTACCAGTTAGAGATATGTATATGGATTCCTAGCTAGCTAGCTCGATCACCCAAAACACCCCCGTTTTTCTCCTACACTAGTCTTCTTCTATCTCCATTGTTTCTTTTTCTTCATGGGATAAGCTGATAAATTGAGGAGAAACCCGAGGGTATTTTGGTCCAACAATCTTATTTAATGCATGTACTAGGATCAATTTCCAACTTCATAGCATATATCTTTATATGTATATATATATGTAACACAAGTGAAATTTGTCCGTACATCTTTTGTTAATTGGATGGATCGGTTTTGAATCTTTCATTTGATGTGTTTGATAAATGATAATGAAGTTAGCTAGCAATTAGTACGATTTGATTTAGAATTAGATTAATTAAACTATGCTAAACCTGGTATCATGTACCGGTAATCCTATTCAAGTTATGTTATAAATTTTAAATATTATATATGTAAAAACTATTTTGAAATTAATGAATGTAATATTTTGTTAAAACATTTCAAAGAAAAGACCTAGCACTACACAATTATATATAATTTATGATCTAAAATTATTTATATTTTGTTATTTGGATTTTTTATTATATAATAATCATTTATAAAAATAAGATATTCATAAAAGATAAAAAAATATAATGTGTTTATAAATCATTTTAGTATAAAAGATGAAACTAATTTATTAATATATAAGACTCGTAACTATGGCTGAGCACGGGCTGAGAAAACCGAACCCGAACCCGACCCGAAAAACCTGAACCGAACCCGAATCCACATGACTTCGGTTCGAGTTTCGGTCCGAATTTATTAGAATTTCGGGTTCGGATCGGGTTCGGTTCGGGTCGGGTTTAGGCCCGTGCTCAGCCCTAGTCGTAACTACTTATTTTTGCACGATATTTGTAATATTTTTTAAGAAAATTTAAAAGAGAGTGAAGAAAATAAAACATATGCTAAATATAAAGAATATCATGTGATGCAAATAAATGCAAATATCAACAAAATTTGAAATCTCCTTTATATATATTGTATTGGTAGATTATTCTACAAGATAGCTACTATTAGGGGTGTGCAGATTCGGACCGGAAAACCGGACCAGACCGAAAATGCCCGGACCGGGTGAATTATGGTCCGGTCCCCGGTCCAGATATTTCTAAAATTCATGTTCTGGTCCGATCCGGTCCAAATGCGGTCGATTTTCGGTCCGGACCGGATAGACCGCTTTTTATTGTTTTTAATTTTATTTATATATTAATGTCTTATTATGTCTCATAACACTAATTAAAAATTAGTTTTTACTATAAATATAAATTAATAACAAAATATATTGTCTAATATTATACACAATAGTTATAAAAATAAAAAAAAAATTAAATTTTAATTTATATAAAATAAAAAAATATGTTTATCGGTCCATTTCAATCCAAGACCGGACCGAAACCGGACCAGACCGAATCATACCGGTCCGGTTCGATCTCCGGTCCAAGGATTGTAAAAATTTTGGTCCGATCTAGACCGGATGCACGGCGCTAGCTACTATACATAGTTAAATTTGAATTCATGTGTGCAAGAACAAGTAGATTGATCATTCGTGTCAGTTATATGCATGGTCAATTATTCTTTGCTATAGGTTAATAATATATCTTTTTTCTTTTAATGTTTATTTTATTTTCATTTCACCGTACCGTGAAAATTGATTAAGTAGAAATATTTGCAACTGTATGCTTCATTGACATCAACATGTGAAGGATTTAATTTGTTTATCTGCAGCTGCAGAGGTTGTCGTTGCAGACATCTGATGAATTACAATGTACTCTAGCCAGTCTTAATTAGTTTCATGAATTTTATAAATGCATGCATACATCATTTACATGTCGGTCTTCCTTTAATTAAATTTATAGTAATGTAAATTTACTATATAATATTTTAGTTGTCCTTTGTAACCTTTAAATTTAATTCACAAATATTTGTGTTTATAAAATTTTAAAGTAATTTATCACATAGAAATTATTAAATTTGTATTGGAATTTAGTTATGTTGTTTTTTTCTTATATATTTATCTATTGGTTTTAAAGGGTGGTGAGTACCGATGAGTGATTCAATTTTTTTTATTTTTTTTTGTATTTTCAAAATATAAAATAATTTTCTTAATATTTGTATAAAACTTTAAAAGTACTAAATAGAACCTTCCTAATGTCTATGTTGTTTTCGGAATAAGCTACACCTTTATATCACATGTCATCACCTCAATTTTCCACAAAGCTTTTATTTTAAATTTTACACATCTTTTTTTTTCTTCCAATTTTAGCAACAAGAATAATATGAAAATATTCTCAAAGTATTTCTAGATCTTCCTAAAATGCTATTTTTATAATTGATTTAGATTTCTAGAATAATTCTAAATAAAAGTAAAATAAACTAAGACAAACCATTTATCAAATATCTAAAAACACATTTTTTAGTCTAATGGTTGCAAATAAGATCACAATGGTAATAATTTTTTTTAATTTTCATTAGAGTTGAAGTTCGAATGTGGCACAGATTTGGAAAAAAATATCAAGTATGAGAATTACCATTCAAGTCATAATGATTTAAATTCACACATTTCTCCCAACTTACACCGTGACGACTCATACTGCTCAATTTTAACAGAAAAACATATAAGAGATTTAATTTTTTATAGCACATATTTGTTAACTATTTATTTACATTTTTATAATCACATTCACTTACAAATACATCATTAAAATCTTTCTTGTTCTGCATCCAAGTGAATTTTGAGTAATAAATGTTCATACCCAAAAAAGATAATCTAAATGGTATCTAGTACTACTATCCATGGATATGGTATATACTATATATATTAGTCGATTATAAAGGGCATCGATCAATCACATGTACAGTAGCTAGGCTAAGTAATATAGAGAATGTGCCATCTCATTTTTCTTGTCATATAGCACTATACATAATACATACCTAGCTAGCTGGACACATTAATTGTAGTGTATATATCAATGGGTTGAAGTTTCTACAAGTAGCTAGCTAGCTAGGTCCATGAATTGAATGTGAATAATGTGGTAATATATACATAACCCAAAGTCCACTTCGCTTGCATTCATATTCTAAACTACTCCATCTAACTTAAAAGCCTCAACAAATACTAGTAATAATTAATTACCTTGAGCACTAATCATTTGATTAATTATCTCGAACAATGAATCAATTGATTGCATATTACATTTGATGTGGAGATTTGTTGAATGCGTGGTTACAACTTACAAATGGTTAATTGTGAGGGCGAGAGAGAAGACAAACGCCAGGTTTTATGCGAGTGCAGCAAGTGATGGAATTTTGTCAGCTTGCATTTTGGAATCGGAATCAATTTGACTCCCCTCTTTGAATTGGTTTCTTAAATAATTACAAAAACATATTACATGCTAATCCGTTATGAAGATATAAAAACTATACTCTCTCTCTTCTTTCCAACTCGAATTAAACAGAGATTTCCATGATTTTTTTTTTCAACATATGCGCTCATTATATAAGATTATTAAGAACCTTGTTTACCAGGAGTTGAACCCAAAATCTTTAATAGAACAATAAGAAAAGTCTAAGATTAACCGAACGTTAGTGATTTTTTTTAAAATAGTTTAAATATTTCTTTTTAGGACAGTTTCTTATAAGAAAGCATAAGTTAGAAAGTATGTTTCATGATATAGCGACTTTCACTCCCATCCATGAATTTGAGATTTTTTTTTTGATTAGGTAAAAATTAGACTGGAAATCACAGAAGAGTCGATTTCTCAGTCTATAGCATCCTTTCGGATGAGAATTACAAATTCTAGACTATCTCGAAAATCTTCCAAGGAACTCTGATGCACCGTCTTAGCGATGAAATCGGCCACCACGTTTGTTTCTCGGAAGACGTGAGAAATCTGTATTGAAGAAAACAGTTGTAAAACACACAAGATATCAGAAATTAACATTTCAATATCACATGGATAGTGCCAGATTTGATTAAGAACATTCACAATGGTAAGGTTATCGCATTCAAGTTGAATGTCGGTAATGACTAATTCATAAGCCTTTACTAGGGCATTTCTTATTGCCAATGTTTCTGTTTTTAACGGGGTTGAGATATCACATTTATCCCCAAAGAGGAAGATTGGTTTACCCGTGTTATTCCTGAAAATATAGCCAAAGCTAGATTCACCATTAGTTTTGGTGGATCCATCTGTATTGATTTTAATAATATTATCCGGTGGTTTTTTCCATTTCTTTATTGGTCGTCTAACAATGTTCGTTCTATGTGTTTTTTGTTTGTCTTCTGCTAAACAGTCAGGGTTCCAGCTTTTCGTTTTATTCCAGTTCTCAATTTGTTCTTAATATAAATTGGTACATCCTTTATGGAATCGGCATCATCGTTTGTTCTTCCAAAGCTTTGTTGGTTTCTATAAAACCAAATTCCCCACCAAGAGACCATTAATTCTATAAATTGTGATCTATCAGTTTTTTGTCGAATTTCTTCAATGATTTCATTGATTTTTTTTATTTCCTATGTTTAGGGATCTAATGATGCCATAGGTATGATAATTCATTTTCTCGATTGTTTTTATGGTATGGTTACATTGGAATAAGAGATGATTTAAATCCTCCAATTGAGCATTGCAGCGGATACAACCCGAGGGGATTGCTACACCTTTTTTCTGCTAATCTAGCTTTTGTTGGGAGTCCGTTTTTTATTATTTTCCAGACAAAGTTTTTAACTTTGGGATATGTGTCCATCTTCCAGATCCATGAAGAATCATAGGCAGTATATCTCTTGTTTCTATTAATTAGTTTCATAGCAGAATTCGTAGAAAACCAACCATTTTTGCTAGTTTTCCAGTATATTCTATTATGAATATCATTTAAGGGCATTGGTATGGAGGTTATTTTTTTGGCTAAATCATGTGGTAAACATTATTCTAGTAAATCCTTATTCCAGGTTTTATTTGGCAACATAAATTCAGCTACCAAGGCATCCTTATTCAGGATTGATTGTGTGTTTATGATATCACATAAAAGGGTGTTCAAGACTCAATTATCCGTCTAGAATTTGATTGTTTTGCCATTACCAACTTGCCAAATTAGTCCAGATTTGAACTTTTCCATGAGTTCAATCATTTTGGACCATTGCCAAGAGCAATTTTTTTTCATAATGAAATATATGGATTGTTTTCAAGTATTTTTCAGTAACAACTCTAACCTAATAATTATTCGGTTCTGCTAAGATTTTCCATAGTAATTTGAATTGTAGGGCTTTATTCATGTCCTTTGATTTTCTCAATCCAAGACCTCCTTGTTGTGTTAGTTTACATATTTTTTCTCAGCCTATAAGAGGTTTATAGGAGTTGTCTTTGTTCCAAAAAAAGGATCTATTTAACTTGTCAAGTTCATTGTGTGTGTGTAGGTAACATAAAACTTTGCATAAGATAGTTTGGTCTAGATGTCAGATTGGTTTTTATTAGTGTTGTTCTTCTTGCTTGGGAAAGAGAGTTTGCTTTCCATTTAGATAATTGATGTTGGGTGCTAATTAAGAGGTCAACAAATGTATTCGAGTTGACTCTACCATTAATGATATGGAAACCAAGATATTTTTTGAGAGATATCATATTTGTGATTGTGAGAGTACCTTGTATTGCTAATTTCTCTTAGTTGGTAACCTTTTTTATGACTTGAAAAGCCAATTTATGAAAATTTACTTTTTGTCCTGAGATTTTGCAATATTCATCAATAATATCCTTGATTTCTTTGCAGTTTTCCTGTTTAGCTTTTGAGAAGATCACAATGTCATCCGCAAATGCCATAAACGGAATTCGTGTTCCTTGTTGAGTGATTTGAAATCCTAGAGGATTTCGAGGTCTTTCTGAAGCTTTTTGGAGTTTTTAGCAAGGATTTCAGATCCTAAAATAAACAAGAAAGGCGAAAGGGATCACCATGTCGAAGTCCTCTTGGTGGTTTAAATATTTATGTGGGTCCGTTGTTTACAAGCAGCGAGAAAGATACCGTTGTAATGCATTCTTTTATCCAATTGATAAAATTTTCATGGAATCCAAACTTTTCCATAATTTTAATAATGAAGTTTCATTCGATTCTATCATAAGCTTTTTCCATATCTAATTTTAGGGCAATAAAGCCTTCAGTTCCTTTTTTTGATTTAAATGAGTGAAAGATTTCATGGGCAATCAAGATATTATCTTGAATGGCTCTGTTAGCAACAAAGGCACCTTGTAGGAGGTGGATTAATTTTTCCATGGTTCCTTTAAGTCTTGTTGTTATGATCTTCGAGATAATCTTATAAATTGTAGAGCATAGACTTATGGGTCTATATTGATTAGTAGAGTTTGGGTTGTCACATTTTGGAATCAAAGAGATGAATGTGTGATTTATTTGTTTGAGCAATTTCCCGAAAAGAAAAAAGCTTTTAACTGCTTGAATAACAGAAGGACCTACAATGTCCCAATATTTTTGGTAGAATTATGCTATCATACCATCAGGCCCCAGTGATTTATCCGAGCCAATGTTAAAGAGATCCTTCTTAATTTCTTCATTGGATACGGTTCTTATTAATTCTAAATTGTCCTCTGTAGAAATTTCAAACTGGATTAATTCAAGATTTTCCTGGAATAGTCTCTGGTTCATATCCTCACTTCTGAATCTTTTAATGAAATCATTTCTGATTTCATTTCTAATATTTTCTTCTCCAGTAATACTTGTTTCTTCTTGTGTTTTAATTTCTTTTATGATTTTTCTATTTCTTCTTCCACTTGCTATTTTGTGAAAATAGCTAGCATTCGTATCAGTTAATTTGATGTGTTTAACTTTAGCTCTTTGGTTCCAGTAAATTTTCTGGAAACAGATAAGTTTTTCTTTTTTTTCTATGATTCTTATTTGTTTTTAATGAGATCATTTGTAGGGTAAGTACAGATCTCAGTTTGGATTTCAGAGAGTTGTTTTTCTATAGTTTGTAATTGAGTAAATACATTGCCAAAAGTACTTTTGTTCCATATCTTGGCATGTTTCTTAAGTAATTTTGTTTTGGATACAAGATTATATAATCTCGATCCATGATAGTTAGTTCTCCAAGCTTGCTTGACAACATTTCTAAAGTCCTTTCTGGTCATCCAGATTTTTTCAAATTTAAACGGCTGATTTTTAAAATGTATTGCTAAGTCAAGCTCGATAGAGATGGGACAATGGTCTGAGTTGGTAAAAGCAAAGTGTTTAGTACAGATATCAGGGTACCATTGAAGGATCTGGTGATGAATGAGTACCCTATTCAGTTTTTCATATATGTTATCTATTTCTGTAATGTTCTTTTGCCAGGTATAGATGTTTCCTTGAATAAGGATCTCTAGTAGTTCACATTCATTCTTAAAATGTCGTAATCTTGCAAATTTTGTCAAAGGTGGTATTAAACCACCTAATTTTTCAGATGGGTCTTGTATTTCGTTCAGATCTCCCATAATAATGCACGGAAGAGAACAATTTTTAATAAAAGAGATGAGTCCATCCCAGAACACATTCTTTGCAGATTTATTTGGTGGAGCATAAGTTAGGATTAAAATAAGTTTTATGTTCATGAGCTGGTTTGTATACTTGATACTAATAAATCTTGTTTCAATTTGGTCAATTTCGAGGATTTCATTTGTAAGTTGGTAGGTTTTCCACATTACACAAATGTCACCCGAGAAACCCGTAGCCGGGACACTGTAGAATTGATCAAATCCCGCTTTTTTCACACTTTTTCATTTGGTTCTTTGTTTGTTTTTGTTTCAAAGAATGCAATTAATTGAATTCGTTCAATTTTGCAGAAGGATTCAACATCCATCCAAAAAGTTTTCTTCCCGATTCCACGACAATTCCATGTTGTAATCTTCATAAAAAACCATTTGAGTGATTGCCCCATATCCAATGACAGTTAGGGGTCTTATTCCGTGGTTCATAGTAATGACAGTTACGACGAGTGCAAACCGTCAAAGATTCATGATGATCATCCCAGAACTTGGTTCTCTTTGTAAGTTTACGAGTTATCTCATAAGCAACAATGAGAAAACACATAAAAGAATAGTTCATTCTTCTCCGGTTCATGTATATCACATTTCTTATAATAAATTGTTCATAATTGCCCATCAAAGTAACAAATTGTGTACTCATGCATAACACACTGAGATCTTCACAAGAGTAATTTTTATTGTTCTGGTCGACAAAGTAGAAACTATAAAGGTGCACTCCAAAGATGATGCAAGCATCAATCATAGAAGATTTACAAGATATAAGAATAGGATAAAGGGATATAAATTTTAACAAGGATCCAAATTTCAAAGTTAGTGTTGTTCACATAGTGTCTAAAACTGAGAAGAAAAATCCCAGTCACTGATACATAGCTCAAATTTAAATGTGTCATGGAGATGAAAATCCACATATAGTTGTTCATGGAATAATAGTTTGTTTTGTTGTTTGCTTTTCTCAAGCGGGATTGTTCTGTGGGTTTGTGGGGGTCACCCATCCCAGACATTGGCTGGTATATCCAAATATTATTCCTTTTGAGCCACCTACAAGGTTCATTAGTCCCATATTGTTCAGTTGTTGTAATACATAATTCCACAATCTGGTAATCACACATAAGAGCACAAATTGATCTAAAAATGACGAGATTCAAAAACGGAGATGGCAGGTCATGCCAAGAACCAATTTTCTCAAAATTAAGGTTCTAGTAACAATTGTTCAGGGGTTCAGGTTTTGTATGATGATTTTTATCATTGCTCCTTTTTTCATATCCAGATTTGTTCATCGGTTGACACTTCATTCTTGGTGCCATTCCTCTGTTACTCCTTGAATTCTTTTTTTGATTTTTGCCTTCATTGGTGCTGGCAAAGAGAAACCAAAAGATCCAATCCGAAGTTTCCTGGTACACCAGTTTATTGAAAAGCTCATCAAAGTGAAGCAAGAAGTGAGCAAACACACTAGGAATCAAACTTTGATGCACATCAGGAGGAACATCAACAAGTGAAGAGTTCCAATGCCAAGTTTTATAGAATCGAGAGGGCAGTAGGTAAATATCAGAAAATTCAGATCTGTAAATCAAGCAAGCAGGATCATACAAATGAAAAACATAACTGAATTTACCAATACTAATGGCTTTCTCAACCATACTGGTATCCTGTTGAAGAGCCTGTAAAAGCCTCACTTGTTCAATGTGGTTACACATAAAGATATAGACTTGCTGAGACAAGAAGCAAAAGGCTTACCAAGTAAGACATAAATCAAATAAGGAAGGCACATAGATCACAAGATTTCGGTTAAGAAACATGGATTGGGGCGAAGACAAGTACAACTTAAGCAAGCTGACAAATGCTTCGGAGGAGTAGTAAACCACAAACGCCCAAGTCACAGAGGACTTAAGGATCAATTCATCGGTCAAGAACATAGTATTAGAGTGGTCAGAAAAACCATCCTTCACAACAACAGAGGAAGGAGAAACACAGATGAAGCATAGAGAAAGAGGATCACAGATCCACAACCAAATGCAAGAGTACATCAACGAATCAGTAAAATAAGATTTTAGAAGGTAACGAGTCACGATCAAGGAATAAAACATATCGACAGAATGAACAACCACATAATCAAAGAAAAGCAAAAGTAAAACACAGAGCGCAAGAAGCGGAAGGAAAGAGACGAAGAGAAGAATTAAAAGGAGAGGGTCGGAACAATAGAATCTAGAAAGAAGTCGTGGGGGGGAGTCATGCTTGATTCCAAAGGTCGGATTTGCCAGACAAGCCATCCAGAGAAGGTGAAGAAGCCAACTCTTATGCACCAACCCAAACCAGCAGAACTGCATCTTGCAGTCGGCCAGAATGCTGAAAAGCACCGCCCAAAAAAATTCAGATCTGGAGAAATTGAGTGAAGCACCGTTGAGCCAGTTCTCATTCCTAGAGCAGTGAAGGATGAGCACATCCCCGAATTGCAAGAGAAACACAGACATGCAAGAGACGTCGCTCTCTTCGCCGTCTTCAGTCCTTCTCTCTAGCGTACTGGGGTCCTAAACCAGCTCGAGGGCGCAACCACTGAAGAGAGGGGGTGAGAGGTTCCAAAGATGAAGGTTCGGGGTCAGCAAACAACAACCATGTTTTCTGAAGCGATGAAGAATGAGAGGTATTTCAACATTCACCCACGTTTTCAGATCTCTCTCAAAGAAAGAGAGGTCTTCCAACATCCCGGTCAAGTGGTGGTGGTGGTGGTCATCGTTACTGGACGGAGGAGGAAGGTCGCCTTTCTTCTGGTTTCTCTCCCAGATGTGCGCATACCCCTCAAGGTGAGAGTGGTTGGTCTTTCTTCTGTAATCGCCATGGTTGGGCTTGATTTCGCAGTAGGAAAGGAGGTGAAGGAACAAGATCCAGATGAGAGGCGGCCACTCGTGTTCTAGGGTTAGGGATTGTGGGTTGGGGGTTTTCGGTAAAGAGAGCGTTTGCATTTTCAGTGTCAGCGTAAAACATCTCTAATTGAATTTGAGAATTTCTGAATACATATGGATCACAAGACCAAATATTAATCTCAATTTGGTAAAATTTAAATAACATGACCTCATCAAACAGATGCACGGGTCCAAAATAAATGAGTCCATATAGATAAAGCCCAGTAGCATGCCCAATAATGAAATGCTCAAATATGAAGGTTGTTAATTTTTTTTTGATACTATGGGAGGGTTATACCCGTTTTATTGAATAAAAAGTGAGCTTACATATGCCCACTAATACACTAGTCATACTCAATCATCTTAACTAACTCAGGGGGCGGGAGCATAAACAAAGTAAATTCTCCAGCGCAAGCAAAGCTATGATGCGCAAACCAATTGGCACATCGGTTTGCAAGTATTGGAACATGTTTGATAGAAATCCTCCAATCCAGACCACCTAATAGCGCCCTACATCGATCAACCAACTTTTTATATAAGCGAGAGGGAGGATCAACCATTGACACAATAGTCAGCACCTCCATGGCATCGGTCTCCACCTCTAGTTCCTTAATTTGGAGCTGTTGTGCCATAGCCAATCCTTGCAACAACCCCAACAGTTCAGCATGGAAGACATACCTTCTGCATGTCTTAGCTATATAACCTCGAATGAATCGACCCATATGGTCGCGTATAAGACCCCCAACACCAACCCACTTTGTTTCAGCGTAGAAAGACCCATATGAATTCAGCTTATGCCATCATACAGCAAGATGCTCCTAGTGATCAACATTACTCATCTGACCATGCGGCCCAACCCGGTTGCGTTTCAACGACAAGTATTCAGGCGCACGAGCCAACACAAACTCGGCTTTAGCATCAACGCCAGGGGAAGGACTATCAAATACAATGGCATTTGTCCATCGTTATATCCACCAGAGGCCATAAACAAAAATGGTGGGCCAAATTCCCGATCGGGAAATGTTCATCTCAATCCAACTATGAAGATCAGCAACACATAATTGAGCAAGCTGAGCATCAGAAAGTAGGTTGTGCCATACCTGCAGGGCATGAGAATAGTCCCAGAGCAGGTGAAGGATTGATTCCGGGCGATCTTGACATCGAGAGCAATTTGGATTATCGCCAAGATGTCGCCTAACCCAGTTGACGTTGCAGAGAATCACGTCATGGGTTACAAGCCACAAGAAATTACTGACCCTTTGAGCCGCGTCCACATGCTAGATTTTTTTCCAGATCGCCTCCTTGACATCTCCCTCATCCTTCCGCAATAGTTTGATGGCCGACTTAATCGTAAATGCTCTAGAAGAGGAAGGCTCCCAATGGAAATTGTCACCCACCTCCTCGGCATTAACTCGAATATGTGCAATTTTACTGAGCACAGTAGGGGGTATGAGATCAGCAAACTCGTGCCACATCCACGCATCCCCATCCCAGTAATCCTCTACTGTCTTCTCAAGGTCATCCCCATTAATCTCTCCCATAGCAAGATTCTCCAGAGGCTGCTCCTCAACCCATGGATGAGACCAAAACAAGGTCTGAGTTCCATCCCCAATGACAGTACGCATCCCTTGAAGAAGAGGAGTTTTTGTTGGCAAAAAACACAAGATTTGATCTTGTTTTGTATATTAAACACTCAAGCAAAGAACAAGAGAAAGAGAGGGAAATTTTTCAGAAGCTACGTTTGCTCTGATTTCTCAACTAACTTCCACACACTCAGAGAGTGCATTACATAAATCAAAAGTACTAACTGCTTCCCACTAATCACATAAACAAATGCCTAAGATCGTGGGGTACAAATCACAACTGAAACAATGAAATAAGCTTGCCTAAACATAGGCTAAAACATAACTGAAAACTATGCTAAAAATAGACTAAGTGTTGAATCACATTTCAACACCTCCCCTTGATTCAAACTTGCACATTCCAATCCTCTCCATGAAGAACTCGTGCTTAGCTTGATTCAGTGCCTTGGTAAACAGATCTGCATTCTGCTCGTTTGTCCCACAGAACCTTAACACAATCTTTTCTTCAATCACAAGCTTCCTGATGTAGTGATGCTGCACTTCTATGTGCTTTGTCCTGGCATGGAATGCTGGGTTCTTGGTCATAGCTATAGCTGATTTGTTGTCACACCAAATCTCAATAGCCACATCCTGCTTGCTACACAGATCAACAAGCAACTTCCTTAGCCACATTGCTTGTCTTACAGCTGCACCAGCTGCAACATACTCTGCCTCTGATGAAGACAATACAACTGTGTCTTGCTTCTTAGAGCTCCATGTGACTGCTCCTGAGCCAAGGTTAAACACTGAACCTGATGTGCTCTTCTTGTCATCGATGCAACCAGCCCAGTCACTATCAGTGTGACCAACAAGCTTGAAGATCTCAGATTTCTCATACCAAATTCCATACTCAACTGTCCTAGAGATATATTTCAGAATTCTCTTGGCTGCACCAAATTGTTGCTTGGTTGGACTATGCATATACCTTGACACAACACTTACACAGTATGCTATGTCTGGTCTGGTATGAGTAAGATAATTCAAGCCACCAACAAGACTCCTGAACAACCTTTCATCAGCCTTTCCAGTTCCATCATCTCTCTGCAACTTCTCATTTGTATTCATTGGAGTAATAGCCTTCTCTTCAATGTGAAATTTCTTTATCAAGTCACCAGCATACTTTCTTTGACATTTGAAGACACCACTCTTTCTTTGCTTCACTTCCAACCCAAGAAAGTATTGTAGCAGCCCCAGATCACTCATCTCAAACTCCTGTGTCATAGCTTGTTTGAACTCATCTAACAGTGTCTGTGAGGAGCTGAAATAAATGATATCATCAACATACATGCATACCACAATGAACCTTTGCTCACCTTGTCTCTTTACATACAAGGTAGGTTCATTTTCACTCCTAGCAAAGCTGTTGTTGATGAAGAATGTGTCAATTCTACTGTACTAGGCTCTTGCAGCTTGTTTTAGTCCATAGAGAGCCTTGTACAGTTTATAGACTTTGTTCTCTTCTCCTGCCTTGACAAAGCCTTGTGGTTGCTCTACAAATACTTCTTCCTGCATCTCTCCATTCAAAAATGCAGACTTCACATCAAACTGGAACACTGGTAGTCCTTGTTGAGCAGCTAAGGCCAGAACTATTCTCACAGTCTCAAACCTTGCAACTGGAGAAAAGGTTTCTTCATAATCCTTTCCTTCTTACTGAGCATATCCCTTGGCAACAAGTCTTGCCTTGTGATTTTGCACACTGCCATCAGTATTATACTTGGTTCTAAAGACCCACTTTAAACCAATTACACTCTTGCCATCTGGAAGTTCAACTAACTCCCAAGTTCTGTTTCTCACAATGGCTCTCATTTCTTCCTCCATTGCTAGCTGCCATTCTGCTTCATCTGCAGCTTCTTCAAAAGTTGCAGGCTCAGTGACAAGTAGAGCAAAGTCACAAGTCTCATAAATTTCCTCCAGAGACCTCATCCTTCTTGGTGGTGAATCACTTGCTGAACCACCTGAACTGCTTGATGAACTACAGGGACTGCTTGATAAGCTAGGAGATACTTGACTCAAACTTTGGATAGAGACTGATGTACTTGGTGAGCTGTAGAGGCTTGCATTCTGAATTGCTGGCTGAATTTGCTCATCATCACTTTCTACTGTGACAGCCTTCTCATCTCTACTAGCTTCTTTCCCTTTCCAATCCCAAGCTCCATCCTCATTGAACACAACATTCCTGTTGATCATCACCTTACCACTGCTTGGATTGAACAGTCTGTAAGCCTTGGATTGAGAAGAGTATCCTATGAAGACACATTTCTCTGACTTATCATCTAGCTTGCTTCTTGAGTGCACTAAGGTGTAGGCAGTGCAACCAAAGATTCTCAAGTGACTCACATTTGGTTGCTTTCCTCTCCATGCTTCAAAAGGAGTTCTGTTTAGGACTGCTTTGGTTGGAGATATATTCAGTAAGTACACTGCAGTCGCCACTGCTTCACTCCACAATTCATTTGGCATGCCTTTAGCCTTAAGCATGCTTCTTGCCATCTCCACCACTGTCCTGTTCTTTCTCTTAGCAACTCCATTTTGCTCTGGTGTGTAGGGTGCAGTTAAGTCTCTTCTTATGCCATGCTCATCACAGAAGTCAATGAATTCTTTGGATAGGAATTCACCACCTCTATCTATTCTCAATGCCTTCACTTGCTTGCCACTTTGCTTCTCCACCATTGCTTTGAACTTCTTAAAGTTCTCGAAGGCCTCTGACTTAGCCTTTTGAAAGTAGACCCAGCTCATTCTGCTGAAGTCATCTATAACAAGCAGAAAGTACTTGCTTCCTCCAAGAGATTCAGTCTGCATTGGTCCACACAAATCAGCATGGAGAAGCTCAAGACACTCACTTGCTCTCCATGCTTTTCCCTTAGGAAAGGATCCCTTAACTTGCTTCCCATATATACACCCTTCACACAGTTCAAGATCACCAACTTTGGGAAGGCCATTCACCATTTCCTTTGCACTCAGCAACTTCAATCCCTGGACATTTAGGTGTCCATATCTCAGGTGCCAAAGTCTTGCACTTTCATCACCCTTTACAAGCAAAGCTTTGCTTCCTCCTGCTGGCAACTCCAGAGGAAAAACTTTGTTCTTTCCCATTGAAACCTTCATTATAATTTCCTTAGAATTTCTGTCTTTTATCAAACACAACTCATCTTCAAACAGCAGAGAATACCCAGAACACATGAGCTGTCCAACACTGAGCAGATTGTGAGCTAGTTGAGGTACATACTGCACTTCATGTAACAACTTGGTGTTTCCTTGCTCAGTTTTCACTGAGATTGTGCCCTTTCCTTCAACTCCAAGTTGCTTGTCGTCCCCTAGCCTCACTGTACTCTTCTTGGTCTCATCAAGCTCTTTAAACATTGCCTTTACACCAGACATATGATTTGAACAACCACTATCAACATACCACAGTTCCTTTGCAGTTTTGCTTGCTGAATTCTGTGCAATCAGCATTCTTTCTTCTTGCTGCACAAGCTGAGCTAGGAACAATTTATCCTCTTGCTCAGCAAAATTGGACCTTTGGTCATTCCTGTGCTCACCTTGACCTTGATCCTTTTCTTTCTTCCAACACTGAGCCTCCTTGTGCCCTGGTTTCTTGCAGTAGTAACACTTGAACAGATTCTTTTGCTGACCATTGTGTTCTTTCCCTTCACTGCTTTGGCCTGATCTTCCACGACCTCTGCCTCTAAATCCTCCTCGACCTCTTCCTCTAAAGCCATGCTGTCCAGCTCTATCCTTACTTGAGTCATCTTTTCCCATGAATGCCTTCTCTTCTCTCTTTTCACTAGATCTGTTCAGCCTCTCTTCATGTGCTTGCAGGGAGCCCATCAATTCATCAAAGGAATAATTCTCCATATCATTTGACTCATCAATAGCAGCCACAACATAATCATATTGCTTTGTAAGACTTCTCAAAACTTTTCCTACAACATGTGCATCACTGATTTGCTCTCCATAGGATCTCATTTGATGAACTAGACCTGAGACTCGTGAAAGGTAGTCTTGCACAGTCTCCTTGTCTTTCATCAAGGAAGTTTCGAATTCTCTTCTTAAAGATTGAAGTCTTACAGTGATTACCTTTTTGTCACCAAGGTACTCCTGTTTCAGAGTCATCCACGCCTGATGTGAAGTCATGGCTGAAGCAATTCGAGGAAAGATTTCATCATCCAGTGCATGTTGGATCATGAACAAAGCCTTTGCATCCTTCTTCCTCTTGTCTCTTAATTGCTGATCCGGCTCCTCTGTCCCATCATCTTCGAAGCCATTCTCTACAAGGCTCCATAATTCATGAGATTTGAACAAGGTCTTCATCTTCAAATCCCAGAAATGGTAATTCACCCCTTTGAATGTTGGTAAGTGGGAAATTCCATTGTGGCCTGTGCCGTTGTTCTGCATTGCAACAACTCTCTCGTTTGCCCTGTGTTTCCCTAGTGTTTACTCTCACACTACTCACACGAACTTCCTGGATCGAAACCCACAAGCTCTGATACCAAAATTGTTGGCAAAAAACACAAGATTTGATCTTGTTTTGTATATTAAACACTCAAGCAAAGAACAAGAGAAAGAGAGGGAAATTTTTCAGAAGCTACGTTTGCTCTGATTTCTCAACTAACTTCCACACACTCAGAGAGTGCATTACATAAATCAAAAGTACTAACTGCTGCCCACTAATCACGTAAACAAATGCCTAAGATCGTGGGGTACAAATCACAACTGAAACAATGAAATAAGCTTGCCTAAACATAGGCTAAAACATAACTGAAAACTATGCTAAAAATAGACTAAGTGTTGAATCACATTTCAACAGTTTTGGCCTTGACGATTCCTTTCCAAAGAGGAGAAGCACCAGCTTGTGTGTAAAACATGTCTCGATCACACAACCCACTACAATACTTCCCATGCACCACTCTTGACCACAATGACTCAGGCTCATTCAGCAGTCACCATCCCATTTTCGACATAAAAGCCGAATTCATTTGTCTCATGCTCCTCATACACAAGCCACCCGCCTCCTTCGGTCGCTTTATCTCCTCCCAGTTCAAGAGGTAGACCTTGCGTTTGTCCTCCGTCGATCCCCAAACAAAGATCCTAGTTTTCTTCTTCACCTCATCACAGATCGAGAGGGGAAGTTGGGTAGATTGCATCGTGTAGTATGGAACCGACGCGATGAAGGTTGTTAATTAACAGTGGTTAATTAGATGATGAAGGTTGTTAACAGTGGTTACTTGGATGATTTACACATTAATTATATATTATACTAGTGTAATTCCCATGCCAGACACGAGTTCTTACGTCATATATGTTGAATAAAATATATTAATAATTATTAAATTAATCTATATATTAAAAAAATAGATCTAGATAATATTGATATCAAAATCATATTCGGATCATAATTTTGTATCTCAATCATCCATATAATTAGGAAATTTTGAATTTGTATATAATTAAAAAAATGGATTTGTAATCTTTTTGTTTAACTTGTAATCTTTGTCATTGATTTGTATTTAAATTAGGAAGAGAATAGTGATAGGTTTATGATAAAAATCTTTGATTTATAATTTGAGATATTTAAAAAAAAATGATGAACAAACACATGTGACGGTTTTAATGAGGGAGTGTCATATGACGGTTTTAATGAGGGAGTGTCATATGGCGGTTTTAATGAAGGAGTGTCATGTGTGATAATTAGGTTATAGTTATATGAAAAATGATGCTTCATTTCTTGCGCGCATATATGCTTTTTTTTTATGGAAAGATTAATATTATTAAGAGGAGCAAACAGAGGACCACATACAAGCCAGAGTAGCTGGCAATTGAGAAGAATGAGAGTACAATACCATTGCCCCCACATGCAAGGAAAGACCATACTGAGCTAGGGAATTAGCAAAAGTATTCTTAGTTCTAGGGATAAACCTAAAATTACATACATCAAAAGAGGAAATCAAACTACAAACTAAAGTGACGAACTGACCAAAATTTGTTCTAGGAGGTGATGAAGATTGGTGGCAAGCATCCACAAGTCTTTTGCAATCAGAATTGATACAAATTTGAGTTATGCCTGAATCCAACGCATGCTGAAGACCCCAAAGAACTGCTTTAGCTTCAAGTGATTCAATGGTTGTAGATGGTTTTAAAGACTTACTCTCAGCAACAATCATGGAATCAGCAGAGCTAGAAATGAAGAACCCAATTCCACCTAGACCAGTGGAAGAGTAGCTAGCATCACAAAACATGTTGTAAGCAATGAATGACAAATGGTGATCATTGGGCGAAAGAAGAGTAGTAGATCTGTGGAATTTAGAGTCTGCAGGAAGATGAGTGAAAACCAGCTGCTGCAAATCCTGAGGACCCCAAGTCGTAGAAGAAAAGATTCTTGAATTACGGTTCCACCACAAAACCCAAATACAAGTGGCCCATAGAGCTTGTCCACTAGACGAAAGAGATGAGACAATAGAATCCCACCAGTCCCACATAGAGGAATATTTAGCTGTGGGGATATTTGCAAACTGAGGAAAGAGATCCCAAAAAGCCACAGCCAAAGGGCATGATTTGAGAATGTGAATAACTGATTCACTCTTCTTGCCGCAACAAGTACAAATATCAGACAAAACTAATTTTATGTACTTGAGGAGCTGAAGGCAAGGAATGAAATTCTTGAGAGTCCTCCAAAGAAAATTCCCGACCTTTGGTATTGTATCTAGAAGCCATATCTTCCGCCAGAGAAGAGAATCAGAACTACACATGGGGTATGAGGAGCCAGCAGAAGAGACAAAGGAAGATTTAATAAAATTGTATGCAGACTTCACAGAAAAGCAACCATCTTTGGAGAAGAACCATCTTCTAACATCAGCAGTTGAAGGAGAAATGAGTTGCAAGCTTTGAATATAATCTAAATCAATAGAAGTCAACCTGATGTGAAGATCCTGCCATTTCCAATCCTGAGACCTCCAGTCAAAGAAGTCAGCAACAAGCAAATTAGTTTCAGAGAGGACATGAGGAGATATAAGTTTGAAAGATTGTGGGCGAGGAATCCATTTGTCAAACCAAAATCTGATAGATTGATCATTACCAAGTTCCCAAAAGCACCCTTTGTTGATGACCTCAATACCATGAAATAAGCTTCGCCATACAAAACTTGGGTTAAGCCCCAAAGTGGTCTCAATAATAATCCCATTAGGGAAATACCTAGCCTTAAGAGTGAGACTAGCGAGAGAGCGAGGATGCTCCATAAGCCGCCAGATTTGCTTTGCAAGCATGGCAAGATTGAATGCTGAGAAATCTCTAAAACCCATTCCACCATCCTTTTTAGGGATACACAGATGTTTCTATTTGACCTAGTGAATTTTGGCAAGATCCTGAGAACCCCACCAGAACTTTGCAGCAATGGAATCAAGGTCATGACAAACTGATGATGGAAGTTTAAAACAGCTCATAATGTAAGTTGGAATAGACTGTAGTATAGATTTGATAATAACCTCGCGTCCTGCCTGAGAAAGAGAAGAAGTTTTCCAGCCTTTGGCCTTCTTTCTAACACGATCTATAAGTTCCTGGAAGACTGCCTTTTTCGATCTGCCAAGAACAGTGGGCAGCCCGAGTTATTTGTCATGAGTGCTAACTTCACCAAAATCGAACATATGTATCAATGAAGCCTTTACATTACTACACAAATTAGGACTGAAGGAGATGGTGGATTTATGAGAGTTAACTTTCTGTCATGTGCCTGATTAAAAAATCTTCAGCAAATCAATAATCTTGGTGGCTTCTTGAACATTAGTTCTTGCAAAGATCAGACAATCGTCAACAAACAAAAGGTGGGAGATATGAGGAGCAGTCTTGGCCACTTTCAAACCATGGACATGGCCAGAAACAAAGGAACTCTTAAACATACTAGAAAGGCCTTCCATAATGAGAAGAAAAAGATAAGGAGAAAGCGGATATCCCTGGCGAAGACCCCTGGAAGGCACAAAGGATTGTGTAGGAGATCCATTCAGAAGAATGAAGAAGGATACAAAACTGATGCATTTTAGCACAAGAGCAATCCAGTACGGGTGAAACTACATATGAATCATAACTTTCTCAATAAAACACGCATATATGCTAAATAAAGCAATTAATACCTTTTACAGTTCAATACTACTTTCAAACAATAGCATTATTCAGCCGTGTAGTGCTAGTATATATGACTCCAAAATATAAAAGACTTAAAACTAAGGTTTGATAAGCAGCCACGTTGCCCACGTACATTGCAGAGAGCTAAAATCTACCAAGAAAACATCATTGCAAACAACCATTCCTTTTCAGCTTGTGCTCCATTTTAAACAAAAACAACCATTCCTTTTGTAATGTCTAAAAATTGCTCAAATCTGAAGTCAAGTGACTAATTTAGGTATGACCTTTTTCAGGGGGGGCATATGCATGTTAGTTGGAACGATTTCATTTTCTCTGGCTTTCATAATGATAAACATCATAAGATTTTATGTTTTATTTGTTTCTATAAGCTTCGGGTTGATTAGACGAAGTTGTGAACAATGGAAATCAAAAGAAGCAAAACAGAGAATTAACGAACAAAGAGTCATCAACAAGGAAACAGAGGCACTGAGTGAAACATAATAAAAGAAGCACGTGTCGTCGTGAAGAATAAAGAGAAGGGAACAACGCATATGAACAATGTGTTAGCAAAGAGGAAACGCGTTGAGAATTTCTTGAAGATTAGCTAAATATGGAAATAATATATTCAACAAGTCTTGAGCTGTAAGGTTGAAGATTTAGATATGGAAACAATATCTTTTGGAGAAGAGTTTAAAGTGTCATGTATTTATGGTAATAGGATTAGATGGAAACGAGATCTTTGATTGACCATGTATTAGCCGAGTTTAAAGATAGAAATTGAGATATTTTCCTAAGACTATATATACATTGAGTCTAGCTATAGTTTTAGTACACAATTAAGCAATTCCGAGCTTACGTAAAGAAAGAGGAAGAGAAGAAGATCAAGATACGAACTTTGTGAGTATTCTGATCTAGGGTTTTAGGTTGTTAGGATGCAATCACTTGCTTAAAAGTATAGGTGGTTTAGGAATTGTGTGTGAATATATTTAATACCTTTACTTGTTTGATTGTTTGTAACCAGATTAATAATATAAGTAAACGTTTGAAATCCTTCTAGGTTAACTACCTAGATGTAGATGTTTTTCTTGATCAACTTGTTGGTTGATTGAGTTTCTTCTATAAGAGAAATTGCATCGTTACCTTTAATGTTAATTACTCACATATTTCCACTGCCCACTGAACAATCTTGTCGTTATCTGATTAACACATTTACGATTTAACAAGTTGAATTGCATTGTAAATGGTTAATAATGAGATTTAGTCTTTGTTATATCCATTTTTCTAACTTATGCCCTAAAGGTATAAGTTAAGATCCATATATAGGAAGATTTGATTAGGTGTTAATTTTTTAGAATTTTCTAATATTTTGTTACAGGATTCACCATTTTCTCTTTAGAGTTTATTTTCCTTAATATGAATTTTTAACTTATGCCCTTAAGGCAAGTTTAGAAAAAACATTGTAATATTTAACCTTAGAAAACAGTACATACTTCTTACATGTATGTTTTTAAAATAATTATAATTTAAATTTATTATAATGATATATGATAAATTTGTAAAATTTATGGAGTAAATTTGTGCAACTTTTCGTGTGATGTGACTATTTTGTAAGAAAACCCCGATTTGTTTTTCAAAATAGGCTCAGGTACAAAAGTATTTCCGAGAGTAGGCTCGGTTAGAAAATAATACCGAGAATAGGCTGGCCTTGAGGCTCTTACGTAGTCGTTGGGTGAAAGTGAAATTAATTTATTATAAGCCGCTCTTTGTAATAACGACTAAGCTTTCTTTTTTTAATGATATTATAATCAATACTATACACTTTAAAAAACTTAAAAAGTTTCATGTTGACCAGCAACTCCTCCATACAAATTATATACATAAATTTATTTCAATCTTATATTGATGCATGTCACTACTGTATACATGCATGTCACCAAGTCTTCGGGATGCATGTCAAAAACCATAAAATGAAAATGCTCTCGCCTCTCACACCGTCGCTGATCTTGCCCCCTGAATCCAACCCCAATCTGAACCCAATCTGACCATCAAACCCCAACCTTCTTGCTAAGAACCATGAAACACATAGCAAATCAACCCCTTCTGCTGAACCTAACCCCAACTTTCTTGTCCGTTTTGATTGGGTTCTTCTCGTCATCCGTCCTTGCGATGGTGGCTGGTGGTCCGACTTCCCGAAGACTTGGTGGGAGCTTATCCTCTCCAAGCTCTGCTTGGATGAAGGTTTCTTTCTTCCGGTGTGGGATCCAGGCACCATGGAGATTTGGATTAAGGAGGAGTCCTGCTACTGTTCGAAGGTCCATGCTGTCAGAACTACTTTTGGGCCTCCGTTTCTGTACCCTCGGCGCCGGCTGATGGTGGGTTCCTAGTGTTGCTCGAGTGTCCATAAGCTTGGCCCTGTTGAGCTTCATTGGTTCCGAAGTAGGCATCTCTTCAGCCTCTTGCTTCCTGGAATTTCTTGTTCCTGCCTTCCAAGTGGTTTCTTTCCTTTCTCGTTTTTCTATTTGCTTTGCTTGTTTTTTCTTTGTTGTTTGCAGATCCTTTTTAATTCTTCCTTTGTTTGTATGCATCTGAAACTTCGAACCCTCTATAACTCTTGCTCTCTCTCGTTTTACACGGGTGATATTCCATATCGCTCTTCTAAGGTGAGATCTGGGGGGCGTAACTCTCACACTGAACAATCTGACTGGTCGGACATCAGTAACAATTTGAAACCTCTTTCTATGAACTTTTACCTTTGGTTGTTGTACCATTTGATCCTTAGTACTCTCTTGTTTTTGAACTATATGGCTCTCAATCTTGGTGGGTTTAGTGGTGGTAATTCTTTTCTTTGTAGTTACTATTTACTTTCCCACTCTATTCCTAATATGAATACATACTGCTACTCTGACTAGATGAACTTGATATCTTTAATCATGAATCTTTGTGGGGATAGTATTAGTAGTTTCTCTTATGCTTCTTACTTTTTGCCTCCCCAGTTGAGTCCTTTTATTTGTGAAAAATGCTACTATGAGATCTGGAATTTGTTTATCTGCTTGACCATGTCTGTTTTGGCTAGACAAGCTACTAGCATGTATTTGGTTTATGCAACCCTAACTTGGCTTAACAACATCCTCTTAGAATATACTTTGAACAATCATATATGGAAATCTGGAGTTGGCTCTCAAGCCAATAAACCAGTAATGTGGGAAACTATGACAATGAAACATAAAATGATTGGCTACCCCATGAACAATCTGTTTTGGAGGTTATCCTCACTGACCAATTACGATATCTTTTTGCTATTATTCTCTCTAATGCTTACTGCTGAGATGTGTAATTTAAACCATACTATCCTTGTGGTCCACCAGGTTTGGATGTGGTCTTCATATATTCAAGCCTATAACTGCAGGAAGGATGTCCTTTGCCACTCAGATTTCAACAATGACACAATCCAATAGCCTATCGGCATCCATGACAGAATGATGCTGGGCTTTGAGCAACTTAACCAGCTGAACTTTCAATTTCTGAACAATCTTATAGAGAATTTGATCTCTTGTAAACTTGAACCCCTGATATTTTCTCTTTGCAGAAACAATATTATCAGCCCCTGGATGAATCAAAATGGTTGTGCTATCTGGAAGCACCATGAGCTTATGCTTTACTGCAGCAAGAACACTGTATTTGTTTTTGTGTGTATTAGAACCTTTGTGAACAATCAATCTACTCAAAAGTGGATTCAAATGATCCTTTGTACTCATTTACAATGGTTTTTTAACCATAAGGAAAGACCCACTGCTGACAACATTTGGTCTTTACTTTTTGTGTCAAATCATAGACTACAAGTCAAATTATGGCATTATTTCAGGTGCGAGACTGAGAGCTCTTGCATCTGTAGTAGATCCTTTATGAATAAATCCAAAAATGAAAAAAGAACTCCAAGTAATCTCCATACTACATTCTTACTTTTCATGCTTCCTCATAGATTTTGTTTATATGCGGTTAGCATCACTCTTGTAATGAATCCTTGCGGAATTACTCTTGTTGATCATCGAAAATTGGATTACCTGTGTTTCTGTCATTGGTTGTTGACCAAAAAAAGACACAATTTATCCCTTTAAAGGAAACTTATGGAAAAAATCCATTAAGAGTGAATGACCTTTGCTCTGGAACAATTTTTAGTAAGTATGCAATTGATAACTAATTTCATGTACAAAGAAACAACAACTATAATTTCAACAATAATATAAGGATTATATTTATTATTGTTCTTATGTCCAAGAAAATAATAATCAGAAACGATCAAAAGTCCCCTAAATGTCTTAGGATATGGGGCAAAAACACAATTGCTTTTTTATGACGATCACAACCTGAAATTGCCGCGGAATCGGGAAGAAACTTTTTGGATGGATGTTGAATCCTTCTGCAAAATTGAACGAATACAATTAATTGCACTCTTTGAAACAAGAACAAACAAAGAACCAAGTGAAAAAACATGGAAAAAAGCACGATTTAATCAGTTCTACTATGTCCCTGCTATGGGTTTCTCGGGTGGCATTTGTGTAATGTGGAAGACCTGCCAACTTATAACTTAAATCCTCGAAATTGACCAAATTGAAACAAGATTTATTACTATCAAGTATACAAACCTGCTCACTAACAAAAAACTTATGTTAATCCTAACTTATGCTCCACCAAATGAATCTGCAAAGAATGTGTTCTGGGACGGACTCATTTCCTTTATTAAAAATTGTTCTCTTCCATGCATTATTATGGGAGATCTGAACGAAATACAAGACCCATCTGAAAAATTAGGTGGTTTAATACCACCATTGACAAAATTTGCAAGGTTACGACATTTTAAGAATGAATGTGAACTACTGGAGACCCCTATTCAAAGAAACATCTATACCTGGCGAAAGAACATAAAATAAATAGATAACATATATGAAAAATTGGATATGTAACACCCCCGACTTATGTCGGTAGTGCCACACGCCAGTGACCTCAGACTTTACTGTCCAAAATCACCATAGGCTTTAATCGGAACAATTAAGCTTAAATAAGTATATTAAATAACAAAAGATTAATCAGCGTAATATATTTTAAATGAAACTCAACCTTTTATTAACAGATCTCTCATTAAATGAGAGAGACGATTTTACAACAGAGTGAAATTACAGCGGAAGACTTTTATAATAAACCCTATTATAGGACTCGTTTATAGGAACACATGTTAAAATAATACTTAACAACCTTAACACACTGTCACTTAAATCTTCAACTGCAAGCCTCTTCTTCGATTGGTTACTTCAAGTCTTCGGGGACCAACCACTGATGTGCCGTATAAGACGGATGACACCAGCCAACCATGCAAGGAATAAAACCCGATTGGTTAGTCTAATGAAAGACTATGCAAGGGTACAAACAGAGTGGTTCAAGTGATCGCAACTGTTTACTATCATTGTCCCTCGAATAATAACCGAAGGATCGATACATAACCCGGAACTTTCACTGAATGATTTGTATTAGACATGCACTGAAAAAGAAGACTCCAAAGGAATTGAGTCTTATGGGAAACGTATGACAAATGTTTGGGAACGTTAAGTTTTCACACACAAGTTTTAAAACACGACCTTGACAATTTGGGTCAACGACCAACCTCACCGCGCAATGCGAATCCAGATTGGAAAGAAGACTTACTCTAGCAAGAGTCCGGACGGTTTCCACGTTGTACGCCTCGCCCAAAGGTTTATTAATATGTGTATAACCACACTTATCTTATTTACTTCCAAAATGCACATTAACATTGAAGCTTTTAATACAATCTCGAATAACTACGAGAACAACACATGGTGACATTACGTCCAACCCAATTGCACTAGCAAGGTGCTTAAACACCTCTTATCCTTAACGGGTGGATAAGAAGCAATGGTCATGACCTTAAAAGTATTAGAGAATTATTCCGACTAATATCGAGTTATAACGAAATGACTAATCCTCGTAGGGAATTAGCGTTCCTACGAATACTCGTGCTAATCTAGCATTTAAGTCCACATATAAATCCACACAAAAATCCATTTACAGTAATATCATATCAAACTATATAATAGCGTTATTTCTAGCAATATATACAACCTATTATAAAGTCATATTTTAACACATCGTTTAATTAAATCTGTTCCCAAACAGAAAACAACAACTTTTATCCCATCTTAATTAACAATCAATTAATTGATAATCAAGGGAAACATGGAATACTGAGCAAGAGCGAACCGCCACTTGCCTTAATCTAGACGAATCGAAGATGTCGGGTTCCGAGATCTGGAGACTGGAATCTGCGTACAGATTCCTACGACGACGATAAGATAAATGACGGAATCCTAAGTTAGATACAATACAACACGTAATAACGGAACGAATGAAAACACGAAACGAATCGAAGGGAAACAAAAGCCTAAGCCGTGGCCGTGGATGCCCAAGCCACGATCGCACTTGCTAAGGCAAGCCACGGTCGCAGTTTGCACATCCGCGGTCGCGGAAATCTGGGCAGAGCCGCGGTCGCGGAATTCATCCCCGCGGTCGCGGTTCTCCCTTCCGACGACGACTTTAGAGGTGGCTCGAGCTTACCAACGACGATGCCGCTTGCTTCGCCACCACAGCAACCAAGGGCGTCACAAGCACCACCAAACGAACTCCGGCGAGCACCAAAACACCGGCGACCACAAGAACTCTGGCGAGCAAAACTTTGAGAGGGAGAGAGATGATATCTGATGGATGAAGAATGAGGCTGCATCGGCCTCCTTTTATAGGGGAAGGAGGGCCTCAACGCCGGCAACCCAAGCGGTTCACCTCCCCCCACCGGCGAAACGCCGACCAACGAAGCGACGCAACGCGGGAAGAAGGAAGAAGACGAATAGGGGAATTTCCGCGGTCGCGGAAACTGAGCCGCGGTCGCAGATTGGGCGAGATCGCATTTCTCAGCCTTTGGTCGCGGGTCTCGATCGGGGACATGCTAAATTATATTTTTAGCATTCCCTAATTACTTTATGACCCAAAATCTTATTAACGTATAATATTTCGTTCAAAAAGATTATTACAGAGATTTACAGAAATTGCCCATCACGTTTTTCTTACAAAATGACAGTTCAAGACTTTTAGGGGTTATTACAATACTACCCCCTTAAAAGAAGTTTCGACCCCGAAACTTGGTCGATAACAGCTCGGAGAAACGACCTTACTTTAAGTTACCCAACCTTATAAGTTTAACCATGCCTAACCCCATTAACACTTTGTAAATTGGTTCAAGCATTTCTAAGTTAAAATTTATAAGTTGGTTCAAATTATAGTTAACGTAAGGTTACCCATAATTTAGACCCTTCATAACTTAAGGAGTTTTATAACTTGTTTTCACCAATTCTACATTTTACCATATTACCCTTATGGCAATCATGAAGGTTATTACATTACTACCCCCTTAAAAATAGTTTCAACCCCGAAACTAACATTACTAAGGTAGAGGGACCGGTTTCACCATTAACCTTACTACATGCACTTAGTATCCTTAATCATTTTATCCTTGAAATTGCTCCTAGGAAAACGATCTGGTTCCTCAACCGTACCATTATCTTCACATATCTTATCTCCATGTGCTACACCTGTAATACTCGTGACTATATCCACAAGGTCATAATTATCTTAGAATAATAGTCTCCAAAATCATCGCAATAGACTTGCTATACCTTAAGCGTGAGAACACACATTTCTCTTTCAACTTTTCCCTTTATAAACCATTCTCAAAGTTCATACCTTATCTTCCTTAAGTTGATATCCTTAAATAAATTTGTTCTTCGTAACCTATTTCACCAAAGTCGAACTATTTAATCGATCATGAATCCACCTACTACATACTGTCTTCGTTCATTACCCTCGTTAGAATTGATATGATCATCCATACGATTATGATTGCCTCAATCAGAGTATCCATTATAATCTCCAATATAATCTCGTTATTATGCCCTATTCATCATAAAGATCTTGATGTCCTCAAGCAGAAGAATACAATATTTTTCTACTAACTTCCTTTCGATGATCAGATCCTCAAAGTACATACATAAAACTCACTTATATCTCAACTTAGTACCTCCAATTGTCATATCGGCTTACTCTTTTACATATGCACCTTATCTATCTCATTATTTACCTCAATTAAATTTGGTCCTTATGCCATCTTCTTAAATGATTCCTTAATTTTCCACAATTAACTGCATCATATTCTTGTTCACCTCAACATGATTTAATTACCCATTCCACAAGATTATAACCTCGTTTTACCCAAACGTATCATACGATCACCTTAATAGACGTAGGTCACTTCTTCCTCAAGTCCAGTCGATAACATCCACATACTTATTTTATGCCACACTATTTGATCCACCAAAATCATAACAACTCTTACCGGTTGAGTTTGTTATTCACTCATAAGTCCTTAAACACCCAGTCGTCCTCACACGACTTATTATCCCAAATCAAGCACCCTTTTGTTTTACTGATATTTACTATTTACCCAAGACTTAATCACCTTAACACTTCTTGTATCATCATCTCATTATATCATTTCCTTAAGAATACCTCGCAACGAAACCTCGAATAGGTCTTTCCAAAACAGTACTTATGATTTCGCATGCTTAGATTTTCCAAAAAAAACTTTTAATACTGGTCCCATAATGGACACACTCATTTATAAACCTCATCAACATAACTCTTGGGTTCTACAGTTTACCCAAGATCGTATTTAGAGTACGATCATTTTAGAGAAAACGATTCCTTATGAAATATCTCTCTTATACATTTATTCACTTAAATGTATAATTTATACAACTCACCCCATCTAATGCTCAGAGTATACACATGAGGAATAGCCTCAAACTCCATAATAGAGCATTACTACGCACACCAAATCCTTCTAGCAAGGAATCCTTACAGCATTATCCTCTCGAGACCATGCTCAACCTGACATTAATTCAAGAAACTAGAGGGGTTCTTATGAATAGTTTCGACCTCGAAACTGGCACTAACAAGGTAGGGAACGACCACACATGTCCCAACCCAACACTGTCATTTATGAGTCCAAACAGTCTTTATCAACACGTGACATGTACTACCTTTTGCACTCAAGGATTCTCGTATGAACGAACAACTTGCAATAGTAACGAATTTAGTAATTTCCGGAACAAGGAAACACTTCTTTATTATTCGAAACATTACATAAAAAAACTGACAGAAATTCGAACAGACAAATTACTAAACTATGGAGACTATCGACACAAGTCATCGCTCCTTATTCTTAAAAGGCTCAACAAAAATACAACTATTCATTCAGGGTCTAATTCCCATCGGTTTGACGCATCACGAAGAGTCGTTGCCCCCGACCCGAAGACTCCATAGACGCCTTGCCTTTATTACGAGCAATAGATTGCTCAGGAGCGGACACCTCTGGCTTTGGGTTCTGCCCATTGCCAACATTTGAGGCTTGATATGATTGTGTTGGCCCTTGACCCTTCTGCCTACAGTATGTTTTCATATGACCTTCCTTCCCACAATTGCAACATACCCGCTTATCCTTTTGGCAAATAAAACTTTTATGCCCAGCTTCACCACAGTTGTGGCATTGAATCACTCCGCTACTCCAACCTGAGCCTCTGGCGGAATAAGACTGAGTCGTCTCAGTCTTAGCACGACCAGACTTCTCAAACTTGGTGGGCGATGTCGATCGCTTGAATGTACCAACCTGGCGGTCCTGATGCCCACCCCTTCCTTTATTCTGTTTCTCCCGCTTTCGGGCGGATTCTTCCAGTGTGGCCTCTATTTTGTAGGTCGTATCCACATATTGCTCTAACATAGAACAACCGTGACGCACCATCAGAGGTTTGATTTCTGGATTCATCCATCCATGGAAGTACTAGATCTTTTGTTTATCACTTGACACTTCTGGTCCAGCATATTGCAACAGGTGATTGAACTTAGCTGCAAGCTCAGTCACCTTCAACCCATCGGTCTTAGGGTAAAGGAACTCCTTATGCTTCTTCTCCCTCATAGCACGGGAAAAGAAACGATCAGTCATCTTTGTTTTGAACATACCCCAGTTCAGCCCGGGATGATCAGCTAAACCAGCGCTCTCCCACCATTCGCTAGCCACATCCTTAAGTTGAAGGGAGGCGATGTGCACTTTCTCAGCCTCAGTGCACTCGACATTCCTAAACAACCATTCTATATGCGAGAACCAATACACCACTCTGACTGGTTCTCCAGTACCGTCATAACTGTCAGGCCTCATTAAGTTTATGGCCTTCACAGCTCGACCGTAATTTCCTCTGTTCCTGACGGCCTCGACCTGAGGTACATGATCCACTGGCTCCTCAAATTCAAGAACAACCTGAGGAACTGGAACACCTTGTGCTTACGGTGCAACTGGCCGAATTATATCGGTGACCGCTTGCATAACGATCCCCCGAATGGCCTCTATGGCCGCAGCATCGAATACCACCTGCGGATTAGCCCGAACTTGGCCATTTTCTACGGGGTTATTGTGAGAGACAGACTCGCTCTCTTCCCCTTGATTTGCGGCGCTTCTCAGATTCATCCTGGGGTTGTTACTTGGCCCAGCACCTGCATGAATTGTGTTCCTTGTGTTCACCATCTGTTGATGAACCATAACGTCAGTTTAGAACTTTTCCGACTTATACATGACACTTAGTCAATTACGTTATGATACGAATTATAAGGGTCCAAACTAATAACTTTGAATCAGTCTGACTGCCCTCCACCATTTTCTGTAATACGATCTCCTTCCCTATACTTGAGAATGGGTACTTTTAGGAGAAACGTCAACCTTTAAATGACATTAAGCCTAAGGAGAAACGATATCCCTAAGGATGGATCTAAGGAATAAGTAACAACTTGAAGCTTACAGAAGTTTTGAAAACCACTTATTATTAAACCTTATACTTTATACATATAGATCATTTATACCTAACTTGGCAAAATCATTATAGTTATCTCTTTGAAATAAAGACATTATTATTTCTTTGTAAACTCTTACCGAAATCCAAACCACACCTTTATAAAGTTATAACATAACTTAATTTTTAAACTTTTAGAATATGATTTTATAAAAGTACTATGAAAATTAATGCTTAACACAAGAGAGTTTAAACATCACTTTTAACACTATTTCAAACACCATTAGAACCCCGCTACTTTTAAATTTCATAACCTTAAATAATTTGAAAACCTTAAATTTAGTACTGACATTAAAACTCTCGAAATTCCTTTTTAATAGAAAATAGGTTGAGACTAGTTTCGAAATTAATTTTTGAAAATTCTCAAACCTAACATTAGGCCAAGAATTTTAAAACCATTGCTCTGATACCATAATTGTAACACCCCCGACTTATGTCGGTAGTGCCACACGCCAGTGACCTCAGACTTTACTATCCAAAATCACCCTAGGCTTTAATCAGAACAATTAAGCTTAAATAAGTATATTAAATAACAAAAGATTAATCAGCGGAAGACATTTTAAATAAAACTCAACCTTTTATTAACAGATCTCTCATTAAATGAGAGAGACGATTTTACAACAGAGTGAAATTACAGCGGAAGACTTTTATAATAAACCCTATTACAGGACTCGTTTATAGGAACACATGTTAAAATAATACTTAACAACCTTAACACACTGTCACTTAAATCTTCAACTGCAAGCCTCTTCTTCGATTGGTTACTTCAAGTCTTCGGGGACCAACCACTGATGTGCCATATAGGACGGATGACACCAGCCAACCATGCAAGGAATAAAACCCGGTTGGTTAGTCTAATGAAAGACTATGCAAGGGTACAAACAAAGTGGTTCAAGTGATCGTAACCGTTTACTATCATTGTCCCTCAAATAATAACCGAAGGAACGATACATAACCCGAAACTTTCACGGAATGATTTGTATTAGACATGCACTGAAAAAGAAGACTCCAAAGGAATTGAGTCTTATGGGAGACGTATGACAAATGTTTGGGAACGTTAAGTTTTCACACACAAGTTTTAAAACACGACCTTGACAATTTGGGTCAACGACCAACCTCACCGCGCAATTCGAATCCATATTGGAAAGAAGACTTACTCTAGCAAGAGTCCGGGCGGTTTCCACGTTGTACTCCTTGCCCGAGGGTTTATTAATTATGTGCATAACCACACTTATCTTATTTACTTCCAAAACGCACATTAACATTGAAGCTTTTAATACAATCTTGAATAACTACGAGAACAACACAGGGTAACATTACGTCCAACCTAATTGCACTAGCAAGGTGCTTAAACACCTCTTATCCTTAACGGGTGGATAAGAAGCAATGATCATGACCTTAAAAGTATTAGAGAATTATTCCGACTAATATCGAGTTATAAAGAAACGACTAATCCTCGTAGGGAATTAGCGTTTCTACGAATACTCGTACTAATCTAGCATTTAAGTCCACATATAAATCCACACAAAAATCCATTTACAGTAATATCATATCAAACTATATAATAGCGTTATTTCTAGCAATATATACAACCTATTATAAAGTCATATTTTAACACATCGTTTAATTAAATCTGTTCCCAAACAGAAAACAACAACTTTTATCCCATCTTAATTAACAATCAATTAATTGATAATCAAGGGAAACATGGAATAGTGAGCAAGAGCAAACCGCCACTTGCCTTAATCTAGATGAATCGAAGATGTCGGGTTCTGAGATCTGGAGACTGGAATCTGCGTACAGATTCCTACGACGACGACGAGATAAATGACAGAACCCTAAGTTAGATACGATACAACACGTAATAACGAAACGAATGAAAACACGAAACGAATCGAAGGGAAACAAAAGCCTAAGCCGTGGCCGTGGATGCCCAAGCCACGATCGCACTTGCTAAGGCAAGCCGCGGTAGCGGAAATCTGGGCAGAGCCGCAGTTGCAGAATTCATCCCCGCGGTCGCAGTTCTCCCTTCCGACGATGGCTTTGGAGGCGGCTCGAGCTTACCAACGACGACGCCGCTTGCTTCACCACCATAGCAACCAAGGGCTTCACAAGCACCACCAAACGAACTCCGGCGAGCACCAAAACACCGGCGACCACAAGAACTCCGGCGAGCAAAACTTTGAGAGGGAGAGAGATGAGATCTGATGGATGAAGAATGAGGCTGCATCGGCCTCCTTTTATAGGGGAAGGAGGGCCTCAACGCCGGCAACCCAAGCGGTTCACCTCCCCCCACCGGCGAAATGCCGACCAACGAAGCGACGTAACACAGGAAAAAGGAAGAAGACGAATAGGGGAATTTCCGCGGTCGCGGAAACTGAGCCGCGGTCGCGGATTGGGCGCGATCACATTTCTCAGCCTTTGGTCGCGGGTCTCGATCGGGGACATGCTAAATTATATTTTTAGCATTCCCTAATTACTTTATGACCCAAAATCTTATTAACGTATAATATTTCGTTCAAAAAGATTATTACAGAGATTTACAGAAATTGCCCATCACGTCTTTCTTACAAAACGACAGTTCAAGACTTTTAGGGGTTATTTCAGGATAGGGTACTTATTCATCACCAGATCCTCCAATGGTACCCTTATATCTGTACTAAACATTTTGCTTTTACCAGCTCAGACCACTATCCCATCTCTATCGAGCTTGACTCAGCAATACCTTTTAAAAACCAACCGTTTAAATTTGAAAAAATCTAGATGACTAGAAAGGACTTTAGAAATGTTGTTAAACAAGCTTGGAGAACTAACTATCATGGATCTAGATTGTATAATCTTGTATCCAAAACAAAATTACTTAAGAAACATGCCAAGATCTGGAATAAAAGTACATTTGGTAATGTATTTACTCAATTACAAACTATAGAAAAACAGCTTTCTGAAATCCAAACTAAGATCTGTACTCACCCTACAAATGATCTCATTAAAAAACAAATAAGAATCATAGAAAAAAAAGAAAAACTTCTTTGCTTCCAGAAAATTTACTAGAACCAAAGAGCTAAAGTTAAACACATCAAATTTATTGATATGAATGCTAGCTATTTTCACAAAATAGCAAGTGAAAGAAGAAATAGAAAAATTATAAAAGAAATTAAAACCCAAGAAGGAACAAGTATTACTGGAGAAGAAAACATTAAAAATGAAATCAGAAATGATTTCATTAAAAGGTTCAAAAGTGAGGATCTGAACCAAAGACTACTCCAGGAAAATCTAGAATTAATTCACTCTGAAATCTCTACAGAGGACAATTTAGAATTAATAAGGAACGTATCCAATGAAGAAATTAAGAAGGCTGTCTTTAACATTGGCTCGGATAAATCACCTGGTTCCGATGGTATGCCAGTAGAATTCTATCAAAAATATTGGGACATTGTAGGTCCTTCTATTATTCAAGCAGTAAAAAGCTTTTTTCTTTTCGGGAAATTGCTCAAACAAATAAATCACACATTCATCTCTTTGATTGCAAAATGTGACAATCCGAACTCTACCAATCACTATAGACCCATAAGTCTATGCTCTACAATTTATAAGATTATCTCAAAGATCATAACAACAAGACTTAAAGGAACCATGGAAAAACTAACAGAGTGCCTTTGTTGCTAACAAAGGCACTCTGTTACAGGGTGCCTTTGTTGCTAACAGAGCCATTCAAGATAATATCTTGATTGCCCATGAAATCTTTCACTCATTTAAATCGAAAAAAGGAACTGAAGGTTTCATTGCCCTAAAATTAGATATGGAAAAAGCTTATGATAGAATTGAATGGAACTTCATCATTAAAATTATGGAAAAGTTTGGATTCCATGAAAAATTTATCACCTGGATAAAAGAATGCATTACAACAGTATCTTTATCGGTGCTTGTAAACAACGGACCTATATAAATATTTAAACCATCAAGAGGACTTCGACAGGGTGACCCCCTTTCCCCTTTCTTGTTTATTTTAGGATCTGAAATCCTTGCTAGAAAACTCCAAAAAGCTTCACAAAGACCTCGTAATCCTCTAGGATTTCAAATCGCTCAACAAGGATCACGAATTCCGTTTCTGACGTTTGCGGATGACATTGTGATCTTCTCAAAAGCTAAACAGGAAAACTGCAAGGAAATCAAGTATATTATTGATGAATATTGCAAAATCTCAGGACAAAAAGTAAATTTTCATAAATCGGCTTTTCAAGTCACAAAAAAGATTACTAACCAAAAGAAATTAGCAATATCATGTATTCTCACAATCACAAATATGATATCTCTCGAAAAATATCTTGGTTTCCCTATAATTAATGGTAGAGTCAACTCGAATACCTTTGCTGATCTCTTAATTAGCACCCAACAACAACTGTCTAAATGGAAAGCAAACTCTCTTTCTCAAGCAGGAAGAACAACACTAATAAAAACCAATCTGGCATCAAGACCAAACTATCTCATGCAAAGTTTTATGTTACCTACATACACACACAATGAACTTGACAAGTTAAATAGATCATTTTTTTGGAACAAAGACATCTCCTATAAATCTCTTATAGACTGGGAAAAAATATGTAAACCGACACAACAAGGAGGTCTTGGATTGAGAAAATCAAAGGACATGAATAAAGCCCTACATCTCAAATTACTATGGAATATCTTAGCAGTACCGAATAACTATTGGGTCAGAGTTGTTACTGAAAAATACTTGAAAACAATCCATATATTTCATTACGAGAAAAAAGGAAATTGCTCTTGGAAATGGTCCAAAATGATTGAATTCATGGATGAATTCAAATCTGGACTAATTTGGCAAGTTGGTAAAGGCAGAACAATCAAATTCTGGTCGGATAATTGGGTCTTAAACACCCCTTTATGTGATATCATAAACACACAATCAATCCTGAATAAGGATGCCCTGGTAGCTGATTTTATGTTGCCAAATAAAACCTGGAATAAAGACCTAATAGAACAATGTTTACCACATGATTTAGCCAAAAAAATAACCTCTATCCCGATACATTTAAATGATATTCATGATAGAATAAACTAGGAAACTAGCAAAAATGGTTGGTTTTCTACGAACTCTGCTATGGAATTAATTAACAGAAATAAGAGATATATTGCCTATGATTCTTCATGGATCTGAAAGATGGACACATATCCCAAAGTTAAAAAATTTGTCTGGAAAATAATAAAAAACGGACTACCAACAAAAGCTAGATTAGCAGAAAAAGGTATAGCAATCCCCCAGGGTTGTATCCGCTGCAATGCTCAATTGGAGGATTTGAATCATCTCCTATTCCAATGTAATCACACCATAAAAACATTAGAGAAAATGAATTATCATACCTATGGTATCATTACATCCCTAAACATAGGAAACAAAAAAATCAATGAAATCATTGAGGAAATTCGACAAAAATTGATAGATAACAATTTATAGAATTAATGGTATCTTGGTGGGAAATTTGGTTTTATAGAAACCAACAAAGTTTTGAAAGAACAAACGATGATGCCGACTCCATAAAGGATGTACCAATTTATATTAAAAAACAAATTGAGAATTGGAATAAGACGAAGAGTTGGAGCCCTGACTGCTTAGCATATGACAGACTAAAAACACATAGAATGAACAATGTTAGACAACCAATAAAGAAATGAAAAAAACCACCGGATAACATTATTAAAATCAGAACAGATGAATCCACCAAGACTAATGGTGAATCTAGCTTTGGCTACATTCTCAGGAACAACACGGGTAAACCAATCTTCCTATTTGGGGATAAATGTGATATCTCAACCCCTTTAAAAAAAGAAACATTTGCAGTAAGAAATGACCTGGTAAAGGCCTATGAATTAGGCATTATCGACATTCAACTTGAATGCGATAACCTTACCATTGTGAATGTTAAATTAATTTCACTCTAACCCAACGATTAAAAGAAGAAAGCTTATATTAAATTGTGAATGTTTTTTAAAATGTATAGTGTTTATTATAAAATTCATCATTAAAAAAAGAAAGCTTAGTCGCTATTACAAAGAGTGGCTTATATTAAATTAATTTCACTCTAACCCAACCATTATGTACGAGCCTCAACACCAGCCTATTATCATTGCTGTTTTTCTAGTGTGTGCCCATGGGCACATGCTAACAAACTTAAATATGAAATTTATCTTTAAAATATTTTCTAATAGAGAATTGATAAACCCTTAGCAAACAAGATTAAACTAATGACTAATTAAATAATTACAAAAAAAAAGTTTTTAGAGTGTGCACGTGGACACACACTAGAAAAAACCTTATCATTATTATTTTCTAACCGAGCTTATTCTAAGAAATACTTTTATACCCGAGTCTATTTTGAAAAAAAAAATCAAAAACCCCTTCCTTACCCTTTTGAACATCTGATTTCCACCTTGGGCCCAATACTCCATTTTTCACAGATAAGAAAAACTTTAGAAGTCCACCAATGGAAAAAATAAAGTAAATAACTCTACGTATAAGTTCAATATAAAAATTCGGTCAAAAAATACAACAGTATAAAATTGCTTCAAAAGAGAGTAAGAGACCAAAAAATTTAGGTACAAGAATTAAATCAATGATTTCCATTGTACTTGCCATTATTAATATTTACACATTAACTATGCGGAAGTCCCGGAAATATAATTATAATAAAATAAAAGGAGAAAAAAATATGTATGTACATATTACAATGGGTATTTTTTGCACAATTATATATATATTTTTTTTTGATGGTGCACAATTATATTATTAATGTGCCTTTTTCATTTAAAAATTCGTTGACGTTTTCTTCCAATAGAAAGCATCCGCGCTTCTGTAATTCAGATCTGCTCCGTCAAAATTTCAATTTCAACGGCAATTGCAGCGAGAATTCTTCAATCGCCAAACACGACGTCGTCCGCAACCGCAACCTACTCCTCCTCCGTTTGACTAACGGCGTTATCATCCCACCTCATCTCCCCGTCATATTCCGTCACGTTCTCCAGCGGAGATTTCGCATTCCTCACATCCCAAACCTTCCCCTTCCCAGTGACGTCATCCCTTACGTAAACCTTCTCGACTCCGCCGGATTTCACCCGCATAGCCGACCCCGTCGCCGTCATTGGCCATTCCGTCTTCGCCTCCGGCGTCCTCCGCCTCACCCTCACATCCCACGAGCTCAGCCCGACCTGCCCGTCGCAGCCGGCACTCGCCGTGAAAACCACCGCCGAAGACGACGCCGAAACCTCCGGAATCTGCCCCGGAAATGAGCCGATCTTCAAACTCCTCTCTAAATCGAAAATCGAAACCGTAGAATTAGAACCGTCGAGACCTAAACCTAACCCTAACCCTAGCCCATCCCAGAGCTTCACCACGCTCTTGCCGTTGACGAGATCGCCGAACGAGAACATGCTGCCGCCGAGACTCCTCTTCCGACGAATCTTAATTTTCCGTTTCCGCGCCGATCGATTGTCCGAATCCGCCGATCCTTTCACCAGAAAGTTTTGGCAGAATCCGGCAAGGTTGTCGTAGGAGATCGACGCCGGATCATCGCGCATTTCGGTCTCATTCTCCGACGAGCAAGAGGAGCCGTCGCTATCTCCGTCTTCATCGTCGCTGGAAAAGAAATCGTCGTCGTCGTCGCCGGCTATTAGGGGCACGGAGGAGGAAGAAAACTGATCTGAGGCTTTCCCGTGTAGCTGTAAGATGAAAATCTTAATGACTATACGAGATACGCGGTTGAAGGCGTAGATTAAAGCGAGGATCAATGCTCCCCATTTCCAGAATCTGTAGTGGATGATGACATTAGAAGATGAACTCGCTACGAATTCAGTGATTCGAGCGATCAATGGGATCTCCATTAACTGTAATTGAGCAGCTGATTAATAACTGAGTTAATTCCTGATAACTGGTGAAATTAGCTTTACCAAGAAATGTGAAATTCAAGTGTTTGATTTTCGTTTCTCCGAACAGAGGTTTTGTTTTGTTTTGCTTTGCTTTGCTTTGGTGTTTGTGTTTGAATGAATGCGGAAAGGTTTGTTGTTTTATAGAGTAAGCTTTTGAGAGATGACGTGGAAGATACATAGAAAGCGAAGATACGGAGAAAGAGTAGGTGCTGGAGTGCTTTGTGGGAGAAGATCAAGATAAAGTCGAATTCTGTGTAGGCTGAGTCAGAAACATGCGAGCAAATACACACGAGGTTATTTATCCTGATTGGGTCAGAGAATTAGAGCTGATTCAGAATTGGAATTTGGTTGTTTGAAATGGAAAAGTAACTCTAAATGATACTCCGTACCAATTATAGTCTTGGAATAAAAAATTGTAAAAATTTATCTTAAATATGTCAATATTAACCCAAAATTATACTCTCTCTGATTCTATATATATAGATCGTTTGGACAATTATCATATAAATTAAGACATCTTCTTTTATTCTGTTGGGGTATTAATTAGCTACAATTGCACGTTTGTGATATGGGTTTTGCTACTTTAATTAATTGCTTGTGATTATTGTTTTGGCTGCTCGAAACCCACTCCTCCTTTACTATGTTGGAGTACTTTTCTGCATGCAATTTCATTTGCTATCCAAAAACTGAAAATTCATGTAATTAAAATTTTAAAACATTTCAGATTTCACTTTCAAGTGCAATAATGAAAATTTTTTGGAGCCAAATTGCAAAATAAAATTTCCGCATGCAATTTTATTTTAGCTTTTTTTGTGATGTTTTGGAGCTATTTTTTTGTTGTTTTCTTAATTACAGTTGTGCAATAGTTTGATGCATTTTGTAGCTGTTTTTGTTTGTATTTCGTTGCTGACTGTTGTGCAGTATTTTTCTGTTGTTTTAGACCTTTTTTCTACTGTTTTTTTTTGCCTTTTTTTGGTTATTTTTGTGCAGTATTTTGCTGCATTACTATAGCTTTTTTGTGTTGTTTTCTTAATTACAGTTGTGCAGTAGTTTGATGCACTTTTGTGCTGGTTTGGTCATTTTTTTGCAGACTAGCATGTTGGCTCCAAATATATTTTACAATCCATTAAAACTTGAGAATCAATACTACTAAATGCATTTGTCAAAGGGAAATTCCATTAAATGTTCAAGCTTATCAAACAGCTTCAATATGAAATTGAATCAAACAGCTTTCATGTGTCAAAACAACTTTCATGGCTCAATAAAACAGTAGTTGTTGTATAAAGAGTTGATGCAAGCTGATGTAAATTAGCTTTTGTATAAAGAGTGTTCAAAATGGAGTAATTTACAGCATAAAGAGTGCTCAAAATTGAAAAGAATCTGGCTCTAACACAGTTGCTGCAATTTTCATTTCATTACTTGTTGTTACACATACCATGGTAAAAACATACCATACCATATCACACAGTTGCTGAAATTGAACAAAGACACTAAGAGGAAATTGAACAAACGACACTAAAAGGAATTGGGGAAAAAAATCTTCAAGCACATCATCATGCTACGTTGCCCCCTTATGTCAGAATCATAGTGCTCAAAATTGATGTAGTGTTTGTTTAGGTCTAATGGAAAACCCAACTCATCTTTTACATAGTGTACTTCTTCTTCTTGCTCCTGATTTTGATTATCTGGAAAAAGCTCTGATTCCATTTCATTAATTTGCTCTAGGTTTTGCTTCTCTTCATGCTTCTGATTTTGTTGATTGAAATGAAATTCTTCTTCCACTGGAACAACTTACCCCAAATCTTTGATGTTTTTTGCTTCCTCCTCTTGATTCTCCTTGTGGTGATGAATCTCTACATCATCGCAGTATGGTTTGTTAAGATCGAAAGAAAAATCGGTATCGTCTTCACTATCGGGCACAATCATATGCCAAAGATCTTCATCAGAATTTTCACGATCCATTGAAAATTAGGAAGGAAAAATAGAGAGAATAACAAGGATAAACTTGATGAAGTAGAACATCGCTTATTGAAGGAGGAGGTTGCAGGGAAGAGTTAATAGAGGAAGAACGCTCTCTCTTGGAAATAACAGCTTCCATGGAAAAGGGTGTAAAGTGGCTGTAATTATTACTGATTACTAAAAGGAAAAAAAAAAAAAAATCTGAAACGACTAAGATTTGGTTTCATGGGCTTGGGCCTCAAACGACCTAAATAGAGAAACGGAGGGAGTATGATTCATTTTTTTGGTGAAATCTTCGGCGAAAATGCTGATGTGATGTGACACCAAAAAACATGAGTTGATTAATTTTTTCACACATCAGCTCATTTATATAATAAAAAAATAAAATTAAAAGAATGAACTTCTTCAACAATTTGCATCTACTAACATACAAACCTAAATTTTCAGCAATCAGTTTTACAACGATGACAGAGATTGACTTTGTAACACCCCCCGAATTTGACCCCAAATCGAAAGTGCTACTGCCGATGACTCCGGACGTAAACCCCGAAGTCACCCCAGGCTTTTTCCAATGACATAATTGTCTTAAACATAGTTACAATACTAAAATCATAACTTTTATTAAACCATATGGTCGCGGAATTACACGATTCCAAAAACGACCCAATTAATTAGAAATACAACAGCGGAAGTCTTTTAAATACAACGACAAAACAAGTTGTCGAAAACAAAACACCGTCCATCCTCATAGTCGCTCTAGCCTCCTCGGATCTGCATGTGTCGAAACGGACGGACGACACCCCCATGACGTTAAAGATAAATAAAATACAAGGGGTTAGTCTAATGAATAGACTAAGCAAGGGCGGAAAACATTCACCAATAATTCACACAAATGCAACACAAGCAGTTCCACATATCACAAATCACATCAACATCTCAAGTGCTAACTCAAACAGTTCAACACATCAACGAATCATATCAAAATCTCAAGCCACATAATTACAACATATCTCTTATAATAGCGTTGATTCTAGCAGAAATACAACCTAATATAATATCAGATTTTAATTATCTCAAATTAATTAAAAGCCACTTGCCTGGAATAGACGAGCTCAAACAAAGCTTAAGAACGGGTTCCTGAATCCAAAACGGGGACAGATCTGGAATAAAAATCCCTAGGAAACGACACATAACAAGATCCTAACTTAGATCAAATATCCTCATAAATGAATCTAAAAGAATAGGAAAAGAATCCAAAGGATCGAGCCAAACCTCAAGCCAAAACTCCAAAACAACCCTTCTCGGACAGCCTTGCCGTGGGTGCGCCACATGCCTGCCGCCGGGTGCGGTCAAGTGACAGAGGCGAGCTCCAAGAACAGCCATGGCGGAAAAGAATTATTACCCAATCGATTCAAGCTTCGTCTTGCATTCGAATTGATCACAAAGCACCTCTAAGCTTCACCTAACACCTTGGCAACCTTCTCCAACCCACGAAGCCTCTCGATTCAAGCCCAAAACCGAGCTCACAACTCGTGCATCAATGGCGAAACAGGGGGAAACAGAGGAGAAAGAGAGAAGAAGAAGAGAGAAGGAAAGGCTTCGGTTTCGACCCCTTTTATAGCACAAATCCGAACCACCTTAGGGGGAACAAGCAAGGGACAAGGGGACAAAGGCGAAGGGCCACTTGGCCTGCCCAAAAAATATCCCAACCGAGCCACTTGCGCGAGGAAGACGACCGCCTCTGTTTTGGCCCTTGCCGCGGGTGCGGTGGCTCCTGGCGTCGAGTGCGGTCACGGCAAAATCACCCCTTTTTACCCGTTTGTCCTATCTCACCAAGAGATCAAATAATCTTAATCCCGAGTTAAATATATTCGTGCATCATCCAGCACAAACATCTTAAGCAATTACCTCGCACAATTACCGTGCACAAATATCTTATATAAATACCGTGCACAAATATCTTATATAAATATCTTGCACAAATACTTTACATAATTATCCTGCATATATTTTTGACACTCCAGGCCAAGCTAACACAGCTACCAAGCCACCCACCCATCTTACATGATGCCGGTGCCGGTATTGGTGCCTGTCTGAGTCCACAATTATCATACACGAATATCTTATATAAATATTTTACAACAATATCTTATATAATTATTTTGCAACAACATCTCATACAATTATTTTGCAACAATAACCAATACGAGTAAAGCTCAAAAATACCAAAAATTTCCTTACCCAAAAATGGGAAAATGAGGGGTATTACAGACTTTCGGACTTTCCTCTTCGAGCGCCCACTTCGAGCCCTCATATTTTTCGGAGATTGACTTTTGATTCGTGCTTCAGTAGATGCAAATTGCTGAAATAATTCATTTTTTTAATTATATAAATGTGCTGATGTGTGAAATTATTTTACCAACTCATATTTTTTGGTGCCACATGAGCATATCCGTCAGAGATTGAAAACATGGCCCATACCATTTTGGGTTAATATTGACATAGTTCGGATACGTTCTTATAATTTTTAAAGTTTGTATTATTTTTTATTCATAGACAATAGTTTGTATTATTTAAAGTTATTTTCCATTTTTTTTATAGAGTAAGAATTCAAGAATCCAGAACAACCAAACCTGGAAACTCGAGAGGCCGAACAAACGGCGTCGGAACACCCGACAAAGCAACCAACCAACAAAACAACAACAAACACAACAACAAAAAGCAAAACAAAAATAAAAACAACAGACACAACAAAGAAACAAAATACAGACACAACCGAACAAGCAAACCAACAGGGCTTGATCAACGAGAAAGTCTTCAAACAGGGGTTGGAAACCACCAACAAGTCGTTTGAAGCAGCCGGAAAGAAGAAACAAGACACAATCTGGAGGCATTTCATCAGTAAAAACCACCAGGGATCACACGATCACTATCTTGTCTCGAACCGAAACAACAATCTCAAATCAAACCAAGAGGAGCACCTGCAACAGCACAAAGACAAGGAGGAAAGCGGGGGACAGGGGAGGAAATGCACAGCAGGGGACAGGGGAGGGAGGAGGGCGGCAGCAAGAGGAGGAGGGCAAAGGAGGAACACAAGGGGAAGGGCGGCGACTGGCCAGAGAGGGAGGGCGGAGAGGAAGACGGCGGCTGGCCAGAGAGGGAGGGCGCAGAGGAAGAAGACAAGGGGAAGGGCAGCAGCTGGCCAGAGGGGGAGGCGGCGGCGTGGTGGCGAGGCTCGGTCGGAGCGGGCTCGGTCGGAGAGAGGCATTGCTCGGTCGGAGCGTGGGTTCTTCTGGGAGCAGACCCCTCCGGTCGGAAGACGAGATGCCGTGGAGAGAAGCGGCGGTCGGCTCAGAGGAGGCTCGGCGGATCTAGGCTTGGAATCCTCGGACTCCTTGGCGGCATCGGTGGAGGCTCGGTCGGAGCGGCTAGATAAGGGTTGAGCGCTCGGTTGGAGCTCGGAGGTTGAGAGCTCGGTCGGAGCTCGGAGGTTGGGAGCTCGGTCGAAGTAGGGAGGGAGGAGCTCGGTCGGGGCAGGGGGGAAAGAGCTCGGTCGGAGCAGGGTGAGATCTCGATCGGAGTGACAGGAGCTCATCGGCATCCCAGTGGCGCTAGGGCCGGCTCCCAATGGGAGCGTTTCTCTTTTTAAGAGTGGGGACATTGATTCTCTCCTCCCATAGTGCAATGATTTTTAAGTTATTTTCCGTTTGAAATTGAATTGAGAGTCTCAAGTTGGTTTTGTTCATGTTTATTTAAATTGAATTTATTCAAATTTCTCGATCTCCAAGGCCCAAGCCGCCCTTCGTCAGTCACATTATCTATCTATATCTTTACTAACATAAACATTTTTACCGCAATAAATATATTAAATTTATTAAATAAAGCAATTTTTAAAAGTATAAATTTGAATAAACAATATGTCCCGAAAGTGTTAATGATGGCTACTATAAAATGATTTTATATATCATGACGATGATATCCAATCTAAATAAACATTTCGTCTGTTACCCTTAATATATTGATTATTCATCAATAATTGTCTAATAAATGTTTTGACATAAACCACAATAGATTTAGGATCAAGTAAAACAGGCTCTTAGAGTAAAACGGGAGTATAAATAAGAGCCTTTAGATTAAAATCGAATCAATAGTCCATATTGAATGTAAGAGGGTACACATTAAGGAAAATAGAATGCACACACCTAATCCACTCAAATTAACATAATTATAGGGATTTGATTTACCAAATCTGGACTTTCCAAAATCAAATCCAGATTCAAAGATTCGCTCTCCAAATCTCTCAAACCTCTATCATCTTCCTCTCACGTCCCACTACACGGCCTCTCTCCAGATCTCCTCCAAAGGAAACTGCCTCTCGCAGCGGTGGATTTCTTCCCGAAAATCTCAGCGACCTCTCAGTTAAAATGCCATATCTTTTGATTCACAACTCAGAAAATTGTCAAATTTTGAGGGACGAAATTAGACTTCCAGATCTAACTCTGGGAGTTGGAATCATCCAATTCCGAGTCCAGACGAAAGAGAACGATCCAGTTGAAGTCACGGTGGGTTCCTATCCGAAAATCTCAGCGACCTCTCAGTTAAAATGCCATATCTTTTTGATTCACAACTCAGAAAATTCTCAAATTTTGAGGTACGAAATTAGACTTCCAGATCTAACTCTGAGAGTTGGAATCATCCAATTCCGATTCCAGACGAAAGAGAACAAGCCAGTTGAAGTCACGCTGGATTTCTGGAAATTTGCTGTCAATTCTTACAGAAGTTGAAGAGCAATTCCTTGCACCGGCGTCAAGATCATCCACGCCAGGTACTTGAACCTCTTCAGAACTTTTTCATTCTAAGTCAACAAATCGCCGTTTCCTTTTAACGTACAAAATTAGAGTTTTGATGAGAATTTGGCATATTTGGCATCGATTTTAGGGCTTTTGGATTTTTTTCTAGATTTGAACCTTGAATTTGTCCAAATTTTCATTGTTGATTTTGGTTACAGTTCAATATTGCTGAAACTGGATTTAGTGCAATTTGCAATTTGATACTTTTATGAATATTGACTACTTACTTGTATGACTATGCGTACAAAATACGTGAATATCATCACATATGAAATGAATATCGCTATTATAGTATTCAAATTGCTTGTTGATGGTGTTGTTTGTACTATTTGCAATTGATATTCAAATTGTATGATGTGATATTCACTATAATGTTATTCATATTCATGAGGTTTCATGCGTTGAATAGTCGATATTCAAATTTTATGATATGATATTCAATATAATGTTGTTGATATTCATTATAATAATGTTGATATTCAGGTTGATCGTGTGACTGTGCGACCCAAAATCGACGCGATAATGTCATTGTTAAACCTTACCGCCATGAATCGAAGCTTCGAAGATATTGGGTGGTGATATTCGTGTAGTTAGGTGATGATATTCATGTACTTGGTGACTATATTAGTGTAATTGGGTGGTGGACGGTGAACGATATTCACAAAATGGGTAGTGATATTCACAAATTGAGTGGTGATATTCATGTAAGTGAATTTGATATTCACGTGATTAATTGAGATATTCATGTAACTTAGTGTGATATTCATATTATCAAGTGATGAAATTCATGATTTAAGTGATGATATTCACATTTTTAAGATATTAAATATTCACTTATTAAATAGAAATCGATATTCAAACAAACATGAACGATATTCATTAACAAATGATTGATATTCGTGAACACACTAACGATATTCACGAACGTTTTAAAGTATTCTTCCCATTTAAATTTTAAATATTTGAATGAGAGCAAAATCGATTTAGAAAGAGAATATTATCTTAATTTCTCTCTCTTGTAACAACCAAAATTAATTTTTTTTTTATTAATAATATCTATATTTGGTTAGATTTTGTGGTTAGGGCTCTACCATATCTCTCATATAACCCATTAATCCAACCATCCATCAACATCAATCCGACGCTCCAGATTAGTACTTCCGTTTTACCACAATTCCCGTTTTACCGGAGCGTGCCCCAACCACAATATATATAAAACGGGTGATATCCACATTACAAAGCAAACCCACAACACACATCTATAAAAAATGTGAAACACACATATTACTAAGGTTGTTGTTCAATACATGCTTTTAAACGCTAGTAATCCTGCGTGACTAAAAATCAAATTAAAAAAAAAATTGAGTCAATATGACAGGATCAACCCGGTGCAATTATTATTAATAGAAAATTAAAAGATTTTTCCATGAGGGATACATGATTACAAAACAATGATTCAACAATGCATAGAAGATGTGTAAAAAAAATCAACAAAACAAGAATTAATCGAGACTGAGTGAACATAACATATGCATAATAAAAATTCTCTTCATACAATGGGGACAAAAATGATAAGCTGAGATTAGTTGAATAATCAGTGGTTTAGGCAACTAAACATTACTTAGGAATGCTCTCTTTTATCTTGTCGAATTACATGACATGGTTAGATTTGCTTTATATTTGGTGAACATAAACTTTATATGTTCTATCCTATATCAATTCAATTTAACCCTTATCAAAAAATAAAAATTGAAGATGATATCATCTAGTACTCTGATTGTTGGATTAGTCCACTTTCGACATAGGATGTTTCTCTAAGCACCCAATCTAATTCATTTCGTATATAGAGAAACAAAAACTTATAGGTAAACTGTATAATCTCAATACCCTATTCATATCACAGACATTACAGATTTAATTGAACATAACATTACATTGAATAGAGAGAAAGAAGAGATGAAAGTAGGCTCAAGTAGAAAGCGATGTAAAGTTAAAAAAAAAATTAAAAAATTGAGTGGGAGCCCGTGCCCCCGCTCGTCCCTACATAGGTCCGCCCCTGAGTGTAATACCACATCGGGAATTCAAATTAATTAATTTTATATGTTATAAAAACCAAAAACAAATACACATTTAATACAAATATCTAGTGTAGGTTAAGGAGAGCGAGCGTTAAACAGATGAGATCAAATTAATTACTTTTTTTTGTCAGGGGGTCAAATTAATTACTTGCACTCCTTTTTTTTTTTTAGATCGCCTGATTTGACCAACAAAATCGCTTTACATCTAGATCGAGATACTTTTAGCTCACGAAGTGATAGACTACCCTTAATATCAATGTCTTCGTATACGCCTTTCGACAAGAACGAAGGTTGATAATTACTTGCACTCCAATCATCAAACTTAAGTGGTTGTGGTCCTGTCACCTGTAGAGTGGATGGAATTGGTGACGGTGCCGGATCCTGCAAATAACGAGATCGGTTATTCCAAAACCAGCAGGACGTGGGAACGTGGAGATTTTGACACCTTGGTTTGGGTTTGTTGAAGCGACGTGGAAATTAGATTCAGCATATATTTAGTGATTTGGATTCCCGTACAACAGCCTCTTACCGTGTAAAATGCGAAGTGATCTCGGTCGTCGATTTTTTATTTTTTTTTATCAACAAATTATTATTTTTTCGTCCCCTGATCATTCTGGAATAACCTACATAGAAGGTTCACCAATAAGCTCTTACTGATAGGCGTTTTGTCGCATGCGCCTAACAAAGTAAACCTCAAAAACCTAACTAATGTAGTCTGGTAAGTAAGGGTCGAATCCCACAGAGAATCAAGTTAGATATCCTGTTTGTCAAAACATTCACCAATTGATAACAAAGACAAAGGGGGGAGTTTATATGAATCTAACTAAGAAAAATAATAGATAAAACATAAATAGCTTGGCTAGACAAATATTCACCTTCAGTTTGGTTGATCGATCATTGATTATCCCTAGTTCTCAATCCTCATGAATGTCCTAATCCCTATTCTAAATTAAAAACCAGTCCAACCAGTCCTGATAATCCTAACTATCAAACAATCAAGTAACTATCAAGATTTAATTTAACAACAGCAGTAAACTCAGGAATAGATAGGCTCATGCAATACTTAACAACCAATCAGTACTCGACATGCAATCAATTCTCTCTACAATAAACTATTCCAACCAGTTCTAGAATATCGTAATTGTTACTCTGAATTAGGGATGAACAATATTAATCTCAACAAGTTGACTAGATTAGGGGAACCAATACTATAGATAATACCAATCTCAACTAGTTTGTCAGGCTAGGAAAACTAACATTAATAATACTAATCACAACAATTGATGAACTAGATCAACCAATAGAATTCAAAACCTTAATCCTGTAGTATGAATAATACCAATAAAACTAGGTGATCAGGCTAGAGAAATCAATAAAACTCAATGGGATGAAGAGCAAGAGAATCAATAACATTCAAGAATAGAGAAAGGAATAATCTCAATATCAACTTCAAACCAAAGCTTCAATTGTCTAGCCAAAAACAAAACAAAGAACTAAACTAAGAAAAGGGAAAAGATGAAGAAAGGTAAAACCCAACTTGGGATAGAACCCAACTTACAAAACTGATGTTCTAAAGGAAGAATATAAAGATTTAGCAAAACCTAATTTCCTAAAAGATAACAGTAACAATCTCTAAAAGAAAATAAAATAAAATGAATAAACTAAAGATCTCGGACGAATATCGCGTCTCCGCACCGCGCCAGGAAAGGAAATCCGCGACCGCGGAAATGCCTGTGTCAATTTCTCGCTCTCGCTTCATTCCGCCCATCCGCGCCCGCGGCTAGCTTTTGCGACCGCGGCCGGGCCTTCCGCGCCCGCGGCCGAGCCTTCCGCGGCCATGCCTTCCGCGCCCGGGGTTTCGTTCTGCTGCAGCTCTCTCCTTTGGTGCTTCGTCTTCAACTCCTTAAGTCTTCATTTAAGCACTTAAAACCACCAAATCAACACTTCTTCTCCAAAACTCCATTCTCCTATATTGTGTCCTAAACACACATAAATGGCACTCAAATACTAGTAACAACTCCTAATTACGCACTACAAAGTAGCGCTTATCACTTACCGTTCATTTATTTATGCACTAAAGTTCACAAATAAGCTCTAAATGTGCAAAGACATGTGTTTGAACATGAACATGTTATATGTGAACTTGACGGCATAGAATAATGAACATTTAGTACTTATATGTGAACGTCAATAATTGTCTATTTCAGAACGATCAGAGACGAAAACTAATAAAAAAAACTCTTAACGTCCCCTGATCATTCTGGAATAACCTATATAGAAGGTTCACAAATAAGCTCTTAAAATTCACTTATTTGTGCACTGAAGTTCACAAATAAGCACTAAATGTGCAAAAACATGTGTTTGAACATGAACATGTTATATGTGAACCTTACGATATAGAAAAATGAACATGTAGTACTTATATGTGAACGTCATTAATTGTCTATTCCAAAACAATCAGAGACGAAAAATATATATAGAAAAAAAGTTGTTGTCCAAAAACAAAAAAAAATCACCGTATTTACGGTTATGCCACCGCATCACTATTCACTCTTTTTCACCCCTTTTAATCTCAGCCCTCCATCTCCTTGATCCAATGACCCATAATATTTCACATGTTGTACAATAAGGACCAAATGTATGTGAAACTCCCTCTATATTTAGTTGCTTAATTCAAAAAATAATTTGTTTCTACCATAAAAAGTTCAAACAATTATTTGTTTATTGTACGTACTTTTTACTCACAAGCAGCTCGTAAAATTATTTATTGTGTTATAAGATAAATAATTAAAGTGAATTATTATTTTTTATTATATGTTTGCGGTTTTTATGGTAATCTTGTAATACTACATTTTTTGAAAAGTATCTTGAATGTTCTATCATTAATGGGAGGGTCAACCGATATACTTTCAGGATACAGTCAGGAACAACCAACTCTCGAAATGGAAAGCTAACTTCCATTCTCTCGAAGGAAGATCGATACTTATCAAATCAAACCTAGCTGCGAAACCAAATTACATTATGCATGCTTTATGCTACCAAACTCAATACATAAATAATTAGACAAAATCAATAGAATTTTCATCGGAATAAAGATCCAAACTATAAAACTCTCATAGGATGGGATACGATCCGTAAAAATAAATCAATCAGTGGGATTCGAATTAGGAAAACATATGAATAAAGCTCTCCAATCAAAACTCTTATGGAAAATCATTGTTGAACCGCATAATATTTGGGTTAAAATTATTAATAAAAAATATATGAAAGATATTAATGTTCTAAAATTATTAATGCAAAAAAACTAACCACTCCTGGCAATGGTCGCAACTACTAAAACTACACCCAGAATTAAAGGTTGGTTTACACTGGCTTGTTGGGGTTGGAAAATACATCAAACTCTGGTCTGACAATTGGATAACTGAAATTAACTATCAAGATGAATGTCTATCTGACACAATAATCAACCCAAATCTAACTGTTGATAATTTCATCAACGAAAAGAAATGGGATAAAGCTAAACTAGATACGATTCTTAACAATGAAACTAGTACCAAAATCTTAGACATTCCTATTCCTAAAAATACCATAACAGACATTATATTGGACACAAGGCAAAATGGGTGGTTCACAACTAGATTTGCTTTCAACCTTATCACTAAATAAACTCACTTATCACAAAATGATCTTTCTTGGATTTGAAAGTTAGACACATATCCAAAAGTAAAAAAACTTTCTCTGAAAAATTTGTCAAGATGATTTGCCAATAAAAGCAAGACTTGTTCAAAAACATATAGTTGTCCCTCTTGCTTGTGATGCATGCACCAACCCCCACGAGGATCTATCCCACTTTCTCTACCACTGTCCATTTACTATTAAACAAATTAGAGAACAAAGCCCCTTAATTGCAAACAATATCTGTAGTATCAACACAAATAATAAAAAACCTAAAGATCTACTAAATGAGACTCAAGCAATTTTAACAAAAAATGAATTAATTTGTCTTGCCACGACTTGGTGGAGAACATGGATCAACCGAAATCAAATTTTTTTTAATACAAATGATTAAGAGAAAATAAAGACCTAAACCAATATATTAAAACATTAATTTAGAATTGGGAAAAAACAAAAAATAAGGAGTATGGGGACGAGGATCTCTACCAACCAAAACGTAGACACATCTTTCGTGAGGTGAATTGCTCAACTGACCGAATTGCATAACTCATCCTCTCACTTCCCGTGTCTAACTTAAGTCTTGATTCAAAGCTTCGTGCTCTCATCCGCAAGGATGCTCTAGACTCGCATATGCATAGACGCTAGGTCACTCTAATTCTTTCCTCATCAAAAAAAGAAAAGATTCAGAAAACATATACGACATGTTGTAAATCATCCAAGAATCGAACAAGATTTCTTCAGTTTGTTTAAATCTCACAATACGCTATAAGCACAAGAGTATTAAAATGCTAATTGAGTTAGGCAAGATCATCAAGGACCTTCATTTGAGAAGTATGCTATGTAGTTTTCGATTTTCCAAACCAAATGGTTAGAAATACTCATGTCATTTGAGAAGTATGCTATGTAATTTTCCAAAATCGGGACCTTCTATATCAGAAACTCACAAAAACGTGTGGATTTTTTTATATCGTTTTGTCAAGAATTCAAAGTTTTTCAAACCTTAGAGAAAGAATCACCATTTTTATGGCTCGTTGATATTAGAGCAAACCTCAAAAATTATTTTCAAATCAAAGGAAGAGTCTCGAACACACACCTCAGCATTTTATTAGATCTGAACGGATATTGCGACACAATCGAGTTTTACTTCTAAAATCAAAATATAAACTCCTAGTTTACACAAGATTACAACCGATTTTACATACCTTCTTGCCGGATATTTCAAAAACATTAAAAATCCTAGGCTTTCTTGCGGCATTCTTCAATATCCTTCACATATACCTTGTAGAAACTCTCGAATCATACTAAAAAGAACCACGTTGATGAGTATGATGCAAACAAAATTTTGATTATGAGCCGGTCAAAAGGAGACAGAGGTTGGAAAGGGAGGAGGAGCTGAGGGTGTAAAGAGGATAAGGACATAACAAAAAAAAAGTGGTAGATATAAAAAGAGGAAAATGAGGTAATAATAAGAGATCAAAAGAATGGAAAAAATAGAAGAAGCATTAGTTTACCTATAAGAATGTGTAATGACGCTTTTCTTGTAACACCCCAAATTTGTAATCATTTATAAGGGTTAAGATTGCTATCCATGTCAACAAGAGCTCTTCCTTTTCAAGTGAGGACAAAAACCTCTAAAGTTAAGTGTGTTAGGGCGGGAGTAGTATTAGGATGGGTGACCTAGTGGGAAGTCATCGGGTTGGCATGGGATGATGTTTCTAAGGCCTTGGGTTATATGATATCATAGACGACTCTGGGTTACGAGTGGGCTTGGTCCGATAGACGGTTGCTCGACCCAGAGGGCGGTCTTTGGGCCTTGACGAGGTCGTCAAGGGTTTAAGTGAGGGTGAATGTAACACTCCAGATTTGTGATCCTTTATAAGAGTTTAATGTGCTACCCATGTCAACAAGAGCTTTTCCTTTTCAATGTTCAAGTGAGGACAAAGAACTCTAATGTTAAGCGTGCTAGGGGCGAGACTAGGACTAGAATGGGTTACCTTCTGAGAAGTCCTCGGGTTGGCATGGGATGACAATTTTAAGGCCTCAGGTCTTACATTTCTATACCTCTAATCATTCTTTCCCAACAAAAACTTTATGTTTCTTCCATCACAAAAGCTTGATTTTTCATCTTCTATTAAAAGCTTGAAATAGTTCTTCTTCACGAAAGTAAGTTTTTCTTCCTATTAAGATCATTCTACAAGTTACATCATTCAACCTATCTCATCGAAATAGGGAACAAACACAAATTAATGCAGGAAGACTAAATTTTAAAAATAGGCAAACAACAAATCAATATACTTAAATCTCGAACCAATCAGTTAGATAAAATATACAAAGGCACACATAGACATAAATAAGTGGTAATCCATATATTTAGATCCATAGAGTCAAAATACCTACTAGCCCTCTATATATGAGTACAAAAGGAGGGATACAAGGTATTTCATGGTAAACCTGAAACCTTTACACAAAAGGAAAGCATCCTTGCATGTCCAAAACAACCATAGTAGCTATCCCATACACAAAAAACCCAGCAACACACTACTATGAGATTCACTACATCAATCATTGGTGGTTCACAAAAGGGGCAGTGTGTAAGGCACGGGGTCTTAGAAGTGTCATCCCATACCAGGCCAGGGATTTTCCAAGAGGTCACCCATCATGTTACTATTCCCGCCCTAGCACATGTAATTTCAATTTTTTTTGTCCCCACTTGAACCCTGAAAAGGAATAACTCTTGTTGACATGGATAGCACTTTAATCCTTATAAAAGATTATAAATCTGGGGTGTTACAATCACCCCCACTTAAACCCTTGACGGCCTCAGCAAGGCCCAAAAGACCGTCCTCTAGGTTGAGCGACCGCCCTCAAGGCCAAGTCTACTCGTAACTTAGAGTCAGCTCTGATACCATTTGTAAGGCCCGAGGCCTTAGAAACGCCATCACATGACAACCCGAGACTTTCTAGGAGGTCACCCATCATGTTACTACTTCCGCCCTAGCATGTTTAACTGCTTAACTTCAGAGTTCTTTGTCCTCACTCGAATCCTGAAAAGGAAGAGCTCTTGTTGACATGGGTAGTACTCTAATCCTTATAAAGGATTACAAATCTAAGATGTTACATAGTGAAGCTTACATCGTAACATCTTTATTGTAAAAAAGGAGCATATCGTCCATACATGGTCCAAAACGCATAGTGTAAACTATACAGAGCAACATAAAACAAACATTTTAGATTATTTCTTTCAACATCCACTATAGAATCTTGTGATCCTCGAGCAAAGTCGCTAACTTTCATAACCTAAAAAGACACTTATATTTAGATATATTTTCAAAAAAAAGTTAATTTGTTAAAAATGGTTTAAATGTATAATCTTATTTAATCAATAAGTTAGTAAATTTATTTTAAAAACAAGAGTTGTAATGCTATACATATTATATAATACAATAACTGAAATACTCTACACCCTAACAAAAATAACTTAAATTACGTTACTAATGACTCGTTGGTACATGATTTTCAAATTTGTTTCCTAAAAGAAAACATTTTTATTATTTTAAACACATTTGAGTCTGTTGGAACCTTGACGTTCCCTCTGGTTTTGATGATGATAAACACCATTAGGTTTTATGAGTTTTGTTGTTCCTATGAGTTTCAGGGTTTATGAAAGAATTAGGGAACAATGGAAATCTTGTGAAGAAGAGAAAGCAGAGAAATGCAAAGGAACGTGTGAAAACAAGGAACAGTTACGCAGAAGCAAATTGGAAATATAAAAAGCGCGTAGATTTCATAGAAGAAAACTTTTATATATGGAAACAACGTTTCAGGAACAATGCATGGAAGCAAAAGTTGCCAGTTGTTACCAGGTGAAGATCGCTACACAAGGAAACGAGATTTGAAGATTTACTTGGAGAGAGAAGAGTTAGATAGCGAGTCTTGGGAAAGTTTTTATATGGAAACTATGAGATTACAAGCTGAATTGTTTAGTTAGAAAGAAAATCTTTCACTGTTACCTTATATAGCGGGGTTGCTAACTATTTGATAATTGGGTAAGAGATCTTTGCCAACTCTATAAATAGATGAGTTTGTCTTAGGGAAAGACCATCTCAGCTATCACACCGAAGTCCATGAAGAGCTTATTGCAAAGTTGAGATCAGGAGATCCAAAGGCAAGGTATGGGTATAGTACTTGATTGCTTAGGGTTTTCTTTATGTTCTTGTAATCTTGTGTCATTGTGAGTTGATTACACTCAATGTCTAAAAACCTAGAATCTGTGTGAGAATAGGTGGAGAGAAGACTTGTGAGATTGTACAACTTCTTAATAATACAAGTATACAAGGTTTGAAATCCTCACAGGGTAACACCTAGAGGTAGAGGTTTTTCTCTTTTCAACTATTTAGTTGATAGAGTTTCCTCTATAAGGAACAATGTTCATTGCTACTTTTGAATCTATATTATTTCTGCTGCCCAGGGAACAGTCACATCATTCCCTGTCTAACACACTACGGTTCAACAATTGGTATCAGAGCAGGTTCGCTCTAGATTGTGCGTTCTTTTCAGATTCACAGGTAACAATGTCTTCAACTCATGAAGTCGGGATTGGGAGCAACAAACCACCGTTCCTGCCTATCGGTGGAAAGTTTCAACACTAGAAGGACCTCTTCACCGATTAGATGAAGAGTAATGACTACCAATGCTAGAGAGTCATTGAAGTTGGTGATGAGAAAGTTGCTAAAGAAGTACTCAAAGGAACAACACCTTGGAGTCAAGATGATTTCATAATCATGGAGAAAAACTCTAAGGCTCGCATGTTCATCAACAACGCCCTTAGTGCTGAAGATGCTTCAAAGTTACAGTCTTGTGTAATCGCTAAAGACATGTGGGCTGCTTTGGAACAAATGTACATGGGAAGTTCCGATCTTAGAGAGATTGATCGCTTTCAAGCTAAGAAAGACTTCTATAACTTCTCCATGATTGATGGTGAGTCCGTTTCCTCTTACCAATCTAGATTTGAGGAAATTATGGCTCGACTTGCTTCTCATGAGGTCAAGGTTGAAGAAATTCTTCCCAAGGAGAAAGTTCTCATCATTATTGATGGACTTCCTTCAAGGCACAAGATGACCAAAGCTATTCTCAAGGAGAATCCCAATACCCTCTCTCTCACACTTCATGAGGTGTTTGGAAAAATAAAAAAGTATGATGAAGAAGACAAGTATGTTAAGCCTATAGGCATAGCCTTGATGGTTGAAAAAGTTGTTGAGATGATAGAAAGCAACAAAGATGATAACTTGGATGGTATGGATCCAGAAACTGCCCTTCTCACCAAGGCCATGCGATCTCTCTATCATAACGGTAGATCATTCAGGAATGATGGGAACAATGGTGAGAAATGTGATATCAAGGATGCTACATGCTACAATTGCAAGGACAAGATCACTATGCTAACAAGTGTCCCTAGGGGAACAACTCAGACAACAATGGTGACAACTCTGAGAACGACAAGAAGAAAGCTTTCATTGCTGTCTGGGGTGATGATGGTGCTAACTCTGATGATGACGAGCCAGAGGCATGGGGGAACAACAAGATGTGTTCCATGATCCTGCAGTCATCCAACGAAGAACATAAGCCACCGGTCCTCATCCAAGAGCAATACAAGCAATGGAAACAACAATTTACATCCTGGATAAAGAATGCTGACGAAGATAGCTGGAAAATCATTCAAGATGGAGATATCAAGACTAATGATGATGAGCCAAAGGCGCAGAACAACCACAAGATGTGCGCAATGACTCTAAAGTCATCCAATGAGGAACAAGAGGTAGACCTTGAAACCTTCTTTGAGTCTTTAGTTAACTATGATAAAAAGTCTTTGATCTCTCTCATTAAAAGCATGTATAATGAAAATCTTAAGACTCAAACTGATTTGAATAATGTTGAGGATAAATGCATTGAGTTGAATGAATCTCTTTCTAGAATTGCTAGTTCCTTTGTTGTTCCTTGTGTTAAGTGTGATGCTACTCGCACTGAACCTAGTTCCTCTAGCACTAAAAGGGAATTGTCTCAGATGAAAGCTCAGATTGATAAAATTCACTCTATTCTAGTTGAGCAGAAGCTTAATGAGGAAGATATTATCTTTGTTGAGTCCAAGTATGGTGTGGGTTACAAAGGTGAAAAACAAGAGAGTGAGGAACACGAGTTAACCATACCTGAGCTTAGAGAATTGAAGGATATGGATCTCCAGAACACCAAGGATAGGAACATGTACCTAGAAGAGCGTGTGAAAACTTTGAAGAATGGGTTGAATGCAAACCAATCTTGGTATATAGGTCAACCTGCCCATAAAATGTATCTCATACAATCCCAGGGAAACCTACCCATTACACCTGACCCAGTTAGAGCCAAACAACGTAGGATTCCCGTACCCAACCGTAAGTACACCTTGGGGGATTATTATAAGATATGTTGGCATTGTGGGAACAACGACCATGTTGTGAAAAACTGTGCTAAGAAGCAAAAGTTCATTGAAGAGCACACTCAGCGAAGGAACAGTATAAGTAACAATGTTGATTTGAATGATTATGATGCATTTCCTGATATGTTTCATGCTAAGCCTAGAGAATATCACTTTGTCTCTAAGCGACCAAGTAAAGCCAAGCTTGCCTGGGTCGCGAAATACTAACTTTCTAAATGCAGGATGAAGTGAGGGGGAACAATAGGTGGTTCATTGATAGCGCATGCTCATGCCATATGATAGGAACTAGAGATCACCTCACTTCACTTCAACAATACTCTAGGGGAAGCGTTGCCCTTGGCGATAAGAGATGCTGAGAAATAGTAGGAACATGAGAAGTTGTGTTGAACTCAAACATCAAGATAATGCAGACTTGAATGGCAAAGATGTGAATGCTACAATGTATAGAGGAATGATTGACTCATTACTCTATCTAACGGCAAGTAGGCCATATATCATGTTTAGTGTGTGTCTTTGTGCTAGATTTCAGGCAAATTCTAAAGAGTCACATGATACGAATCGATGGGGTCGACTCGTCTCACGCATGGATCTAGATCGAGCAATTCACCGGGATCACCAATGGGTTGTGTTTGGGATAGACTTGGGACAAGTAACAAGGGAGACGTTGAAGGCTTAAGGGAGGAGATGATCTCAACTGACGCTTAATCTTTAATTTCAACGTGCTTAGAAATGAAGTACATGGTGGCTATTTATAGCCAAAGAGCTCAGCCAAAAACCCTAATGGGCTTGGGCCTTATTCTAACTAATGGGCCGGCCCTCTTAAGCATAAGAGGAGTGCACACCCGAAATAGAAAATGCATAAAATAGAAAATGCTTAAAAAGGAAACATACTAAGACGAGAAATAACTAATAATAGGGAAATATATAATAAACTATGCTAAGTCCAACTCCAGGGAGGACGCCACGGTCTTGGTCGTCCCGGACTCTTAGTGGACCATCTGATGGCGGGACAGGACCGCATCATTCTCCCTCCCTTAGAATCGAAGCGTACTCGCTTCGAGCATGTAGGCACAAGGGAGAACAATCGATCAACACATGTAAAGGACCATATAAATCGGAATGGTTGATGTGTAATGTCCATTGAAAGAGCCAAAATGAAAGACTCACAAGTCGTGGGCACGGGAACGAGGGGAGGCACGTCCAACACCATGGGGACCATCGAAGTGGGTGCCGAGATGACCAGAGGGGGCAGCCTGGTGGGCGCTGGCTCCGGAGGCACGACGGTTGGAGTTGGAGTGATCTCAGGATCGGGTGCTGGTGCGGAAGCGATTGGTGCGGTTGGCGTCGTAGCAGGGACGAGCGCAACAGGGGGTACCGGAGCTGGGGGCAGGAGCACCGTGACGCGCACTAGGGTGCATTCAGGGAAACCCTCAGAAGAGCGCACTGGGGTATGCGCAGAGACGCACTCAAGGTACGGTCTGGTCCGTTGCTTGGAGCGGGCGGCGTAGGCTACTGGATCAACACTCGGAGCAAAGTGTCGGGTCATAACATAAATAATTTGCTCCCAAGTGATGACGGGTTGCCAACCACGGGTCCGGCGATAATCCTCTACACAAAACCACCAGTCAAGGGCGTAGCCAGTGAGACAACTGATTGCGATGTCACACTGCTCGACTTGGTTGTAGTCTCGTTGGCTAAAGTAGTAAGCCATGTGCCGGGACCACTCCAAGAACTCTCCGTCATATCCAACAAAACGTCGACGATGTAAGTGGGTATCGGGCGGGCGCCAATCTGAGAGTCGACATGCCATGTCGAAATTTGGCTGATTTCTCTTTCTTCTCTTTTTTTTGTAACCCTAGGGCTGCTTGTGCAAGCAGCCACTCAACACAGATCGCAGCACAACAGGGGCAGTGGCGGCGGCTGGGCATGGCCGACGATAGGTCTGACGCCGGGAAGCAAGCGATGGCGGGGTGGTGATGAAGGAGAGCAGATCGGGCAGAGTGGAGACGAAGAAGAGCAGACCTAGATCTGTGCATATCCGACGACGATCGCAGCACAGCAAGGGCAGTGGCGGCGGCTGGGCATGGCCGGCGGTGGGTCTGACGCCGGGAAGCGAGCGATGGCGGGGTGGAGACGAAGGAGAGCAGATCGGGCGGAGTGGAGACGAAGAAGAGCAGACCTAGATCTGTGCAGATCCGACGACGATGGCATCACAGAGGCTCGAGGACGGCGTGCGACGAGTCCGGGAAGTCGCGCGGTGGTGCGAGCGACCGGAGCGACGGCGGGAGGCCGCAGATCTGGCTGATTGGAGATGAAGAAGAGCGTCATCGGGTCTGCTACTGTGAAGGCGGCGAGGCAGATCTGGGCAGAATCAATCTTCTCTCGTCGGGCAAGGAGAATTCATGGGCGTTGGTCCGACTTGTAAAAATTCGTTATCCCTGCTCAGGAATCCAAATGCGATGATTCCAACGCAAGGAGTTAGATCTATGAGTCTAGTTTGCCTCCTCAAAATTTCAGACCAAAATATTGAGTGAGAAGAAGGTTATGACAATTCTCCTGAAGTGTCGCAGATAGAGGTGTAGAGAACGAACTGGTTTGGTGTGGTAGATTAGGGTTTCAGAGTGGCGACTAGGGTGGCTCGATCGACTGGCGCTCTGATACCAGTTGATATGAATCGATGAGGTTGACTCGTCTCGCACACGGATCTAGATCGAGCAATTCACCGGGATCACCAATGGGTTGTGTTTGGGATAGACTTGGGACAAGTAACAAGGGTGACGTTGAAGGCTTAAGGGAGGTGATGATCTCAACTGAGGCTTAAGCTTTAATTTCAATGTGCTTAGAAATGAAGTACACAGTGGCTATTTATAGCCAAATAGCCCAGCCAAAAACCCTAATGGGCTTGGGCCTTATTCTAACTAATGGGCCGGCCCTCTTAAGCATAAGAGGAGCACACACACGAAATAGAAAATGCTTAAAAAGGAAACATACTAAAATGAGAAATAACTAATAATAGGGAAATATATAATAAACTATGCTAAGTCCGACTCCAGGGAGGACGCCATGGTCTTGGTCGTCCCAGACTCTTAGTGGACCATCTGATGGCGGGACAGGACCGCATCATCACACCTAACTGAAGTCAAACGGATTATGCGGTACCTGAAAGGGAACGATCATCTTTGTCTTTGGTATCCAAGGAACAGTGGGTTCGAACTTGTGGGCTTCACCGATGCTGATTTTGTGGGACACCTGGTGGATCGCAAAAGCACTTTAGGGACGGCACATTTCCTTGGCCCATGTCTTGTCTCTTGGGGATCAAAGAAGCAAAATTTAGTTGCTCTTTCCATCGTCGAAGCTGAGTATGTGGCTGTTACAGCATGTTGTGCCCATGTATTATGGCTCAAACAACAATTAGAGGATTTTGGTATGTCTCTTGGCACTGTTCCCATTATGTGCGATAATACTAGTGCTATCAACATTTCCAAAAATCCTTTTCATCACTCACGTACTAAGCATATCGATATTCGTCACCATTTTCTTCGTGACAATGTTGAGAAAAATTTCATAAGAATGGATCATTGCAGGATAGAAGATCAAGTTGCAGATATCTTCACCAAAGCACTAGATAGAAAACCCTTTGAGCATTTGAGAATGCTCCTTGTGATGATCTCTCTGAATTGAGGAACTCCCTGTCTACTATTCCCTCAATGATTGGCTAGATCGATCAATCTTAACCTAGGGAACATCCTCTATGCAACTTATTATTTGCAAAATGTTTGTTTGTTCATTCTAGCTATGTGCTTTGTGTTACATAATGTCATTAACTCTTGAAACTTATATTCTTGATCTTATGTGCTTCAACTTTACATGACAACATCTTCTTTCAAGCCCAAAGTGACCGATTTGATTATCTGCACCCTCATTATAAGCCAAAAGGATAATCGGTTACACTGCCGTCCCAAGCCTTGATCCAGGTAAACGTTCCCTATGAACTCTTCTTTGTTTACCAAATTTTACTGGGTATAATTATTTGGATCTTATTTGTTCCCTACCCTATTTTTGTTTGGATATATCTTTGCTATTTTGTGTAAACCCCATTAAATATCCAAACTAGTATTTTCATCCACTCAAGTATCTCGGAGTCGTTTGGATGGAACTTGGCCTAAGGGGGGACATAGACGGGAACATCAGTGTTGGGAACAATCTGAGGAACGTTGAGAATTGCAGGTGAACGTTGCTTCACTGAGAGGGAGAAATTGAATGCTGATTTGATGGCTCTGCAAGAGGAACGACCAGTTTTGCAGAACCGAGAGAAAAAAGAGCCGTTACCAAAGGAGAGAGAATCGATTAAGTTGACGGATTGGATGATCTTTTTGGTGAGATTTTTTTGGTAAGAATATCTTCTGATTTCCATTGTTTTCCTTTACCCATTATCTCCCCTTCCTATATATATCTATCCTTTCCTTAACCTAAACCACCTCTGATCTCTTGCTCCTAATACTCTCTCGCTTCCAAATACTTCACCGCCTCTCTTTGCTCTTTGCCGTCTCAAACCCTAAACACCTTCACCTCTCCCCTTCTCAAACACAACCCCATGGACACCACAAGCTCAACCTTTGTCCCCTCCATCGATGTCTCCAACCTCAATGATGAACAACTAGCTGCTCTCCAAAGAACAATCGAGGAGCAAAAGGCTCCTCGCATCCCATCTTCCAAGTCGACTACCTCCATCGCTACCGTGGCAAAGATTGCCAAGGAAGTCACCTCCTCAATCGCCGAACTGCAAAAGGACCAGCCTTAATTAGGAGGAACAGCCTCAGGGAACGACGACGACACCCTCCAAAGAAAAATCTCTGATGTCGTCTCGTGACCTGGTGGTTACCACTGACCAAGAAGTCACCTCTCCTCCCAAGGAAAAAGATGTCGACGAGGAGGCGGCCATGGCTGAAGTGGAAAAGAAGTTGGGAACTAGACCACTCGAAGCGGTTCCCCCAAGCAGGAAGCGCAAGCACACTATTGGCTCTGATGACGTGGATGATGACTCGGATGTCCAGTACATTGGGGAGGAACGCGCCGCCACTGCCTTCTCCACTCCTACCAAGTCCGATGCCGGGGAGACTACTCCTGGTACTTTGAAGGAGAGACTGCGATCGGCGAAGAAAGTTGAGCCGTAGAAGAGGGCGAAAAGAGAGGAACAGCATGCCGTTCCCACCTTCACTGATGGGAAGAAGATTCTCCCACAGCTGCTGATCCCAGAGAACTTCCTCTTGGAGAATGGTTTTGAGAAAGTCTTGGAGAAACTCATGTTTCAAGGCTGGGAACATCTCTTTGCCAACCGCGTCCAGGTCAATCCCGATCAGGTTCGTGAGTTTTACAGTTCCTTCCATCTCAATTCCACTTCGACTATGCTGGGAACATCGTTTGTGTCTGGGGAAGATTTGTCTTTCACTGTTTCTAAGCTTGCACGTCTGTTGGGTGTTACTACTAAAAGTTTCTACGACATTCCGAGTGACAAGGTCACTGATGCTCAGAAGAAGGCCAAATAGGCCAGTGTTTAAAGGCTCTTCAAGGCTATTGCTGGAGCAACTCATGTGTCTGCCCTCACTCTGCCTCAGAGAATAACGCATCATATCATTATGAAGGATGTCGTTCCTAGGCAAGAGAAGAGGAATGCGATCACCAATATTGATCTGGTGCTTTTGGATAGGTTTTGGCATAAGGAAAAGATTGACCTTCCTAGGGTCATTTTGCAACACATGGCAAAGTGCACTGCCAAGACTCATTCATTGGCCTATTCGAATGTGATCAAGTTGATTATGCAAAATGAGAAGGTTTACAGAGCAGAAGGTGAAGTTCCCATGGTCACTGAGTTAGACATCGTGAACATCAACAAGATGAAGTATCAAGGTGATGATAAGGGAACTCTGCCCGCGTCCGAGATCATCAAGCGAGAAGCTGGTGAGGGAACATCGAGGAACAACTCTTTGCAAGGCCAGATGTTGGCTGAGCTGCGTGAGATAAAGAATATTCTGTCGCTGCTTCTCGAGCACTTCCTCAACAAGGACAAGGACCAGAAGAAGGATTTTGAGTCTTGAGTGGACCCCTTTTCTATCTATCCAGTTATAACCTCTTTTATTGATTTTTCTATGTTGTTTTGTTAAGTTGACTACTCTTTGATCTTTTTGTGATGTTTTTCAAGTTGCTTTTGATATTTTGTAATCAATTCCATGCTAGATGAATAGACTTATATTTTGCTAGTGATTTGTTGTCTTAGCTCTTATTGTTCCACTGGTTACTTTTGATATTTTGATGATGCCAAAAGGAGAAAGTGTGAAAAATTGTGCGATGAACTCAGTAAAGAGAGGTAAGAGTCTTATTGTTCCTAATTCTTTATGAATTTTTGAGTGATGCTAGTACTGAGGGGAAACGATGATGCAACTTGAAGGTATGAACTGCAATTATTCATTTGATATAAAATTTTGCATAACACTTGATCTTAGATGCATGATAATTTATATTGACTTGTTTATTACTTTGTTTTTATCGAACAATTTTTGAATGGGTTTGTCATCACCAAAAAGGGGGAAATTGTTGGAACATTGACGTTCTCTCTGGTTTTGATGATGATAAACACCATTAGGTTTTATGGTTTTTGTTGTTCCTATGAGTTTCAGGGTTTAAAAAAGAATTAGAGAACAATGGAAATCTTGTGAAGAAGAGAAAGCAGAGGAATGCAAAGGAACGTGTGGAAACAAGGATCAGTTACGCAGAAGCAAATTGGAAATATGCAAAGCGCATAGATTTCAAATAAGGAAACTTTTATATATGGAAACAACGTTTCAGGAACAACGCATGGAAGCAGAAGTTGCCAGCTGTTACCAGGTGAAGATCGCTACACAAGGAAACAAGATTTGAAGATTTACTTGGAGAGAGAAGAGTTAGATAGCGAGTCTTAGGAAAGTTTTTATATGGAAACTATGAGATTACATGCTGAATTGTTTAGTTGGAAAGAAAATCTTTCACTGTTACCTTATATAGCGGGGTTGCTAACTATTTGGTAATTGGGTAAGAGATCTTTGCCAACTCTATAAATAGATGAGTTTGTCTTAGGGAAAGACAATCTCAGCTATCACACCGAAGTCCATGAAGAGCTTATTGCAAAGTTGAGATCAGGAGATCCAAAGGCAAGGTACGAGTATAGTACTTGATTGCTTAAGGTTTTCTTTATGTTCTTGTAATCTTGTGTCATTGTGAGTTGATTACACTCAATGTCTAGAAACCTAGGATCTGTGTGAGAATAGGTAGAGAGAAGACTTGTGAGATTGTACAACTTCTTAATAATAAAAGTATACAAGGTTTGAAATCCTCCTAGGGTAACACCTAGAGGTAGAGGTTTTTTTCTTTTCAACTAGTTGGTTGATAGAGTTTCCTCTATAAGGAACAGTGTTCATTGCTACTTTTGAATCTATATTATTTCCGCTACCTAAGGAAAAGTCACATCGTTCCCTGTCTAACACACTACAATTCAACAGAGTCGTAGTGCCAAAGAGCATAGTTCTAAAAAGACGATAGGCATACGCTTGGCGGAGGGGGGGATGGGGTATATACAACTAGGCGGGGCCTAGACGCGAATTAAAAAATACTTCCAAGTGTATATAGTAATTTGGCAAAACGCTCACAAGTGAAGCAATATTTTTAATCTATAATGGGCTGTTGTTTTGCATGTGTTATTTGAATTTTGTTTGAGGTTCTGCATGCGGATGTTGTTTAGAATGTGTTATTTCAGTTTTATTTGAGGTTGTCCATGCAACTGTTGTTTTGCATGTGTCTAGTTTTGTTTGAGGTTATGCATGCTGCATTACAGAGTATATGCACGCTGCATTACAGAGTATATGCACTGGTTGTGATAATGACTTATTAAGCTTATATGATTTTAATATTGTATTTGCAGAAGAGATAGTGCATATTTTCGATGTCACTTAATCTCTTACACAGTTACACTTCTAAATACTATCAATTCTTTGAATTCCATATTTGCCCCTTTCCCCCTTTTGTCTCCTTGTAGGATGAGTCCGGAAAATGTCTATCTTGACTCTATGGCTATGAAATTTAAGGATCACGTTGTGTGGATCAAGGTGGTGAATAAACACGAACACTTTTGCTGAAAAACTAGGAAAAAAGAAGTTCCAACGTCTATGTCTTATTGGTGAAAAGGTTAGTTTTTGTTAGAATATCATCCCACATCTAAAGTTAAGACATACCTTGCCTAGTATATAAGCTTAGTGGACTACTCCTCCTATTGTCAATTGGTTTTAGGATGGAACCCCAGTGGGCTTATGTGCTAGGCCCATACGCGCAAGTTGCGCCATACATACCCACACGCCCCGGGTTGGCCCACGGTCCATTGTCTAAATTTGACATGGTATCAGAGCCTGTTTCGGTCCTGGGTCCAAGTGTCACGGGCCAAGTAGGTCCGTCACACTGGTGGGGGAGTGTTAGAATACCATCACACATCTAAAGTTGAGACATAACTTGCCTAATATATAAGCTTAGTGGACTACTCCTCCTATTGCCAATTGGTTTTAGGATGAAACCCCACTGGGATTATGTGCTAGGCCCATATGCATAAGTTGCGCCATACATACCCACACGCCCCCGGGTTGGCCCACGGTCCATCGTTTAAATTTGACATGGTATCAGAGCCTGTTTCGGTACTGGGTCCAAGTGTCACGGGCCAAGTAGGCTCATCACACTTGCGGGGAGTGTTAGAACACTATCCCACATCTAAAGTTGAGACATAACTTGCCTAGTATATAAACTTAGTGGACTACTCCTTCTATTGCCAATTGGTTTTAGGATGGAACCCCACTGGGCTTATGTGCTAGGCCCATACGCGCAAGTTGCGCCATACTTACCCACACGCCCTCGAATTGGCCCACGGTCCATTGTCTAAATTTGACAGTTTTGGATTTTGTCTTCTGGTTATCCTAATGTTCCTAAATTTTCTTATAGGGGCTTACCATGAGAGTTGCGCTATTTGGCAACAATGTTGATTATTTGAATGACATCATTAAGGAGGATCAATGGCTGTAGATTATCACCAAGAAGATAAGAAATAAAGATTCATATTAATGCTTCATCTTCAATTAAGAAAGTTGGTTTTGGTGAATCGTCATTCTGGTTCAATCATTAGTTTACTCGTATTTCTGAGATACCGTGTAAACCGAGTCCTCATAATGCATTGTTTTGGGTTTTGTGATATTCTCGTTGAGCGTATGTTATTGTTTCGTTTTTGTATTCTCTGTCATTTGGCTGATAAGTACCTTGGAATTCCATCTATCTTCAACGATTTTCCAAGAAATGTGCTCATGCTCTTATTTGGGTTGCTTACAAGGGGCAGTTTGTTAGGGTCCTCAGTCCAATGGATTTTATCCTAATGATGAGAGAGGTATGCATTGTTGCTATCCAGCATATTATATTTATATTTCTTTTATTTACACTACTACATAATGTTCTAAACCAGCTCTAAGATTATTTGTTTGTTCATGCTATTCTGGATATTTTGTGTCATTTTTCTATCAGCAACACCTTGAATTATGAAGTTGTGGGTGCATTTTTTTGTTCATTTTCATGTGGATGGGTATGCAGAGGATATCACATGACTTGTCATTGTTTGCATCTCGAAGCCATAGGTCAAACATGTATGAAGAAGAGCTGGAGATCCACACCATTTTTGCATGGAAAGCAGGAAAGTCTCGCTTGGATAGACAAATTGGCAGTCTTAGAAGGGACGCTTCTAGAGAGTTTATCCAGGTAATAAAATCAGTGAAGCATTTTCATTCCTAAAATGGCTTACTCTAGGGGCTCTCCCTGCCATAAAGATTGTTGGGATTAGATGCGTATAAGCGGAATTCCAAAAACTATTTTCTAGCATCTAACAAGGATCTGCATGAATCAATACGGATCAAGTAGGATTAGAGTTACATACCTTTTGATGCGAATGAAGTCGTTCCTGTAGAATTTCAGCGGAGATCAAAAGCCCCAAGTGTGGCTTCTCTACTTGGTCCACACGAGTCTGGAATCTGGATCACCTTTGGTGTCGTCTGCTAGAACGAACGAACGAAGGAGCGGACTTGTCTTGACTTGGGAGTGGTTCGGCCGTACAACTTCTAAGGAGAGGAAGTTTGTGTGGGAAGAGGAGAATTGTGCGTTTCATTTCCTTTTGGAAACGGTTACTTATAAGATCATATCTTATCTTTGGTAATGGATATAATATCTTTATATTGTATCCATATATCTTCTAATAAGATATCTCCTTATCCAGTAATTATCAATGGTAACTCTTATCCATTAATAATAAAAGCCAATCTCCCAATATAAGCCTATGGGCCGAAATCTCCATATGCATGTCCCACATGGGCTTTCGGTTCGGTTTGATCCACCCCGATAACTCTATGTGTGTGACCTCATATGACCCGATTATTATAGCCATGGGCCTAACCCGATTAAGCCCATTGATCGTAGTTGGCTTCTAGCAAAGTACTACGACCCCTAAAATTCTTGGATTGTAAATCTCCATTAATTGTCCCATTCCATGTTCGGTAATTGCACCTTTGATTAAAGGACACAATTCCTTCAATCTCCCACCTGTCCTTAAAACAAGTGTGCAATGTTAAATCCCTTTGTCTCTTAATGTCTTATTTGATGATATGATGACATCCATATCTCTTATCAAATGTGTTTCTTGAACTCTTGAGTTTGAACTGTCAAATAACGAATGATTACAGATAATCCATCCGAGCATGGCCATGCATTTTTCAGTTCTCGCTCTTCAAGTGGCCGAGACACCATTCATGTCCATGCATCACAGTATGCATGAAGTAGGAGGACTTCTCCAGTCTTGTATGACTATAGGTCCCACTCAACTTTTGGCAATCCCAATCACTACCTTTATAACTGCCTATTACGGTCAGCGTTTAACAGCGTCAAAGACGTACCAATCATCAAGAGAAACCATATCACACTCATGTCTGAGGAATCTACCAATCATGGTTTGACTTAAAACTCTTAAATCCTTTTGGAGAGTCTTAAGGTGGGTCAGTCCTATATGTATCATCCATACATATCTATGTAATTGACTAGACATCTCTATGTCCCTATAGCCCATGAAACCTGGCGCTATCAGTCAACTTACAATATAGTCTTTAATGTAGTCATTTATGTCCAAGTTAATGACTTAGACCATGGACTTTGAATAATTCATAACTTCAGTTCACTTAATGGGGTTTCATTCACCAAAACACTTATGATGAGCCCATTTGCGATTATAAATTATTTGGACATTTTATATAATTCCAAGCAATGATTAAATAAGAATGAAATATGTATATCATATAATCAAGCATAAAACGTGTCTGACATACATAAAACAAAGTTCATAATATAAGACAATACAATCTCAAAGCTATTCTCCAATGTGCTTGAGGCCCTTGGCCCTAGTATGACTCTCATGCTTGGGCCTAGGCATAGACTTGGTCAATGGATCTGAAATGTTGTCATTTGTGTGCACTTTGCACATCCTGACGTCTCCTCTATCAACTATGTGCCGAATAAGGTGATACTTCCTCAGTACGTGTCTGGATTTGGAGCTTGAACTCGGTTCCTTGGCTTGGGCTATGGCGTCGTTGTTGTCACAATAGATGTCAATTGCCCCTGATATGCTAGGAACAACGCCGAGCTCATCAATGAACTGCCTAATCCAGACAGCCTCTTTCGCCGCTTCACTAGCGGCGATGTACTCTGCCTCTGTCGTAGAATCAGCCAATGTGTCATGCTTGGAGCTCTTCCAGCTCACAGCTCCTCCATTCAGGATGAAGACATATCCTGACTAGGACTCAAAATCATCACGGTCTGTCTGGAAGCTTGCATTAGTGTATCCTCGAACGACTAACTCATCATCACCCCCAAATACCAAGAAATCATCCTTGGTTCTTCTCAAATACTTCAGGATGTTCTTGGCTGCACACCAGTGTGCATCTCCGAGATTCGATTGGTATCTACTGCACATGCTCAAAGCAAATGCAACATCAGGGCGTGTACATATCATGGCATACATGATAGATCCTATAGCAGAAGCATAAGGAATCTTGCTCATCTTCTCTAGCTCAACAGGTGTGTTAGGACACTGCTTCTTGCTGAGGTATATGCCATGTTGCATGGGTAGAAATCCTTTCTTGGACTCTTGCATTTTGAACCTGTCAAGAACCTTATCTATATAAGTTCCTTGACTTAGTCCAAGCAGTCTCTTAGATCTATCTCTATAGATCTTGATACCCAATATGTACTTTGGTTCTCCTAGGTCCTTCATTGAAAAACATTTCTTCAGCCATCCCTTAACGGACTCTAGCATCGGAATGTCATTTCCAATGAGTAGTATGCCATCCACATACAGGACCAAGAAGGCCACTTTGCTCCCACTAAACTTCTTGTAAACACAAGGCTCTTCTTCGCATCTGATGAAGTCAAACTCTTTGATAGCTTCATCAAATCGAAGTTCCAACTCCTGGATGCTTGTTTAAGTCCATAAATGGACTTCTTAAGCTTGCATACTTTCCTAGGGTCTGTTGGATCTTCAAAATCCTCTGGTTGTGTCATGTACACATCCTCTTCTAAATATCCATTTAGAAAAGCGGTCTTGACATCCATTTGCCAAATCTCATAATCATAATAAGCGGCAATAGCTAGGAGTATCCTAATGGACCTGATCATTACGACCGATGAAAATGTCTCGTCATAGTTAGTACCATGAATCTGTTTAAAACCTTTGGAAACTAGCCTTGCCTTGTGAACATATACATTTCCATCTTTGTCTGTTTTGAGTTTGAAAACCCATATGCATCCAATGGGTTTTACCCCATCTGGCAAATCTATCAAGTCCTAGACTAGATTCTTAGACATAGAATCCATTTCAGATTTCATGGCCTTAAGCCATTTCTCGGAGTCTGGACCCGTCGCTGCTTGCTTATAGGTGGCAGGTTCTCCGCTTTCTAAAAGCAGAACATCAAGGCTTGCAGTCAAGATGAAATCATCATATCGTCTTGGTTGTGCCCTTGGTCTATTTGATCTACGTGTGGGTTCAACAACCGGAGCATTTTCCACAACTGTTTGTGGGTCCTCATTTGAATCTGGTTCTTGAGGTCTTGGTTCCAGTACCTGGACGACTTCCCTTTGGGAATCTATGCCTCCAGATACTGGAATCTCCTCGTCGACATCGTCCATGTCGGCTTGTTGTTGGGTTTGTTGCTTATCTTGAACTTCTTCAAGATGAACATTTCTCCCACTTTGATTCTTGGAAATAAACTCTTTTTCCAAAAAGACACTATCCCTTACAACAAACACTTTGTGTTTTGTGGGATTGTAGAAGTAGTATCCCTTGGTTTCCTTAGGACCCTATAAAGAAATATTTATCTGATTTAGGTGCAAGCTTATCTGATAGTAAACGCTTTACATAAGCTTCACACCCCCAGATTTCAAGGAAAGACAGACTTGGAACTCTTCCAGTCCATATCTCATATGGTGTCTTGTCTATAGTCCTAGACGGAGTCCTGTTTAGTGTGAACGCATCAGTTTTGAGGGCATATCCCCAGAAGGATACTGGAAGGTTAGCAAAACTCATCATTGATTGGACCATGTCTAACAGGGTCCCGTTCCTCCTTTCAGACACACCATTCAGTTGTGGTGTGCCTGGTGGAGTCAGTTGTGTTAGGATCCCACAACTTCGCAGATGATGATCGAACTCCTGGCTCAGATATTCACCACCACGATCTGATCGAAGTGCATTTATCTTCTTGCCAGTTTGAGTTTCTACTTCATTTTGAAACTTTTTGAACTTTTCAAAGGATTCAGATTTGTGCGCCATTAAGTAGATACACCCATATCTACTCATGTCATCAGTGAATGTGATGAAGTATCGATAGCCTCCTCTAGCTTCTGTGCTCATTGGTTTACAAACATCTGTATGTATTAGGGCAAGTATATCAGTATCTCTTTCACTTGTCCCAGTGAAAGAAAGGTGACCTTGTCATCTTGCCTATTAAGCATGACTCACATGTCTCAAGAGATTCACAATCTATTGATTTTAGAATTCTATCTTTATGGAGTTTCTTCATGCGGTTCAAGCTAATGTGGCCCAAGCGACAATTCCATAGATAGGCTTCACTCAAATTATTTATTTTATAAATTTCAGACTTGAGGTCCAACACATAGAGTCCATTACTCAAAGAAGCATTGGCATAGAAAATATCATCATTGAAAATAGAAAAGCATCCATTCTTAATGACACATTCAAAACCCTCAATATCCAAAACTGAAGTCGAAATAAGGTTCTTAGTAATTGAAGGAACAAAATAACAATTATTAAATTCTAAAACTAAACCAGAAGGTAAAGATAGACTATAATCTCCTATGGAAAGTGCAACAACCCTTGCTCCATTTCCAACGTGCAAGTCTGTCTCTACCTTCTCCAATTGCCGCTTACTTCTCAGTCCCTGCACATTCGAAATAATGTGAGAATCACATCCGGTATCTAATACCCAAGTAGTAGCTTTGGTTGTTAAGACTTCAATAACAAAAATACCTGAAGTGGAGCTCACAGTTCCATTCTTCTTGTCTTCCAGGTACTTGGGGCAGTTTCTCTTCCAGTGCCCCTTGGCCTTACAGTAGAAGCAGTCATGCTCAACAGCCACCTTTGGCTTCTCAGTTGCCTTGGGTTTGGCAACTTTCTTGCCTTTCCCTTGGTTTTGTTGTTTCTGTTTCCCATTAGGCCCCTTCTTGAACCCTTTCCCTTTGTTGATCATACGAAGTTCTTTCTTATTGTCAACTTGGATGTTTTTCTCAACTGTTTTGAGCATGCCATGGAGTTCATTCAGAGTCTTGCCAATTCCATGCATATGGTAGTTCATCCTAAATTGGGCGAATCCATCATGCAAGGAGTGTAGTATGATGTCAGTAGCCAACTCTTGGTTGTATGGGGAACCCAGTGCTGCCATTTGGTCAAAGAGACCAATCATGTCAAATACATGTGCACTTACTAGTTTTCCCTTCTCAAGTTTGCACTCTAATATGGCCTTTTGTGTCTCATATCTCTCAATCCTGGCATGTTCCTGAAACATCACTTTCAGGTTGCCAATGATTGTATGATCATCCTGACGTTCAAACCTCTTTTGAAGGCCATGTTCCATAGCAACGAGCATAAGACATGTGACATACACCGAGTTAGCTCTTATCTCCTTTTCTTTCGCCTTCTCCACAACAGTAGATGCATCAGTCAAGGTAGGGATATGGGTATCTAGAACGTCCTCACATCCTTCGGACCTGAGAACAATTCTCAAGTTACGTTCCCAATCAAGGAAATTTGTTCCATTGAGCTTGTTCTTCTCAACAATTGAGCGCATGGTGAATTTCAAGTTATCGTTGCTAGACATGATATCTACAAAGGAAGTAACATGCAGATAAGTTTATGCTTGACATGCAAAAGCTCAAAATTAAACATGCTTTAAAATTTAAGCAGATGCACATTTGATTCAAATTAAGTTTGTCCCTAGTGAATAAAATGATTCCAAGACCCTATCTCAGATAAGACCTAAGCGTACTTTGACACTTCCCTAAGTCTCATGTGATCAAGGTAAGTAACTTTTACTAATTATAACTCCTTATAATTCTTGGTTGATGGCCCACATCCCATGTTAGACTCATCTCTATGCCTCAAGATCCAAAACTTTGCCTTTTGATCTCTTGTTGAGTATAACCATATCAAGATTTATGAATCCCTTATATAGATCTACCCTCACTATCCCAAGGTCAAAGAAAGACACCTCGCTTTGACGAAACCTATCCAACCAATTCCTAGGGCCTCATGGGTTATGACATGGAAAGGCAATACCTCAATATTCTTTTAGGGACTTAAGCATGCAATGGTTGTCTATTTACTAGTGAACAAAATAGCATAAACAAACAATCATGCAAAGCTTAAAATAATAAAGCGTTCAAAATGCAATAATTAAATGTGATCCTAGTATGGTCCCTAAAAACCGAAAATAAAGATCTAATCGTCATGGGTCTTGTTCTTCATGGATCTTCATCCTTGGTCTTCTTAGGATCTTCTCTTCTTGTATTACATAATTTTCTAAATAACCTAATTACTGAAAATTAAATTACATAAATACATAACGATACACAGATCGTGTACAAGAAAACATAACGATGCGCATATCGTATTTTCTATCCTAAGTGGGCCATACTAGTCACCTCATGCAAGCAATAATATCATAATATTAAAAAACATGCATGCAATAATAATATCAAATATTATCAATAATATTAATCTAATTAATAATAATAAGCAATTTAACTAATTTTAAATAAAATAGCAATAAATTAAATAAATCATCTCATGAGATAAACAATTTAATATCAAATTCTTAATTCAAATTAAAATCAATATATAGAATTAATCATAATTAATCATTAAAATACATTATTGGATAAGATATGTATAAACAAGATAAGATATCAAATATCTTTATCTTAATCTAGTGGGATTCTATCCTAACAACTTTTTAGGAAATTATATTGTAGATAATATCAAATATTATCCAATTGGGTAAATAAGATCTTATCTTATACTTTTTAGGAAAATATCCTAAAACCCAAAATCTACCCAACCGGACCGAGTCGCGTCCGAGTCCAACCCGTGCCCACCGAACCATGCAGCCCCTGCGGACCGACCCGAGCCCAGCCCAAACCGGCCTCCACCCGTGCGAGCCACACGGTTCAGCAGAATCGCAGAACCGGGTCCAACCCGGTCTGGATCGCGGTTGCCAAACTACAACTGTGGTCTGGTGGGCCCGCAGATCCGCGCCTGAGCCACGGTTCTGTCGTACAGACCTACGTGAGCTCGCGCGTGCTGTCTGCGGTCCACACCCGTTGGGCTCATCCCCATGAGCCGGGGTGCGCGCTGAACCGGATTGGATCCGGTTCGGTCCCCTTTTTTATATATGAAACAATTTCACAGAAAATCAGAATTGTAAAAAAAAATTAGGGGATTGATCCATCTTATGAAAATCAAAATTTCAATCTAATGATTTAAAAACATGCCAAAATCATATCTCTTGCATAATTAAATCACATGAATCAAGCATGGGTAGAACAATTTTACAAATCCAGTCAATTTTAATCATGCAAATTAACCTACATATCAATTTACCACTTAATTTGAATCAAGACATGCATCAAAATTAACTCTTTTAAAATTTTGATCCTATCAATTTATGCAAAAGGCACATGATACCACTGTTGGGATTAGATGCGTATAAGCAGAATTTTAGAAAACTATTTTCTAACATCTAACAAGGATCTCATGCATGAATCAATACGGATCAAGTAGGATTAGAGTTACATACCTTTTGATGCGAATGAAGTCGTTTCTGCAGAATTTCAGAGGAGATCAAAAGCCCCAAGTGTGGCTTCTCTACTTGGTCTACACGAGTCTGGAATCTAGATCACCTTTGGTGTCGTCTGCTAGAATGAACGAACGAAGGAGCGGACTTGGTTTGCCTTCGGAGTGGTTCGGCCGTACAACTTCTAAGGAGAGGAAGTTTGTGTGGTAAGAGGAGAATAGGCCCTAGGACGACCACTGAAATCAAAGTGATAAAAAATGAGAAGAAATTGTGGTTTCAGAGGAGGAACAATGAGAGCTCTTTGAATGGAGGATAAGCACTTGTGAGCTCTTCAGCTTCTCGCAAAATCCCAAGTGCAGCGCGACTTTGCAACTGATCTGGAACGACTGTTTTTTGATGAAGACAAGTACAAATAGAGGGCAAATTGTGTAATCTTTTCTTGCTTCATCTCCCCCTTACTACTTACTGATGCGTCCCGGGCTCGACCCAAGCCGAGCTACGACGAGCCCTAGACGACCAAGACTGTGGCGTCCCCCTTGGCATAGGACTTAGTCTAGTTTAGTCATATTAGTTCTTATTTCCATTATTTCCCGTTTTGGCATGTTGCCACTTTTAGTACTTTCTATTTTTGCACTTTATATTTTGGGCGTGTGTCTTCTCTTGCTAGAGAAGCCAGCCCATTAGTGTGCCTTGCGGCCCAAGCCCATTAGGATTCTTGGCCGAGCATAAAGGCTATAAATAGCCTTCGTTGTAATCGTTATTCCTCACGTTGAAATTTATGCCTAAGCTTCGTAGTTGAGTTGAACTCCTCCCCTTAGGCCTCGACGTCACAAAATTGGTTAGACCCGATTGAACCACGTCACGGTTCACAAACACAACCTTCACTCTCGCCCCACCCTCGCCCAAGCGAGCATAAGAGAGTCGCGGACCATCCTTCCCGGTGGTTCATACTTATCCGGTTACCAAGAGAAGGATCTGAGACCGCTTCCTACCTAGATCCGGCGTCAGACGAGATCCGAGCCATCGGATTCGTATCAATTGGCATCAGAGCGCCAGGGGTACGAGGTGTGTATTTCCTTCTCTTTCCTTTCTCCCTACCCATCATCACCATTAAAACTCCCAAAACCGAACTCGACTTCTGTCCAGAATTCGCCTAAAATGATTTTCTGTTTTCTTAAATTTTCTTCCATAACCCTGTAGAGAATCTCGATACGAGTCCGGGCATATAAAATTCGCCCACAACGGACATCGTTTGACCCCTCAAAAGGGCAAAATGCACACCCTTCTCCGTTGCCAAAACCCTAGCCGCTGCCCCTTCGTGAAGCCCTAATTTGCCCCCCCTTCCCTTTTCCTTATCCAAAATCCCACCTAATCCGCACTTGCCTTATCCGAATTCCAAATATCTCGGCCCTATCCTTTCCCAACAAGATCTTTCTTTAACCGAAAATTGTATCCATATCTTTCCAAATCTCCCCGATTGCCTTCCCCAACCAACTTTATCCACCCACAACCTGACCCGCGTCTGAGCCCAACCGAACCCACACCATGGCCCACGCCTAAGCCTTGGTCGAGCCCACTCCATGGCCTATTGGCGCCACCAATGGGACTATATAGGCGAAAACATTGATGGATGGTTGGAGTACTACAACGAGCTTTGTTGTGAGGCGGACCCGGATTGGATCCCGCCGCCCCGCGATTATGGACCCCCGTCGCCGCGTCGACGCTCCGACTTGGCGCACCGCTCCCACACGTCTTTGCCCCGGCGCCGCACCCGCGACTACGACCCGGACTGGATCCCACCGCCCCGACAAAGCGCCTACGACTTCGACTACGCCTACGACTCCCCGCCGCGGCGCCGACGAGACCCGCCGACACGCATCGACTACGCCCCCGTGCACCCATACCGACGCGTAGCGCGCCCACTCCCCGCAGCGTGGCCGCTCCGCGTAGGTCCGCACACACGCCTCCAGACTGGGTCCTTGACACGTGCCTACTCGCATGCCCAGTCGCACTGCAGTCCGCAGTCGCGCATCCTATACGTCCAACATCGGGTCTACTACGCGCCCTGCAAGGCCGCGACCGTGGCGGCCCCCTTGGCCTCCCAACGCCTTTCTACTTATAGTATTTCTGTTATTTTGAGATGCTTTCTATTATTATACATTACTGCGTTTGTTTTGTCAAGTTTAATATTTACTATTTCAGGTGTGTGCTCCACTTATGTTAGTGGGCTAGCCCAATAAGCATCTCGGTCCATCCGAGATGCCCTAGCTCTATTTAAAACCAACTTTGGCTTTATTTGTAACCACGTCTAAATTAATGGTTAATTTGTCAAGTTGAAAGAAACTTCTTCTTTAACCATCCGAGCGTCACCAAACCGGTTACTTGTTCGCCAATCAAGCCATCACTTTGACTGCCATCAAGAGTTCGAGAGATCCGTTCGAGTCAAGTCGAAAGCTTTCCTGATCTAGATCCGTCCGCGAGACGAGTCGACCCATCGATTCGTATCAATTAGTATCAGAGAGACAGGGGTACGATGTGTGTCTTTCCTTTCTCCCTACCCATTATCACCATTAAAACTCCCAAAACCGAACTTGACTTATGTCCAGAATTCGCCCAATTTTTTTTCCTGTTTTCTTAAATTTTCTTACATAACCCTGTAGAGAATCTCGATACGAGTCCGGACATATAAAATTCGCCCAAAATGGATATTGTTTAACCCCTCAAAAGGCCAAAGTACGAACCCTTCTCCGCTGCCCAAACCCTAGTCGCCGCCCCTAGCAAACCCTAGTTCGGCCACCCTATTGTCTTTTCCTTTTTCTATCCCTTCCCAAAGATTTGATTCTCATAAGATCTTATCTTTGACCCAAAAATAAATAAATAATAATAAATCAGTCAAATCTTGGATTTTCTCTCTCCAAATCTTAGATTTCACTCTATCCTTAGCCAACCCATCTCTTGATTTTAGGGATCCCATATCTCCCCGATTGCCTTTGCCAGCCGACCTTATCCACCCACACCTAAGCTGTGGCCGCACCCACTCCATGGCCTACTGGCGCCGCCAATGGGACTATGAAGGCGAAGACATTGACGGATGGTCCGAGTACTACACCGAGCTTTGTTGCGAGGCGGACCCAGATTGGATCCCGCCGCCCCGCGCCTATAGACCCCCTCCACCACGTCGACACTCCGATTTGGCGCTCCGCTCCCACACGTCTTTTCCCCGGCGTCGCGCCCGCGACTACGACCCGAACTGGATCCAATTGCCCCGGCACAACGCCCCCGACCGCGCCCGCAACTACGACCTGTCCCACCGCCCTGGCGCAGTGCCCACGACTACACCTACGACAGCGCCCACGACTACGCCTACGACTCCACCTCTCGACGCTGATGTGACCCATCGACGTGCCTCGACTACGCCCACTGCGCCACTACCCCCGCGCCACCACTCTCGCCCAAGCGAGCATAAGAGAGTCGCGGACCATCCTTCCCGGTGGTTCGTACTTATCCGGTTACCAAGAAAAGGATCCGAGACCGCTTCCAGACTAGATCCGACATCAGACGAAATCCGAGCCATCGAATTCGTATCACTTACCCTTACCCCCAACATTAAAAATTTGCTTCATCTTCAACCATTTTACTGCTTCAACCAATCACTTCCACTTCCTCCCTAAAAGAGAACCGAACACACCTTGAAGGAGATGGAGCCGGTTGAAGTTTCAATTCACTTCCAACGCCTCTTCCTACAAGCCGAACGTACGGGCCCTTAGTGTAAACAAACATTTGTCTTTTTTTTTTTTTATGGAACATTTGTCTTATTAGTTAGGAGAGAATGGAAAGAATAAGAAAGAGAAATATGAATGATTAAATATAGAATCGTGAAGCAAAATTAAAGCAACTCAGGTAATAGATTCTCCAAGTGAAACAATATCTTGTAATTCTTCCAAAAAGCTATATGTCTACATCCTATGGGACTAGTTTTGAACAACTTTTAGATATATAGTAGAGATTACTAAGGGGAATTAGAACTGTGTGAAAGTCTGCGACCTAAATGATTGGGGGTCGTGTAGACACGGATATATAAATACAGATAAGTTTAATATATAAGTCTAATAGAATTTCATCCTAAAATCAATTAATTATAAGAAAAGTAGTCTATCAAATTTAATACTAGACAAGTTATATCAATATTTATATTCCAACAAACTGTCTCATGTACGTAAAACACTGTTTAGTTCGCTTGCGTTTGTAAACGCACATACTACTAATATTAAAGAAAAGTCCAGAGTGGGTACAACGACTCTTAAAGTAATTTTAAATTTTATATTATCTAGGTATTATTAACAACTTTATACAACGACTTTTATTTTTGTAAAGACTAAGATATTTAAATATAAGATGGTAATTAATTTTTGTAACAGAAAAAGGCTAGATAAGGATGTACTTATGACAATTTATATCTATAGATTCGTTGTTTCATACAATATCTTAACCCCAACGTGAGATACCAATCAATGCTGAGAAACTTTTATTACGAGCCTATACCTAAAAATAATTTGACTTCAACTTCCAAGCCTAATTTCTAAGTATTTTCAGTGAACAGACTACAGTATAGCTAAGCAAAATTTTCTGATATATATATTTGATATTCTCCTTGTAATAATAATAATATGTTTCTAATTAAGCCTCAGCCTGGGCTTGCACAAATCCCTCTTTATTTTACTATTTATTCTCTAGTACTTCAACATAAAAAAGGAAGAACATGCAAACTAAACATATACATGTACGTTAATTTGAGCACATATTCGCTATGAATATCAACAGTCAAGAATGCTACTGATTTCTCACGAACAAAGTATAATAATTAACAACCTGTTAATTGCCAGATAACATATAACAACCTGTTATATAAGCATATTTTAAAGTACATGATATATTATATATAACAAACTATATATTTTTGAAGTTTACAGAAAGTTCGTAATATATAATATCATAGAGTTTTCACTTCCATTTACAAACTCAAAAACATTACAAAGTATTACAGCATGCATACATATATACACACACTAAGAGTTTAGTAGACGCGCGACAAAACATGATTGGCAAGTGGATTTATTACATGCCTTGTTTGAGAGCATATACACATACATTTATGAAATCATCCAACGCAAATTGGATCTCAGGCAGATAGTTTCCTGGCAACAAGAACAGGGCACTTAGCATTATGAACACAGTAGCTGCTCACACTTCCCATGAAAACCCTACAAACAAACAAGACCACAATTATAACAACAGGAATGATCTTAATTTCACAAGTAATATTCATCTATCTGGATTCTCAATTTGATTTACTCTATGCGTGTGAAAATGTAATTAAGGAGCTGAGGGGCAATTTGACCTCTTGATAGCTCCCTTGTCATGGCTTCCAAGAACGAGCATCTGAACTGGATACTTGTCGACAGCCTCGCATATGGCTTCTTTTGGGTTTCCAAATTTATAAAGAGCCTCTGCATCTACCTGCAGATGAGAATAAAACTATTTTACATTGACAAAAACAAGACCACGATATAAGAATATGATAAACAATTGGCAATAGGAAGAGTAATTGACTAAACTTAAATAATAAGCTTTTTATTTTCAACTTTCCAATGGGGGATGAGTGTAACCGCTCTGACCCAGTTAGCATTAACAACATGCCTTAAGACCGGCAAGCCAAGCAGGCTAAGCTCATATAAATCATGAAACAAATCCAGACCCGAAATCCACTCTGATACCATAATAAAGTCTTGTGAGTCGGCCGATAGACGGGGGACGTGGTCCGTACGCACATCCACTAAGCTTATATACTAAGTGTTTAATTTATTCTCAAGTTTCCAATTTGAGATGTTACTTCTCATAGAATATGAGCTAGTGCACTCATTCCTAATTGATTTTTGGTTGGAACCTTAGTAAGGTATGTGTTGGATTTTATGCACGTGTGCGCACGAAGGGACACGTTGCAGTGATTGACCTTGGCTCACCGGACTCATCTTTGTTCTCTGAGCTTGCAAAAATATTTAGACACCAGACTCTTGATCAAACAAACAAAGTAGATAATAATAAGAGTGAATATGTTATATGTAGGTATACGAAGATTAAAGTGAAGAAGAGTATATATAAATATACCCCGTGGTTAGCACAAAGATTCCTGGCCTTGTTAAGCAGACGAATTGCAGATCTCTTCTGTTTGTCCTGGATGGATGTCATCAGCTCCGGAACTATATCCACTGGAGCTGCATGTACCAAATCACAACCGTACCGCTTCTATAAACTAAGAATTCCATGGAATATACTAAAGTAGATGATAATTAATTAGATGAGAGAGAGAAGTAGGTACGAGCAGTGCCGTAAGTGCCGGCGACGAGGGCGCTGTAGTCGAGGGGGATGACGGTGAAGAGGATGACGCCGGCGGCGGCGGCGAGGTGGGGCTTGAGGTTGGAGAGGGCCCACTCCAGAGCTAACTCACTGCAATCGCTCTCGTCCACTGCAATCATCACCTTCTTCTCTTCTCCTCCTTCCATCGATCTCCAACGATGATGATCAACTTCTTCTTTGACCTTCTTGATTTTGTGTTTGGTCTCAATTAATCAAGAAAATGAAAACACTTTGTCTAAAATGCTGTGCGTAAATAAAACCAGGGGCTTGCAACTAGATTACTAGTAGTATTTAATTTCCGGTTTCCTGGTTTCAAAAGCTTCAACCACTCTGCTTAATAAATCTGCACACTGATCACTGTGTCAACAAGTGTCGAAAACTGGATTGGATAGAGATGCCACGTAACGGAAAACGGACAGTTAAAGTGATTTTTAATTTATTGGATAGCATCAAATATCTCTATTACTTTACTTTACTTTCTTGCTTCAATGACCTCACACGGTGGAGTATTTTATGTACAAGTTAGTAGACCTATTCTAATGCGCGCGGGTCCCCAAATAATAGAGACTGTCGCTACTTAATATGGTACAGGCCCATATATGGTATATGGTCCGTCCAGGTTCTTCAGCCCGGCCCAAATATACATACATATGTATAAGAGTAAATAATATCAACATATAGAGGCCTCATCAAGTGTGACTCTCATGCGGACTAATCGTGACTGTAATGTACATAGAGAATATGTACTGTTAGATCACATTAATATTTTATCATCATAATTTATCTTGATAAGAAGTCCAATTTGTACACTTATAATATATTTTTAACTATGTGACGTACTAGAAATAAGTTTCTGTACGAGTTGAGGACCAGAAGATCGATAGATTTTGTTGGATCGAATACAAGTGTTAGTAACAAAGTAAAGTATTGTTCCTATATACGAAACGGTATCTTTACACATCGGAATATCACAAATAGCAATACAATCACGTAGAGAGGAAAATCAAATCAACCAACTTGTTGACAAGAAAAAATCTCTACCTCTAGGTGTTACCCTAGCACTAGCAGGATTTCAAAGTCTACTTCTTTTATTGATAAACACAAGCTACACAAGTCAAGCAAAGATCCAACGTAAACTAGATTTCCCTACTAGAATACTCTCTGTTAGGAAACGGAACTCTGGAATTTCGGTTCCCCTGAGAGTTCATTTCCTCAGTTTCTCTACTTTTGACTATGACAAATATTATGATACTAATGTTTTATCTCAAAGATGTGTTTTAAGGAACCACAGGAACATACCGAAGGCAAGAAAGCCAAACAGGACAAGGGAACCAAAGGAACAAGACAGATGAAGGAAACCAAAGGAACTCAGGTGTGCCCAGAACGCAGCATGCGACATTGCGATTCCCGAGAAATCTGGGGACACACAACCTCGGACAAAAGTTGTTGAAAACGAATTGTCCGAAGCTTCCAAAAGCCTGCCATTGTCCAAGAGCAAAACAACAAGAAACCTAGAGACGCTGAACCTCGGACAGAAAAGATGAAAGCGACAGGACATAGAGACGTCGCTGTCCAGAAGACAGTTCCCAAGCGGCCAGCTTGTTCAACCTCGGACAAAAGTATTTGGACAATGACATAGCAATGCTCGTCTGAGGTAGTTGACCAACCAAGAGAGATTCTGAGCTGCCTAGGTTGTTTGCACATGCCAAGAACAACGTGGATCAAGGAGAACCACTCATCCTAGGGCAAGCTCAACCTGTGGGAACCCAGAGAGGATCGAGCTGCGAAGAATCCTCTATAAAAGGAAGACTAACCCAAGGGTTATCTTCAAGCACTGAAACACGACTCACACTCATTAGCAAATATCTAGTGTGAACCTCCAAACAAGATCATCAAAGCAAACCGAGATCAAGAGGAACCAGTCAAGGAAGAAGAGCTGAGTGCTAAGTTCCTGTGACTGTAAGTGATAGTTCCTAGGTGCGAAAGTCTGTTTCTTGGATTGATTATTGATTGTGTTAAGTTATCTAGGATTGTCTAACTGTGTGTAAGGCAAAGGAACTGTGTGTTCGTTCCTAGGATAAGCTGTAACCAAAAGAGATAAGAAATCAAGAAGTAGACTTTGAAATCCTTTCGAAAGAAAGGTAGTGGTTTTTATCCTAGATTGCTAGTTGGCAATCAAAGGTTTCCACTATAAGGAACTGGTCATTTGTTTGATTGTTTATTTCCGCTGCGAAAGGAAATGAGAATTGATATTCTGAGTTCCTTAAGTTTTTATCTAACAATCACGATCCTACAATTGGTATCAGAGCAGGAAACGCTCTAGATCTTTGTTAAGTTTGCAGATCATGTCTCAACCAAGCAAGTTTGAGCTCGGAATCTCCACCAACAAGCCACATCTCCGAAAGAAAGGAGAAGAAACATGGTGGAAAAAGTGCATGGAAAGCCACATCAAGACCAACGACTATCAATGCTGGATGATAGTCGAAAATGGAGATGACCACGTCGATCTTACCATGAAGGAAGAAGATTGGAAACCAGAACACTATGTCATCATGGAGAAGAATGCCAAGGCCAGGCAGTTCATCCTCAATGGATTGGACAGAGAAGACATGGACAAGGTCATAGGCATCAAGACGGCGAAGGAAATGTGGAAAGCTCTCAAGGAGATGCATGAAGGAAGTGAGAAACTAAAGCAAAGCAGAAAGTTTGCTTTGGAAGGAGAATACCACACCTTCAAAATGATGGAAACTGAGACCATCTCAGAGTACTACTCCCGCTTCAACAGATTGATTGGAAAGTTGACAGCGGCGGGAGTCGATCTTGATGAAGTCTCCAAGTCCCTAGTGGTCATCAATGGACTCAACTCCAAATTCACCCTTCTGAAGGGAATCATGAAGAACACTCCAGGCATCCAATCCCTTCCCTTGACACAAATCATAGGGAAACTGGAGGTTGAAGAAGGAGAGCACACCAAAGCCAATACCGACAAGAAACTGGAGAAAGGAATTGCCCTCAAGATCTCCAAAGCCTTCTCTAGGCTCGAGATGGAGGAAGAGAACTCAGACCTTGAAGAAGAGGAGGACGAACTAACAGCCCTCTTCACAAAGAACATCAAAAAATTCTTTGTGAATGGAAGGTTCCAAAAGGGCAGTTCCTCTCACAATGGACCAAGAAGAGATCTCAAGGAAGTTTCCTGTTACGGGTTCAAGGAGAAGGGACACTACGCTAAGAACTGTCCCAACAAAGAAGAGTCCAAGGAAGAGTAAAGACCTCAAAGAAAGAAGGCTCTCGTAGCCTCATGGGGAGAAGACTCAGATGAGGAACTGGATCTCAGTGGCTTCTCTGGAGGAAGATGTCTCATGGCAAAAGGAGACTCAAGCGACTCAGAAGACCTTGAGGTAACTTCTGACGATCTCTTAAAATCCCTAGTTGATTGTGATAAGAAACAACTTCTTAAGATCATAAAGAAACTAGGAAAGGAAACCAGTTCCCTTCAACAGAAACTAGATGATTGTGAAGATGAAATTGCTTACTTGACTGTTGAGAATTCTGTTTGGAGTAAGAAACTTGATGAAACTGAGAAAGACCTAGCTGAAACTCACTCCAAACTCATTGATATTAGGAATGTGCATGCTAGTCACCTTAAAACTTGCAAATCTTGTGATGAAACTAGCATAGATTCTGTCAAAGTTCCCTTGCATGATAATCCACCTGGAAATGACATGCTTCAATCCATAATTGATAGGTTAGACATTCTCACTAATTCCATTAATGAAAAAATGATAAATCAAATTGTTTTTGTGAGACAACGGCATGGAATAGGATATGTCAATAATAAAGGGAACAATGATGCTGAAGAAGAAAAGGCTAGGCGAGAACTTGTTGAGATGAATGAGAATCTCAGTATTGCTCTGGCCACTTCTCGTGATAGGAATCAATTCCTATAAGAGAAGATCATGGTCCTTAAGAACAAGGCTGAGGTTGCCAAACGTCTCAATGAAGGTTCTCAAAGTCCTAAGAAGGAACCAAAGGGAAAAGAAAAGATGGTTCCTGAAAACCAATGGTTCACCAATTCCTTTGCTCACAAAAGATATATTGACATGGCCCATAGCAAGGTTAGAAACAATGTTGATTTTAACAAAAGGAAAACTGAAAAACCTTTTAGGCCAGGAAAAGGAAAATATGGACATGTTGTTTACAATCGTTTGTGTACCTACTGTGGTAAGAATGGTCGTTACAACACTGATTGTGCTAAGAAAAGGAACTTTGAAAAGGAGAAAAGTACTCATTACCATGAAAGGAACCAGTTCCCTGGTTATTCACAGACTCGGAATGCTAATCCCCCCAGTAAAGCCAAGCTTCGTTGGGTTCAGAAATCTTAGTTCCCTTGTGTGCAGAAAGAAGAGAGGCAACCCCAACTATGGTACATTGACAGTGGTTGCTCATGCCATATGACCGGAAGAAGAAATCAAATGACCTCTCTTCAACTTCTCCAAGGAGGGAACATATCCTTTGGAGACAAAAGCAAAGGGAAAATCTATGGAATAGGAACTGTGAAACTCAACGATCATATTCAGGTAAACAAAGTTCACCTTGTTGATAATCTTGGTTTTGACCTAATAAGTGTGTCACAGCTGTGTGATCAAGGAGACAATGAAGTTAGATTCAAATCAAACGAATGTTCAGTCCTTGACTCCTCGGGACAAATCATCCTAAAAGGGAAAAGATTCAACAATGTCTACATAATTGATCCATCCTTTGTTCCCAAGGAGAAACTTTGTCTCTCAACTGTGAATGACCAAGCTGATTTGTGGCATCAACGCCTCGGTCATGCTAGCACCAAGCTGATTCAAAAGCTACACTCAAAGGAGCTAGTCAGAGGACTGCCAAAGCTAAGTGGTACATCTAAGGAACTGTGCTCTGACTGTGTAAAATGAAAACAGGCTCGTAGTTCCTTCAAGTCCAAAAACATGGTAAGCACCTCAAGGCCTTTTGAACTCATCCACATGGATCTTTGTGGACCCATGAGAGTTCAAAGCCTAAGAGGGAACAGGTATATCTTTGTTATTATCGATGACTTCTCTCGTTTTACTTGGACCATTTTCATTAAATCTAAAAGTGAAGTTGTTGACCGCTTTAAAGATCTGGTTCCCTTGTTAGAAAAATCTCTTGATTGTTCACTAAATGCTATCCGGTCTGACCATGGTACCGAATTCGAAAATGGAGAATTTCTAACCTTTTGCAGTGAGCATGGCATCGATCACAACTTCTCTGCACCATACACTCCTCAACAGAATTGAGTAGTAGAAAGGAAGAACAAGACCTTGGAGGACATGGCTCGAACTATGCTGATCTCAAGTGGGCTCTCCCAATCATTTTGGGCTGAGGCGATCAACACAGCGTGCTACATCATCAATAGAGCCATGCTTCGCCCAATCACAGAGAAGACACCCTATGAACTCCTAAGAGGAAGAGTTCCCAACATTTCACATCTGAGGGTGTTCGGATGCAAATGTTTTGTGCACAACAATGGGAAGGACAATCTTGGCAAGTTCGACCCAAGAAGTGATGAAGGAATCTTCATTGGTTATGCCTCAGGCAGTAAGGCATACAAGGTCTTCAACAAAAGGACTAAAAAGGTAGAAGAAAGTATTCATGTTATTTTTAATGAAAAATCACTTGGAAAGATTGTGCAGAACACCACCAGTTCCTTTGAAGATCCATTTCCCAAGTCATCTCAAGAAGATCCAGATGAAGATGTCACTCCTCCCAGTTCTTGTCCTGCTGATCGGAACCCTCCAATGGCTCCCCCACCAGTTCCCATGGATAATGAACAACAATCCATTTCTGGGAACCATGAGCATGACGACAACATCTGTGGAGACTTCAATGATTCATCTTCCCACATGATCTTCAATGGAGAAGGTGATCCTAACAAGGAAGCTGAATGCTCAACTCAGAATGTCTCCACATCAAATGCTCTGGCTCTCAACAGAGAAAGAAGAGTCGTCAAGCCTCCAGTAAGGTATGAACATCTAACCTTCTTTGCTTTTAATGCCTTTCTGTCTATTGTGGAACCAAAGAACATAGGTGAGGCACTGAAGGATGCGGACTGGATCCAAGCTATGCAAGAAGAGCTTCATCAGTTTGAAAGGAACAAAGTATGGCATCTAGTTCCCCGTCCCAAGGATAAACACATCATAGGAACTAGATGGGTCTTCAGAAATAAGCTGGATGATACAGGAGCTGTGATAAGGAACAAAGCAAGACTTGTTGCTCAAGGATACAATCAACAAGAAGGCATCGACTATGATGAAACCTATGCTCCAGTGGCAAGGATTGAGGCAATAAGATTGTTGATTGCCTTCGCTTCACACAAAGGATTCAAGTTGTTCCAAATGGATGTAAAGACAGCCTTCCTCAATGGAATTCTTCAAGAAGAAGTCTATGTCAAACAACCTCATGGTTTCGAAGACGACGATCATCCTGATCATGTCTACTTTCTAGACAAGGCACTCTATGGCCTCAAGCAAGCTCCCAGAGCGTGGTATGATCGTCTTGCCCAGTTCATACTCTCAAATGGGTACAGGCGTGGAGTCATTGATAAAACTCTCTTCATCCTAGAAGAATAAGGTAACATCTTAGTGGTTCAAATCTATGTTGATGATATTATATTTGGTTCCACTCACCTGTCCCTTGTAGACAAGTTCAAAGACTTGATGAGCAGTGAATTTGAAATGAGTTTAATTGAGGAACTCACATTCTTCCTCGGATTACAAATCACTCAAAAGGAAGATGGTATTCAAATCCATCAACAGAAGTATGTCAGGGAACTACTGAAGAAGTTCAAAATGGATTCATGCAAGCCTCTCTCCACTCCCATATCCACTATTGCCCATCTGGATAAGGACCATTCGAGTCCTCTAGTGGAAGAGAAGCTCTATAGAGGTATGATAGAGTCACTCATGTACCTAACCGCTAGTCGACCAGACATTGTCTTTGCTGTTGGCTTGTGTGCTAGGTTCCAATCTTGTCCAAGAGAAACCCACTTGGCTGTTGTGAAGAGAATACTTCGATATCTCAAGGGAACTGACGATCTCTGCATTTGGTACCCCAAAGAATGTCCCTTTGAGCTCATGGATTTCACTGATGCTGATTATGCTGGATATTTGGTGGATAGAAAGAGCACTTCTGGAATGGCACAGTTCCTAGGCCCTTGCCTTGTGTCATGGGGATCAAAGAAACAAGTTTCAGTCTCCCTCTCCACCACAGAATCCGAGTACATTGCGGCTGCCTCCTGTTGTTCCCAACTTCTCTGGCTAAAGCAACAACTCGCGGACTTTGGTATGTCTTATGGCCCTCTCACTATTCTTTGTGATAACACTAGTGCCATAAACATCTCTAAGAATCCTGTGCATCATACTAGGATCAAGCATATTGACATAAGACATCATTTTCTTAGAGATCATGTTGAGAAGGGAAACATCATTATGAAATTTTGTAGAACTGAAGATCAGGTTGCAGATGTATTCACCAAGGCATTGAATAGAGTTTCTTTCGAGAACCTTAGATTGGAACTAGGAATGATTCCTATTACTCAGTAGTGACCTCAGTTCAAAGAATTCTTTCCAGTTCCCCTAATTGACTAGTTTAAGATATTTAACTTATTGAGTCTTGATGTCCTTGTGTTATATCTTTTGCTACAAACCCTCTTGTCATAATGGTTTCTTAAAAAAGGCTTAGATTAAATTTTTCTGGATCGTCTCCTTTTGGTCCTCATTATTCAAGTTTTCTTCATGACCCAAAAGTCACAATCTGATCATATTTCTTTCCCAATAATACAAGCCGAAATGATGATTGTGTACTAAGACCCACCCTTGCCTCATTGCTCAAGTTAATTCTCTATGATCCATCTCTAAAACCCTCTCTGAGAATTATTGTGCAATGCGATAAAGAGCCTACCCTGATTCCTTTTATGGGAACATACTTTTTGCTTCCATTATGTTAACCCACATCAAAGGTTCCCATATGTTCCTCTAGCACGCTGAACACTTCGCCAGAAAGGAACCAGGATTAAACGTCTCTCCAACGACTAGATTAGCACTTCCCAGAAGTTATTTATGGCAAACTGCAGAGGCTCAGAACGGTATTATCAGATGGCAGACATCCCTCTTCTCTAAATGGATAAGTTTTGAAAATGGGTTAGCCGTTCCGAAAAGCTGCAAGAGTATTTAATGCCCCAGATTTACCTTGATCTTCTCAACGCTGGATTTGGTTCTACGGCCATCTCAGCCTTCACCGCCTTTAAAGAGTTGCACATTTGCTCCAAGCTGATCCCACAACTCACCATCTCTCTGATCCTCTGCCTCTCATTTCTCTCAAACACAGAAATCCTTAAGCTCCTCAAAAATGGCCGATCCAAACCCTAACCTTGTTCAAGACGAAGAGGATGTTGCCCTTCTCAAAGCCTTTCGAGAAAAGAAGGCAACTTCATCCTCTAAACCCGTTTCTGCCATCTCTTCTCATAAATCCCAACCGGAAGAGAAACTTGTGAAGAAAATAGTGGAGGAACCTGAAGAGAAATCCAAAGAGGAACCCAAGGAGCCAACAAAGCCCAAGGGTGAGGAGAAAGCCATGGCCATCTCTCTGGCTTCGGAATCGGCTACCAAAACCGTCTCCGAAGGGGGCTCTCATAACTCCTCGCCTGACAAGTTTCTCCAAGAGCTCTCACCAGTAAGCCTCAAATCCAAAACCACTTCTAACCCTGGTCCCTCTGTCGCCACTAGAATGAAACATAGAAAGAGGAGTTCCCAAGCCATAGTTCCCTATAAAACCAAATCCACAAAAAGAGCCAAAATCACCACCCTCTTTGCCTCCTCCTCCCTGGGTCAGGTCTCCTCTTTCTTCTCTAAGAGGAAGATCCTTAAGCCTCTCATAATCGGCAAGGAGTTCTGGACCCAAGAACTGGAAGAAGAAGAAGATGAGGAAATGTTTGGAGAAGCCCTGAATGAGTTCCATTCTCTGCTGCAGTTTCAAGGATGGGACGAGATGCTGTTTGAACCCTTCTTTGCTTCTGATGAGATTGTCCGCTTGTTTTACCAGTCTATGGAGTTTGTGCCTGCGAAGGAGAACTCTCCATGTAACGACGCCATTCTTATATGGAAGGGAACCAGCTATCCTTTGTCCTCCAACCTAATTGCGTCTGCTCTAGGGATCGAGTCAAGGTCTGGGTTTGGCATTCTGCCTCAAAAGAAGGGATGGCCCAAAGGAAAGGGCTACAAATCCAAGGGAGCAGTGGTCAAGAAAATCTATGATGGCGCCTCCCCCTCATCTTTGGAGACAAAGGATCTCTCCATCGCAAACAAGTTGTTACACTTCTGGATCACCCGCAATCTGGTTCCCAGACAGGAGCACCGGAACAATGTTCTCATCACAGATGCCATCTACATGGACAAGGTGCTCTCTGGTGTTCAATTGGATCTCCCTCGCATTGTCTTAGCCCACATGCAGTTCTGCTCATCTCATGACTCCCATGCTTTACCCTTCCCTCATATCATCAAAAACATTCTCTCCAACCTTCACCAGTACCCAGTTGATCTTCCTGAGACAGTCTACAACAAGTGTCTTACCATGGCCACAGTTCGGAAGTTGAAGACAAAGGAACAACAAGATCCCCCTTCTGAAGCTCAAGCTCAACTGCCTAAGGAAAAGGCCAGTTCTAAGGCCCCTTCTAGTTCCCAGCCACATCTCAACCCCTCTCCAGACTCCTCTACAATCCTTACTGCTCTGGATCGTATTGAAAAGGCTATCATGGTGGGCTCGACTGCTATCCCGGTCGCCCTCCATGATCAAGTAAGAGAGTTGGGGCATATACGTTCTGCGGTTGTGGCTCTGGTAGAAGTTCTTCAGAAGGATTGGCAAGGTGCAATCAGTGCCCATCAGGCCACGGGCCAAAATGTAGGAACTGTCGACAAAGATGTTGAAGAGGAGGCCGCTGCTCTGCCATAGGAACGCTTGTTCTGGTTCCCAGTGCTAAAACACCACAGCGTGCTAGTAGTTTCCCTTAGGATCCTACTCCCCTCTTCTATCCATTTGTCGTCTTTCCTAATGATTGCTTTTGTTGTTGTCTTTGCAGTTTGTTGTTTTTGTTGTTGGCTTATGTTGGTTGTATTGTGTCGTACCCGTCCTTGAACAATGATCAGTTTAAGCTTTAATGATTATCTTTTGGCTTCGTTTCTATGATTAATTTGCCTTTGCCTTAAGTTTCCATTACGCTTCTGTTATGGGTTTGATGCAATTGTATATTCTCTTGGATATCATGTTCTTAACTCGTACTTAATCTTTTCGATGATGTCAAAAGGGGGAAGAAAAGGATAGGAACCTTGAACTTTGGAGACTACTGAACTAATAGAAACTCTGAACTAGTTCTACTTCTAAGGGGGAATTTGAAATAAACTCGTTCACTTGCTTAGGGGGAATTTGCAACCATTGAATGCTCTATCATTAATCCGTAATGTTGTAATTCCTTAAACTCAATATGGTCTCATGAAATTCAAAGTCATATTATGTTGCCAGGTTTCTTGTATTTGTCATCATCAAAAAGGGGGAAATTATTAGGAAACGGAACTCTGGAATTTCGGTTCCCCTGAGAGTTCCTTTCCTCAGTTTCTCTACTTTTGACGATGACAAATATTATGATACTAATGTTTTATCTCAAAGATGTGTTTTAAGGAACCATAGGAACATACCGAAGGCAAGAAAGCCAAATAGGACAAGGGAACCAAAGGAATAAGACAGATGAAGGAAACCAGAGGAACTCAGGTGTGCCCAGAACGCAGCATGCGACATTGCGATTCCCGAGAAATCTGGGGACACACAACCTCGGACAAAAGTTGTTGAAAACGACTTGTCCGAAGCTTCCAAAAGCCTGCCATTGTCCAAGAGCAAAACAACAAGAAACCTAGAGACGCTGAACCTCAGACAGAAAAGATGAAAGCGACAGGACATAGAGACGTCGCTGTCCAGAAGACAGTTCCCAAGCGGCCAGCTTGTTCAACCTCGGACAAAAGTATTTGGACAATGACATAGCAAGGCTCATCTGAGGTAGTTGACCAACCAAAAGAGATTCGGAGCTGCCTTGGTTGTTTGCACATGCCAAGAACAACGTGGATCAAGGAGAATTACTCATCCTAGGGCAAGCTCAACCTGTGGGAACCCAGAGAGGATCGAGCTGTGAAGAATCCTCTATAAAAGGAAGACTAACCCAAGGGTTATCTTCAAGCACTGAAACACGACTCACACTCATTAGCAAATATCTAGTGTGAACCTCCAAACAAGATCATCAAAGCAAACCGAGATCAAGAGGAACCAGTCAAGGAAGAAGAGCTGAGTGCTGAGTGCTAAGTTCCTGTGACTGTAAGTGATAGTTCATAGGTGCGAAAGTCTGTTTCTTGGATTGATTATTGATTGTGTTAAGTTATCTAGGATTGTCTAACTGTGTGTAAGGCAAAGGAACTGTGTGTTCGTTCCTAGGATAAGCTGTAACCAAAAGAGATAAGAAATCAAGAAGTAGACTTTGAAATCCTTTCGAAAGAAAGGTAGTGGTTTTTATCCTAGATTGCTAGTTGGCAATCAAAGGTTTCCACTATAAGGAACTGGTCATTTGTTTGATTGTTTATTTCCGCTGCGAAAGGAACTGAGAATTGATATTCTAAGTTCCTTAAGTTTTTATCTAACAATCACGATCCTACACTCTCTAAGCTTAACAATCCTTAGCACGTATTATCAACTCACATCAAACTCAAAATCACTGAAAAGTTACCTTCTTCACCTCGAAAACTTCTCAAACGAAGCTCTTAAAGATCACAACTCTCCTTGGAGTAGGAACGGTTCGAACGTTCCCTTGAGCCAACAGCCTTGAAACTCGTCTCTTGAACTCCAAGTTGTGTTCTTGCTCTCCAATGGCTACTTAGAAACCTTCAAAGCTCCTAATGTCGTCTCTCTCTTGGATGCTCCTCTTTCTCTCTTGGAAGCATGTCAAACTAGGTTGATAATGCCTTGTATTTATAGGCCTCCAAAGGATGACGAAAATATAATTTATTTATGGTCTAATCTGATTCATTTTTCCATAAATAACATCATATCTTTCTATCAAACAATATCCTAAAATACCACAAACAATATCTTCCAACTTGACATTGGCTCTGTTCGGTAAATTCAGCTGAAATAAAAGCTGGAGCTGAATGAGTAGGTGAAGCGGGAGCTGAAGCTGAATGAATAGCTGGAGCTGGAGCTGAGTTTATTAGATTAATTATTTAAAACATATAGTTGGTGTTCGGTATTATAAGCTGAAATAAGATAAATGTAAAATCCAGCTTCTTAATCTTCAACAATCTAGGAGGGTCACATCAAAAAAAATGGAAAAATTAAGCTACACTAATCTACTATAAGCTTCCTAAGCTAGATTGACGTTTTTTTACCGAACACTCATTAACTAGATTAAAAAGAAAATCAAGCTCCGTTAATCTCAAAAAAGCTTTGCCGAACGGAGTCATTATCTTGTTTCCATAAATAGATCTTATCTCTCCATGATAATTCCGACCCATTATCTGCAAGATATAATCTTCACTTTCCTTGTTTGAACGTCTCATTGTGCTCCAAGCAAACATTCGAAACCCTAGACGCAATATCTCGCGATTTGCCTCTTCGTTGGAAACGTTGACATCTGTATTTGCTCTGTTTTCCTTGTTCCTCGGAATCTACATTCATTCTCTTCTTCTTGAGCTATGATGCTCTTGTTCCTATTGTTTCCTAGGATGAGTGATTCATTGGTCACAATCATTGTTCCATAGAACTTCTCCAGATAGCTCGCATGCTTTCTGTTATTCCTTGAAACAATACTTAAGAACAAACCATCAAATGCATGGTGTTTATCATCATCAAAACACTTAAGTTTCCTTGAGGGAACCTTCTTTCAACAATTTCCCCATTTTTGATGATGACAAACTCATCTTCAAAATGCACAATAAAACAATATCAAAACAAGAGATATGCACATGTACAATCAACAAACATGGATAAGTTCTCCCTAAGAAATATATCCAGTAACGAACTCTTCAACCTCCTAATCTGAATTCCTTCCACATTTTCCCCTTTTTGACATCATCAAAAAGACCTTGAAAACCTTAAATGAACAGAACATCATATTACCACATGAGACATAAATTTCATCAAGAGTTCTCCACTTAAAGTTACTACGCATGCAATGAGTGATAAAACATATAATCACAATCATCAAGAAGCAACTTCATCACAAATATCAGAAAACGTGACAAAATAATCAAGAGATAAGGAATTAACTGCTCGGTTCTTTTGAGAGGGGATGTGTTAGACATGCCACAAAGTTCCCTAGTTGAAGATCTTTACCTTCCACACTTGGACTGGTCCATCTTCAAGCAAAACTTCCTTTCATGGCTTCTTTTGTCGTCTTCTTACACATCTTCGCACTGTTTCTTTTTGAACTTTTATTCATTCTGATATTTTTTCTTTCCCTTTTTTTAGGAAATTTCTCTCTCTTTTCTTCTTATTTTCATCAGGTAACATTCTGATTTCTTTTTCTTTTTGTTGAGGGAACGGTCCCTCTTCTGCAACTTCAGCCAATCTTCAATGTTCAATGGGTAGTGTTCCCTTTGAATTGAACTTTCACCCAAGCTCTTGGAATCTTCAAGATCCTCAACTGAAACAACCTCATGACATATCCAATAGATATAAAGGTACATTTGGACTATATATTTTCAGGGTTAAGAAAATTCAACAAAGAAGTCCAAATCAAAATTCGGTAGGCCTTTTGTACCATCCAATGTTTTACCTCAGTTGTGGACTCAACAAAGAATGGCTCATAGAGGCAAACATCATTGGACTCAGCTAGGGTGGGTCTTTGAAATCAACTATCATGTCGGCTTATGATGAGGGTTCAAAGATCAAGGTGATTTCTTTGGGCCGGAAGAAGAATATTTTCTAACACCCATGTTGACGTTAAATCATGAATCATGCTATCATACATTCGCACACACAACTATGAATAATAACTCAGAGGATAAAATATCAAAACGAAATCACATAACACATGGCAACATGAGGTAACAATTCCTTCTTAGTTAACTCATCTTCTCTAGCCAATCATCGGGGTACTTATGAAAGTAGTCCAAACTAGTCAGTCTAAGAACTTCATTCCTAGATACATTCCAAGGGATCAACATAAACATGAAGTAAACATGCATGCTTGTGAAAAAGATACTTATCTCATTCCTTGGTTCCATGGGACAGTTCCTAATTGCTTTGACCTCACCGTTCCTGGGAATCGTTCCCCCTGAACTGGTTGTCTCGTGTTCTCTGAATTGGGAATTGTTCTCCCTAAGCTTCAGCACTTCCTACCAAACCACAAGTGAGTTCCCAACTCATTGTTCCTATAGGTTATGAGGGATTAATCACCATGAAACGCCTCTTCCTAGACTGTTCCCTCACACCTACCTGCAAAATAAGCTAAGTCTTGTTCTTGGGCACCCAAACAAAGTTGGGTTCCCTTGGGTTAGTCTTAGTACCAAAAGACTCAACAGTTCCATATTCTATATATCGATGCACATAAGGATTAGAAGACTTACCTCTCCTGGGTTGTTGTACTCATTGGGCATTGTTCCTTGATGTAGGAAATCTGCGATCGTTTCTGAAAGCATAGTGCCCACGTTGTTCCCATCTCCCATAGCTTTTCCTAGGCTTATGTTGTGGTGGAGTCTTTCTTCCTTGAAACCACATTTCCTTGTGTGGTGTCTTCTTCTCAGGCCTTGGTTGGTGCTGACTTGCACCTTGTGCACTTGATTTTGCTCTAGGAGCAACGTAGCCTAAACCAGCGGTACTGTTCCCAGTGGCTTGCTTAAGCCAAATCTTTTGCGCTTTCGTTCCTACATACCAAGATTGGTTAGTATAACCATTTTTTTCAAGAAGACTTACCTTAGCCTCCAAGTGCTTATTCCGATCGTTGGCACTTTGCAACTTCCTTTGTAGAAGAAACAGTTTCTCCTTCTCTTCAGCCTTGACACCAGGTTGTTCCTTAACAAACCGCAGCTCATACAACTTTTTCTCATTCTTAAGGTTAGTAGCAACAAGCTCATCAATCCTAAGTTTCATCTTTTTCAACTCAGCTTGGTCAGATGGAACAGTTCCCTCCTTAGAACTAGCATTCTCCAAGTCTTCTAAAAGTTTTAACTTTTCCTTCTCGAGACTCTTTACTCTAGCATGCAGTTCCTTATTCTTAAAACTCATATCTTCAACATTAGATTTAAGAATAACACACTCATCACAAGATAAGGAACACCTAGCAGCATCAAGTTGTTCACTCAACTGTTCCTTTTCCCTATAAACTTTCTCAATAAAGACTATCAGGGAACGCTTTCTACAACCCTTCAATTCATTGTAAATGTCAGAGTTGCTTACCTCATCCTCGGAATCAGATGCACAGTGTTCCTTAGCCACCAAACACAACTTAGGACTTGCCCATGACTCCAAATCAGATTCAGAATCACTTCCCCATGTGGCAACAAAGTCTTGCTCCTTTCCCTTGCCCTTTTCCTTCCTAGAAGAGTCATCATCATCCTCTGACTCATTTTTTCGGGGACAGTCCTTAGCAATGTGCCCCTTTCCTTGACAATTATAGCAAACAATGTTAGGATTCTTCTTAAGAGACTTGCCTTGATCATTGCGATCCTTGTCTTTCTTGTTAAGGAGGCCCCTCATAGCATTCATGATGAGAGCCACTTCCGGGTCCTTGTCCTTCTTGCCCGCCTTTACTTGCTTCAATGCTTTGGAAACTTTTAAGGTCATCGTTCCCTTCTGGGGACTTTAATCTTTATAAGATTTCAGCTTGTCTTCATGAGAAGTGAGAGATCCTATGAGGTGCTCCAAAGGTAAGAAACTCAAATCCTTGGCTTCTTCAATCGTTGTTACCTTAGGAATCCACTTCTTGGGTAGACTTTGCATCACCTTTCGAACTTGATCTTTGGTGGTCCAAACAAGTTAGCTCATTAACAATAACATTGAAACGAGCAAACATCTTTTCCATCTTAAACAATTCATATTGTTTGACAAGAAGATCTATCTTAATTTTCTTAACCTCAATGGAACCGTCATGAGTCGCACACAACATGTCCCACATTTGCTTAGCACTTGCGCAAGCCGAAACCTTAATATACTCACTATCACATAATGCATGGATAAACAGTTTCATAGCCTTGTGGTTCTTAGAGATCACCTTCTTGTCCTCGTCATCCCAATCACCCTTTGATTTAGGAACCGTCTCACCTTTATCGTTCTTCATGGAAGGAACGATTGTTCCATCAACAACGATGTATCAAATGTCCAAGTCCTCGCATTTGATGAACATCTCCATCTTTTTCTTCCACCAACCGAATTTATCTCCTTCGAAGAGAGGAGGACGCGTCATTGAGTAGCCTTGACTGTTCCCGTCATGAGTACTCATCTTTTCCTGAAAACTAACACAAATCTAGAGCAACCTTGCTCTGATACCAATTGTTGGATCGAAATCAAGTGTTAGTAACAAAGTAAAGAGACGATTGTTCCATCAACAACGATGTCTCAAAGGTCCAAGTCCTCGCATTTGATGAAGATCTCCATCTTTTTCTTCCACCAACCGAATTTCTCTCCTTCGAAAAGAGGAGGACACGCCATTGAGTAGCCTTGACTGTTCCCGTCATGAGTACTCATATTTTCCTGAAAACTAACACAAATCTAGAGCAACCTTGCTCTGATACCAATTGTTGGATCGAAATCAAGTGTTAGTAACAAAGTAAAGTACTGTTCCTATATAGGGAACGGTACCTTTGCACAACGGAATATCACAAATAGCAACACAATCACGTAGAGAGGAAAACCAAATCAACCAACTTGTTGACAAGGAAAAATCTCTACATCTAGGTGTTACCCTAGTCGAATTTCAAAGTCTACTTCTTTTATTGATAAATACAAGCTACACAAGTCAAGCAAAGATCCAACGTAAACTAGATTTCCCTACTAGAATACTCTCTAAGCTTAACAACCTTTAGCACGTATTATCAACTCACAACGAACTCAAAATCACTGAAAAGTTACCTTTTTCACCTCAGAAACTTCTCGTACGAAGCTCTTAAAGATCACAGCTCTCCTTGACGTAGGAACGGGTCGGACGTTCCCTTGAGCCAACAGCCTTGAAACTCGCCTCTTGAACTCTAAGTTGTGTTCTTGCTCTCCAATGGCTACTTAGAAACATTCAGAGCTCCTAATGTCGTCTTTCTCGTGGATGCTCCTCTTTCTCTCTTGGAAGCATGTCAAACTAGGTTGATAATGCCTTGTATTTATAGGCCTCCAAAGGATGACGAAAATATAATTTATTTATGGTCTAATCTGATATATTTTTCCATAAATAACATTATATATTTCCATCAAACAATATCCTAAAATACCACAAACATTATCTTCCAACTTGACATTATCTTGTTTCCATAAATAGATCTTATCTCTCCATGATAATTCTGACCCATTATCTGCAAGATATAATCTTCACTTTCCTTGTTTGAACGTCTCCTTGTGCTCCAAGAAAACATTCAAAACCCTAGACGCAATATCTCGCGATTTGCCTCTTTGTTGGGAACGTTGACAGTTGTCTTTGCTCTGTTTTCCTTGTTCCTTGGAATCTCCATTCCTTCTCTTCTTCTTGAGCTCTGATGCTCTTGTTCCTACTGTTCCCTAGGATGACTAATCCATTGGTCACAACCATTGTTCCCTAGAACTTCTCCAAATAGCTCACATGTTTTCTATTATTCCCTAAAATAATACTTGAGAACAAACCATCAAATGCATGGTGTTTATCATCATCAAAACACCTAAGGTTCCTTTAGGGAACCTTCTTTCAACAAATTTCAATTTTTTCACATGTCTCCTAAGATTGTTCCAATTTTATCTAGTGTTTCCTAAGAGCTAGACAAGGCCCCCAAGATCCAAAAATCAATTGAACTTAAAAAACTAGTTCAAGATAATAAATGATTTTATCGTGATAAACGGACATACCCATATCTGATATCCTGATATCAATTCCAAACATATCAAACCGTTCTTCTTTAGTATTGATATCAGGATTGGGTAAGAGATATCAGTCATAACAATATTTATGTTTGGTATATCCTGATATCGATATCAAACAGATATTTATTGTTTGGTATAAGAGTATATCGATATCAATGATATCAGGTAGAATGTTATTTTGATATCCCACAAAATTGATATATCAAATATATCATTCATACTCATACATATATCTCTAGATTCGCTTTCATAGCTCATGTCACTAGCGAACGAGTCTCATCCAAGACCCATTTACAATACCTTTTGATTTTAAGTCATCTATGTTGAATTGTGTGTGTTGGTAGAGTTAAGGAACAATGAAATTGTTCCATGTGCAGTGAAAAAAAGAATAATGTAAAGTAACAACATAGACCCAATTCCTTAGAAATGAAACTAAACTACCCAATTAGTTGATAAAGATCTAGAAACATACACCTTTAGTTGGTTAACCTAGTAGGATTTCAAGTAGTCAATCTAATGTATTATTAATGGATCCACAAACAATCAAACAAGCAAAGACTTCGAAAAATCTAATCACACACAATCCTTAGATCTAAACCTCAACTTCTAAACAAGTGAATGCAACAAGTAACCAACTCAACCCTAATAACACCTTAATACTAGCTTTATAAACTTCATAGTCACACGCAATCGTTCTTTCACATTTTTATTTCACTTATGCGCTTTCCTCTTGATGACATCCCAAACCAGCCACTTAAATCTCTCCAAGGACAAGGCCAAGACAGCCACGGAAGAGGCTCAAGACATTACTCAAAGTTCTACAACTTATAGTTCACGTCGAGTTGATATTTCAATGAGAAGATGGTCAAAAATAGGTTTTACTAAAATATGTACAATATCTTACGAGATTTAATATGTTTCCTTAATTAACTTATCTTATCTTTTATCTTAGCATGTTATTTTTTCATGTTATTAGAAAAGATTGCAAGTGATTATTTTATTCATATTATTGTGGATAAAATTGTCACAAGATATCTTTATTTTATTTTATTTCCTTGTTGTTTTATTTTTAAACCCTTTTGAAATTAATGAAAAATTAAGTTGGTATTTTGAGAAAATAAATTATTCTCTATGACTTCCCCCTTTCAAGGGGAACCCTAGTGTCCTAGTTGCTACCGTTGAAGATTAAACAATGATTAAAATTAGAACACTTAATCTGAGATACAGGAGTATAATGATTATTTGTTCGAAGTAATAATTCTTAGCTTATCATTGTTACTTGTTCTTATTCAATTGAGTGAATCAAAGTGAATTCTTGAGTGCTTCAAGTCATATTTTGTGCATTAAAAAAATCAGTTTTACTGCTGAAAAATTGAAGGAAACATAGAAGAGATTTGTGAAAGATGAGAACAACAAACAAATGGAAACCAACCCTTGTTGTCACTTATCACCTCTATTGTTGACTTGATGTTCCTTCACCTTCTTTGTTCTGTTTTTTTTTTCAATATTCCACATGTAAGAACAATGTATGCTGAATAAGGAACAGTGTATGTTGAGGCGACTGTTCCTTGCAAGTCTTGATCTTCTCTTGATGTTGACTTCGGCTTCAATAGGGAACGATCAATAAACGCTGTAACTCGGATAAGATTTGAATCGTGAGAACACTTTCCGAAATCAGAATTTTACCCCTTACTAAGCCTTAGGGAATCCGCAAAATCTGAAGTGAGATAAGACAAATCCTCTAGTTCTCTTCAAGGCTTTGATGAGAACTAAACTATGTTCATGTATTAATGATGTATGGCTTTAATTCAGATAGACAAATCGTGTGTAATTTCTGATGACCCAACACTATCTCTGAAATGCCTTTATATAGGCTTTTGGGCGGTTACATGGAACGGTTATGGCAGTTACAAGAAGTTACAAGCGGTTACTAACGGTTATAACCGTTCCAACTGCCACCAACCGTTTCCAAGGATATCCAACTACTTCTTACCAGTTATCAACTGATTTAAGGTAGTTAAGAGACGGTTATTATGACGGTTACTAAGGCGGTTACAACACATTTATCACGTGCTGGAACTTAACCATGTCTCAGGGAACTTGACGTTCCCACCTAGGGAACAGATGATCCCTTCAAGGAACGATCACTCGTTCAACCTTACGTAACGTACGTCGTGACAGGTAGCTTTGGTTGAGGGGGAACAGAACATGGTTTCATATGTTGCTGAGTTGAGGGGGAACTAATACTGCCTTAGTGGGAAGACTTTCTCTCCATAACTGTCTTTATCTCGTACGTGTATTTTTTTGTCAAGGGTGTTTGTCACCATCAAAAAGGGGGAATTTGTTGAATTCTTTAGGTTTTGATAGTAACAAAAATTCAACTAATCTGGGTACTAAGTGTTTCAGGAACAAAGACAGTTATTTCAGGGAACCATTGCAGCAAAGGATCGCAGAGGGAACAAAGCTCTGTTCATGTGCTTTGTTACCTCTCAAGGAACAATAGTGACGAACAAGATCAAAGCTGCGAATGGAAGGAAGAAATCCAGCGTGACGATTATGGAAACAAATCACGGAGAATCATGCGGTCAAAGGATAGGATTTCGGCTGGAAGGATCTCGCCGAAAAGAAGATTTGGAGAGAGAATCCGAATGTATTATCTTAGGAAAACTTTCCTAAGATAATATATTTGGAGAGAGAAGAATCTTATCTTAATCCGTTAATGTTATCTTAGGAATTATTTCCTTAGATAATATCGGTTGTTAAGATAATATTCTTCAAATCAATTAATATCATCTTGTTACCAAGTTTAGGAAGATAGGATTATCTTGTTATGATTAGGGTTTGGTCGAGTTGTATTTATATGGGAATGTGGGATTCATTTCTATGTAACCACGACGAGGAAAAAGAAGAACTGAGAGCGTTCAGTTGAGAAGAAAAAGAGAGTGAAGTGTTTGTAAGTCTTTGAGGGTTGAGTTTGATTCATCGTTGTAGAAGAGGTTTCAAATCTAGGTGGGAAGTCTAGAGGTTGGAGTCCAGGATACAAGTGTAATCGAACAAGAAATCAATAAGACAAGTAGACGCTTCAAAATCCTCTCAAGCGGGAAGCTTGAAGGTAGTGGTTTTTCTTTGATTAGCTAGTTTTGCTAATTGGAGTTTCCACTATATATCGTGAGTTCGTTCTGTTATCTTTCTTGCTATTTTAATCCGTTGTGCCTTCTGTGGGAACAAAGCTTTTGTTCCCTCAGACGTAACTCTAACGATCCAACAATTGGTATCAGAGCCTGGTGCTCTAGATTGTTTTCGTTACAAAATTTGCAAGAAAGATGTCGTCGTCAAGCAATGCAATCGGTGATTCATTCTGGAAGCCACCAATTCTGAAGGCCGGTGAGTATGACTGGTGGGTTGAGCAAATCGAATCCCATATTTGTTCCCTCGATGGACAGATATGGAGAATCATCGAGGTTGGCCCCATGGCTATCCCAAATGAAAAGGACGCTACAAAGCCTAAGCCAAAGATCGACTACACCGATGGAGACTGGAAGAAGCTAGAGAAGAATTGCAGAGCCAAGAAGATCCTTCACATGGCCCTTCTCCCCACAGATCTCAAGAAAATCATCGGCTACAAAACCGCCAAGGAGATTTGGGAAGCTCTAAGACGTCTCCATCATGAAAATGAAGATGTCAAGAAAAACATAATTCTTTCCTTGATGAAGGAGTACGATCAAATTTCTCAAGGAGAGGATGAGCACATTCAAGAGTTCTACTCCAGGTTCCAGGGGATCGTAGGTCAATTGGAGTTCCTTGATGAAGAGATGCCAGACTGAAAGCTCACTCATCACTTTATGCAAGGCCTCAACTCTCAGTGGGACGCAATTGCTCTCGCTCTATACTCCCAAACTGACGTCAAGTCTCTCACCATGGAAGAGGTTGTTGCCAAGCTTGAAAGCAACGCCTCTGTATACAACCACAAGATGAACAAAAAGGGAGAAGAGAAGGCTCAAAGCATTGCCTTGAAGGTTGAACGTGCCTTTGACCTATCTCAAGTTGAAGACGAAGATGAGGACGGTGATGAAGATGTGACTCTCATCACTAGAGCTATGAAGAAAATATGGTCTCAAAACAAGGGCACACAGAGTTCCTCCGAAGGGAACAGAGACATGAAGGATGTCGTTTGTTACCACTGCCAACACAAGGGACATTTTGCCAATAACTGCTTCAAGAAAAAGGTTGGTCACCCTCAGGTTCGTGAAGGGAAGCAAGCAATGGTCGTAACGTGGGGTGATTCCGACTCAGATGATGAAGATTTGTCACGCTCTAGGGATCTCTGCTTGATGGCCATAGAAGACCATGACAAATCAAAAGGCGGCATACAAGGAACTGATGTAAGTGAATCTGAACTCATCTCAAGCTTGAAAAGTAAATCAACAGAAAGCTTGATATCTTTTATTAAGAAACGTGTTCATGAGAATAGTCTTTTCAGTGAGCAAATTGAAGAAAAGGATGAATCGATCTCAAGTTTGATCGAAGAAAATCAGGGTTGGGCAGACAAAGTGCTCGAGCTTGAGAAAGGTTCATCTTTTCCTTCAAGTTCATGTGTCGAATGTCCTAAGCTCGCTGAGAAGATTACGTCTCTTGAGTCCTTTGTCTCCTCACTTGAGTCCGAGTCTTTAATGTTAAAACTTGGAAATGCAAAACTGTCTAGTGATCTAACCAAACTCAGTGAGGAACAGAAGGACAAGCCAAAAGGTATTGTCTTTGTTGCAGCCAAGAATGAAAAGAAGACTAAGTCAAAGGAAGTACCTCGCTTTGGGATTGGCTATCAACCAAAACTTCCTGTTGATGGCACCAAGTAAAAAGGCTCTAAAGTCGAAGGAAAGCAGTCTGTAAAAGAAAAAGGGGAAAGTTCCTCCGGAGGGAACAAAGGCAAAAACTGTTCAAACTCGACTGAGGAGGGAAAGGCTTGGTACCATGGACAGAAGGCTCATGCCATCTGGTTGAAGCAATCTCAAAGCAGTAAGTCCAAAAATATTGATTTTCATTCAAGGATTGCTAACAAAACAATTTGGCCTGGACAGAGCAAGTATGTTGATCTAAAGTGTCAAAGAGTATGTTGGTATTGTGGGCACTCTGGTCACTACAAACAAGAGTGCCTCCTGAAGAAACACAATGAGGAACTTGCTCGAACCACTAGGGAGAAAATGAATGTTAAACCTCCAGAAATCAAATATGTTGCTCTCATACCCAGAAAGCATAAGCTTGTCTGGGTTCGCAAGAACTAACTCTTTCTGTGCAGGATAAAGTGAGGAAAGTTCCCGGTATTTCACTCGTATTAAGTCCAGTTACCTGACAGGGAACAAAGCGAGTCTCACCTCACTTCTGCAGGAATGTTTGAGACTCAAAGGCCTGGTGACAAAGGTAAAAGAAATGGATATGTGGATAAGGACTTAATGACTGAAGTGTTCCGTGTTTGTACACTCAGGTACCATGTACATCGAGATAAGGCATCACTATGCAGAGAAAGATTGGCATCCAAGGAATTTCGTGGAACAAAGAATAAGAACGCCAATTTTCTCATTAGGGCACTAATTGGGGAACTCTACATTCAGTTTCATACGGAGCCTGGTTTGTTCCCTTAACCTTATGTCTATCGTGTGTTCCCTCAATGATTGGCTAAATTACATGGTAAAGTGTGAAAGGTTAATCATCATGTCTTGGTCTGCATTCATTCTCTTGATCATTTGTTGAAAGCCTTGCTTAGACTCATGCTAATACTTCACTTATGTGCAAAATCTCATGCATGATTCTCTATGCTATCTTGTTAATACATGATTCAGCTTTCTTTCGGCCTAAAAGAGTCAACTTGATGCATTGATCCCTCATTATAAGCCCAAATGATTGTTGACTCTACAACTTACCTTAGCCATCATGCTTGATGCTTCCTATGAGCCCCTCTAATCATCCACATCTGGGAGCCTCTCATTCATGATTAAACATTATTAAAAATTATCGTATATGTTTATGTGTGATGTTCTTTGTACCCTCTCTGGTAACATTACCCCCGCATCACACTCCTCTATTTTTTTCGGAAAGTCGAGAATACGAATTGTCGCCTCTGTGGTCTGTGGCTGGGATTTGACAGGTATGATGTGTAATGATGGCTTGCAACTGCTTGAGCAGTGTTCGTGCATAAAAGGTGATGTGGTGGTTGCGTGATGGTTGTTGCGCTTGAGATTTTGTGGGCTTTGATGGATTTGGACAGAATCTTTTACAAGATCTATTTTTGGAAGATATCTTATTGGTTGTGATCTTAGAAAAAGAAGGAAAGAGGAGGATTTGGAGTAATACCCTTTGCACTTGAAAAGATATGGAGAATGATTCTCGTGGTTACTCCCCTCCTACCTATATGGCGACTTCAGCAAAGTTACCTTATCGCTCCCTTGTACTGTTCCAAAAAAAAAAAACTGGAACATTCCAAGGTACACAAAGAGGCGACCAATGGATCCTTCTTCTACTGGTGGCTGGAGGCTTGTAACCTACACAAGGAGTAGTTTGTGTTACAAGAAGGTGTTGGTTGGGTCAAGGTTAGACGTGAGATGGAAGCTGGTGTGGAGGAAGAAGAGTCTGAAGGTGCAAACTCTGAGGGGGAACAAAAGGTGGAATCTGATTTGAGGAATGACCGTGAGAAGTTTGTCTCGCGCAATATCTCTGTTGGCAGAACAACAAAGGCGTCTTACGGAGTAAGTGAATGCCTAAATTGCTATTCATATTTCAGCTCCCTCTGCAGGCACCAGTGGTGCTTGATTCGTCTTTCTCTGGCTAACCAATCCCTCTTTTGTTCCCAGCACATCTTCCCCTACTACTTTGCTTTTCTTTGCTTCTGTTTCATGTGTTTGCAATGATTGGCATGTTAATCATATGTGTTACATGTGCTCATTTTGTTGTTGTCTTTACATGCAGTCTATGTTTGTGCGTTTCAATCTAATGCAAAAGGAGTTATTTTGCTTATCCTGCTGTGGTCTTTTTCTCTCTATCTCTTTACTTATGTTTTTGATGATGCCAAAAGGGGGAAAATGACAGGTAGCTTTGGTTGAGGGGGAACAGAACATGGTTTCATATGTTGCTGAGTTGAGGGGGAACTAATACTGCCTTAGTGGGAAGACTTTCTCTCCATAACTGTCTTTATCTCGTACGTGTATGCTTTATTGTCAAGGGTGTTTGTCACCATCAAAAAGGGGGAATTTGTTGAATTCTTTAGGTTTTGATGGTAACTGTTAGGAAACGGAACTCTGGAACTTAGGTTCCCCTGAGAGTTCCGTTTCTCAGTTTCTCTACTTTTGAAGATGACAAATATTATGATACTAATGTTTTATCTCAAAGATGTGTTTTAAGGAACCACAGGAATTTACCAAAGGCAGGAAAGCCAAACAGAACTAGGGAACCAAAGGAACAAGACAACTGAAGGAATCCAGAGGAACCCAGGTGTGCCCAGAAATGAAGCTTGCGACATTGCGATTCCCGAGAAATCTGGGGACACACAACCTCGGACAAAAGGAGTCGAAAACGACTTGTCCGAAGCTTCCAAAATTCTGCCAAGGTCCAAGAGCTAAAGAACAAGATGCCTAGAGAACCTCTACCTCGGACAGAGACGATGAAAGCGACAGGACATGAAGACGTCGCTGTCTAGAAGACGGTTCCCAAGCGGCCAGCTTAGTCAACCTCGGACGAAAGCGTTTGGACAATGACATTGCAAGGATCGTCTGAGGTAGTTGACCAACCAAGAGAGATTCAGAGCTGCCTAGGTTGTTTGCACATGCCAAGAATAACGTGAATCAAGGAGAACCACTCAATCTAGGGCAAGCTCAATCTGTGGGAACCCAGAGAGGATCGAGCTGCGAAGAAGCCTCTATAAAAGGAAGACTAACCCAAGGGTTATCTTCGAGCACAAAAACACGACTCACACTCATTAGCAAATATCTAGTGTGAAGCTCCAAACAAGATCATCAAAGCAAACCGAGATCAAGAGGAACCAGTCAAGGAAGAAGAGCTGAGTGCTAAGTTCCTGTGACTGTAAGTGATAGTTCCTAGGTGCGAAAGTCTGTTTCTTGGATTGATTATTGATTGTGTTAAGTTATCTAGGATTGTCTAACTGTGTGTAAGGCAAAGGAACTGTATGTTCGTTCCTAGGATAAGCTGTAACCAAAAGAGATAAGAAATCAAGAAGTAGACTTTGAAATCCTTTCGAAAGAAAGCTAGTGGTTTTTATCCTGGATTGCGAGTTGGCAATCAAAGGTTTCCACTATAAGGAACTGGTCATTTGTTTGATTGTTTATTTCCGCTGTGAAAGGAACTGAGAATTGATATTCTGAGTTCCTTAAATTTTTATCTAACAATCACGATCCCACAGTAACAAACATTCAACTAATCTGGGTACTAAGTGTTTCAGGAACAAAGACAGTTATTTCAGGGAACCATTGCAGCAAAGGATCACAGAGGGAACAAAGCTCTGTTCATGTGCTTTGTTACCTCTCAAGGAACAATAGTGACGAACAAGATCAAAGTTGCGAATGGAAGGAAGAAATCCAACGTGACGAGTATGGAAACAAATCACGGAGAATCACGCGGTCAAAGGATAGGATTTCGGCTGGAAGGATCTCGCCGAAAAGAAGATTTGGAGAGAGAATCTGAATGTATTATCTTAGGAAAACTTTCCTAAGATAATATATTTGGAGAGAGAAGAATCTTATCTTAATCCGTTAATGTTATCTTAGAAATTATTTCCTTAGATAATATCGGTTGTTAAGATAATATTCTTCAAATCAATTAATATCATCTTGTTACCAAGTTTAGGAAGATAGGATTATCTTGTTATGATTAGGGTTTGGTCGAGTTGTATTTATATGGGAATGTGGGATTCATTTCTACGTAACCACGACGAGGAAAAAGAAGAACTGAGAGCGTTCAGTTGAGAAGAAAAAGAGAGTGAAGTGTTTGTAAGTCTTTGAGGGTTGAGTTCGATTCATCGTTGTAGAAGAGGTTTCAAATCTAGGTGGGAAGTCTAGAGGTTGGAGTCCAGGATACAAGTGTAATCGAACAAAAAATCAATAAGACAAGTAGACGCTTCAAAATCCTCTCAAGCGGGAAGCTTGAAGGTAGTGGTTTTTCTTTGATTAGCTAGTTTTGCTAATTGGAGTTTCCACTATATATCGTGAGTTTGTTCTGTTATCTTTCTTGCTATTTTAATCCGTTGTGCCTTCTGTGGGAACAAAGCTTTTGTTCCCTCAGACGTTACTCTAACGATCCAACACGTCGATATGTCTTAAAGACACAATTAACCTCTCTAATGCACCGTTCCCATATGGGGAACGTCACATATCCTTAATGTCTCCCTCAGAATCTCAAGTATGCTTACACGAGTGTGTACTCCACACCCCCAAACCCGTGATGTAGCTAAGTGAGATCTTATAGTGTCGTATGAATCCCGATCACACCAAATGGCACTGTTCCGTATATGGGAACGGTCTCTTGATGACACTAAAATCACCAACACCACATACTCTTTTATTTTGAAATATGCGGGAATAAACAAACCATAAATTTTATGATATTTATCATAATCAGAATTAGAGGAAACTATTGTTCCTGCAATCTTTTAATCTACTCTCTCCGTTAATCTTGATTTGTCTTTATAATATTTTCACACATATTAAGGATAAATATTATTGTCCAAAATACCCATATTGAATTGTTTTTATTGATTACGCTTCTAGAAGAGTACATGGAAAATTAGAGTAAGAAAACCAGAAAATCTAAATTTTAAATTAATAATTACATTTTACAAGAATAAATTTGGTAAAACTTGACAAAAATAGATAAAAGGATAAATAATATTTAACAAAACAAAAGAATGACAAATAAAAATTAGGGTTGAGATCCGGTGAGGATGGAAAGGGATGAGAGGAATGAGGACGCATGAGAGCCGTTGGATGGGAAGCAAACAGAGTGCCCAGATCGCTTTTCAAAAAATCGGCAAAAATTCAACACAGCCGAATTATTCGTGAAAAAGACGGATTCGCGTGCATATGAAGTGCAGATTTGTGTGCATGCCAAATACACTACGGTGTGCACGTGAAATTCATTTTATGTGCATGTATAAAACGCGTGTATTCATATCGAATGAACAAAATGTGTGCACATGAAAACACGACTGTGTGCATGCAAAGTATACTATAAAGTATAGAGTGCATGTGAAGTGTACTACTGTGTGCATGTGACAATGGCATGTTTGTGCATGCGAAATGCACTACGTGCTACGTGCTACGTGTGTATGTGAAACAAGCATGTGTACAACGTAGGTGTGCACATGAAAATAACATATGTTTACATGTGAAAATGACTCAAAGCGTGTACGAAATAACATGTGTGCATACATATAAAAACCAACAAAAATAACCTACGTGTGCATACGGAATGACTTGTGTGTGCACATGGAAACAACATGTGTGTGCATGCGAAACAATGTATGTGTGCATACGGACCAAAATGCGTGTGCACACGGAACGCGTTTTTTTCGCGAAAAATTCGGCCGTGCCGAATTGTATCCGATTTTTTCCGAATTCTTTCCTTGGCTGATTTGGACGCTCTTTTTGTTGATCCGACGGTCTTGGGGTGTCCTTACTCCTTTCCTAAGCCTTCATCCTCACCTTATCTTTTCCCTAAAAATTAACATAGAGAATATTTAACAAGAATACATAGAACTTGGGTATTCCGCAGAGCGACAAGCATGATCAGATTGATTATCAATGCGGGTCCATGGCGCTAGAAGGCGAGTCTCGACTAGAGCCCCTTATTTTGCAACAATATATATCCATATATAACAATTTTTTTACACCTAAAAACATTTTTAAAAGACTAAATGTAGAATAATAGTGCACAATATTGGTCCACGTGGTTTACATATTGAAGGATCGTACGTGTTAGCAATCAGAGGGGATTGGGAGTCCAGTTCCTTAGCAGCGGAATAAGTAAACAATAACAGAATCAAGTCTAGTTCCTTAGAGTGGGAACCTTTGATAACCAACTAGTTATCCAGGATAAAACACACTACCTCTCTTTCAAGAGGATTTCAAAGTCTACTTCTTTTATTAATGCTTCGATTACAATCAACTAGGATAGAACACACAGATTAAAGTCTTAGACACACTAAGGACTCTCTACCTAGTTCGACCAAATCAAGCACACAAACAAGCAAGCGACTTACAGTTCTTCTTCAAAGAACTAAGCTATGTTTCTTCTTCCTAAGCAATGTGTATGAATGCGTAATTGTGAGAGAGTTTAATTACTCTATTTATGTAACTTAATTGATGGAAGAACTGAATCTCCAACAACTGAATTACACAAATAAAATAATCAAAAAGTAATCGGAAAGATAACATTTGTTACCAAATATAATCTCCCACGATTTTACACTTTTTTGTTTCCATAAAAGATATACTTTTAGCTCCTAAGATAATATAGAAACAGGATAATCTTTAACTTCTCTCTCTCCAAGTAAAGATCTACCTTAATCGGATCGCCGCCGCCCTTCATCTCTTGTTCCAAGCTCTTTCAGCGTCAGCGTCCTTCAGTTCCTTACGCCAGTTCCCAATTCTGGCATCTTGGTCTCTGTCTCGTGCTTCCAATTCCTGAGTTCCCTGTTCACCAACACTTATGGAAATATTAATAGCAAAAGTGTTTGTCATTATCAAAACTAGGAAAACTGAGAAAGGGAACTGGAGTTCTCAAAAGTTCACTTCCTAAAAATTTCCCCATTTTTGATGATGACAAACATGTAGAACCTGGCATATCAAAAATAGGCATGAATGATATATGAGGAAAAACAGAACATAACTAGATGTAGAATAATCATTAGTGAGTTGCATATTCCCCCTTAACAACCAACCAGGTTCCTTAATTCCCCCTTAAAGGAACAACCAGTTCAGAGTTCCTTTCATCCTATTAGTTCCAGATTGCCAAGTTCATTCCCCCTTTGGACATCATCGAAAAGAGTCAGTTAAATGAAGAACAAAGAGAATTTAGAGTGACAAATAGATTAATGCTGAACACTAGAGAAATGGCACTGTAATAAAAGTTAAAAGCAAATCAGAACAATTGCAAGGAACACAGAAATTTCATTAAACATAAGGAGATCACAGATAACATAGACAAAATAAACATAACACTCAGAGACACACAAAAAGGGATCAATATATGGAAGTGAGATCCTAGGGAACTAAGGTTCCGTGTCACTGAGTAGGGAATTGATCACTACACCAAACTACTTTTGCGCCTTCGCCTTGTCTTCAGCAAGCTTGCGGTTCACCAACTTTGCAATTTCCTCCACAAGAGCTGCAGACGTCTTCCACAACTCCACCACCATTTCATTGGTGAAGTTGCTTCCTTTTTCAACAGCGGCAACAACCTTGTCAAAACCCTCAACTAGGGCAACTTCGATTTGTCCTAAGCTGCTCAGAATAACATGGGTGTCGGGAACTAGGCGGGGGTCAGATTGGCCAGGCAGGGACTCTTCATTTTCCTTCTCTGTGTCTGATTCCTCATCCACATGTGCCTTGTGCATCAGACACCTTACTGTGGTCATGGTGAGAATGCGAGAGAATTGGGTCTCCGTAATTCCAGTGGGGTATAGCCCAAGGTGGCTCAGAATCTTCTTGATGACATGTGGGTAGGGAAGGGCATGGGTTGAGTGGCCCTTACAGAACTGCATGTGGGCTAGGGTGATGTGGGGCAAGTCGATTGGTTCTCCCAGAATGAGCTTCTCCATAAGCACGGCGTCACTGACCAACACTGTGTCCCTCTTTTCTTGACGAGGGACGATGTTCTTGATGAGGAAGGTATGTAGGATCTTCTTCTCAAGGCTCAAATACTTGGTGTGCAGTGGACTCTTAGATGGAAAGTTACCATCAAAAACAGTTTTGAGGATGGTCGTCTTGCGCTTTGATGGCCAGTTCCTCTTGATGATGACCCCAAAGCCTTTACCAGTGTCAAGCTCCAGCACAAACCCAATCACAGCAGCAGAGAGGGGAATCAAATTACCTCCCCAGGTGAGGATGGCGTCGTGTGCAGGCTGATCATCCTTAGCTGCGACAAATTGCATATTCTGGTAGAAGAGACGCACCAGATCCTTATTGACGGCAAACGGCTCCGGCACTAGTGTATCCCATCCTTGAATTTGAAGCTTGGCATAGGCGGAGGAGACGCTTTCGCCATCAGCAGTGCGCCAGAATTCCTCGCCGACAATGAGGGGCTCCAGAATGTTGCGAGAGGTGAGAGCCGGTGCCACTGGAAAGGGAACTTTGGACGGTAGAGAGGCTTGTTGAGATAGAGGTTGCTTGCCTTTAGCAGTCTTGGTGAGCTTCGCCTTCTTGGCCGGAGGGGCATCCTCTAGACGAAGAGAGGGGATGCCATGACCACCTTTAGCGGCACGACGTTTGACACGGCCTGCCACCGACTGGGAGTCGACAGGTTGCCTCAGAGATGTCGTCAGTGTGGGAAGCAGTTCCACATCAATGGGGGCGGCCTCCTGAGAAGGAGAGGATTGGTGAGAACCCTCCTTTGTCGGTGTAGGGGAGGCCTGCTTGGACGGAGTGTGCTCAGACGAGGCAGATTCGGATTTTTGGGCCTCAGGGACCGGTGGAGGCGCCGATCGAGCAGGTTCCGCCACAAGTGGGGGCACCAAGGAAGATGTTTTTGTTGGTGAAGCCACCTGGGAGGAGGAGGGAGTTACTTTCTGCTTTCTGTAAGCCTTCAGAATGGCAAGCTCATCGGCGGGGAGGTTTGGTAGACCAAAATCCATGGGAGCGGTTTAAAGGTGAGAGATTTGAGAAATTTTGAGGAGACGGCAGATTGTGAGGTGAGAGCAAAGAGAATTTGTGATCGGTGCCGCTTTAGGGTTGAACTTGTTTCCTTATATAATTTCTGGGCAAAATTATATCCAAAATAGCCGTTGTTGAATCTTTGCAAATAAGGGAACCCATAAATATCTCAAACGGCCACAATATCTTCTGCAACTGAAGGGAACTAATAAATCTTTCCATAACTTTTCCTTCAGAACAATCAAATCAATCGGGTCGCAAAATCAGCAGAAATCGCAGAGTATCAAACGGCTAGACGTGCAATAACTGCCCTTGGGAAGCGAACGCTGACAGAGCTCACATTTGAAATCCAGCCTTCGAAGCACAATTCCCAATTCCTTTCCTTAGTGTATGACACGGAACCGGGGATATATGGGTACATTTTATGTAGGGAACCAAGCAACACTCAATAAAAGTACATACCCATATAAATAAAATTAGGAAGGCAATTTTGACACTACAAAGACGATTCCCAGTGTGGACTAAAGAGGGATCATAAGGAATCATACAGTGTAGTCAGGCTTAGGACGGTTTATAGTCAATTATCATTTCGGCTTGTAATAGAGGATAGATGTGATCAAATTGACTATGATAAGGCCAACAAAGAGATGCAATCAAGATCAAATTATATCATAAAATCATGTGATCATGCAGGAGAGTTAAGAGCATGATTTAGAACAAATATTACAGGACATGCGAGGGCAGCACGAGAACAAATATCAACAATATTGTCAATGAAGTCATAGAAAAGATCAAATCTAGGCAAAGCAAGGGAACTAGTAAAGGCAACCGGAACTACTAGTTTATGGATATCATTCACAGAAGTAACCTAAAGGACTCATAACTCATAAGGTTCTCGATTCAATGCTTTGGTGAATATATCGGCAATTTGATCTCCAGTCCTACAATGTTCTAGTAGAATGTTCCCTTTTTCAACATGATCATGCAAGAAGTGATGCCTAATATCAATATGCTTAGTCCTAGTATGATGCACAAGATTCTTGAAGATGTTGATTGCACTAGTATTATTACAAAGAATCTTGAGAGGGCCAAAAGACATACCAAAGTCTGCAAGTTGTTGTTTGAGCCAGAGGATTTGGGAACAGAAGGCGGCATCTGCAATGTATTCATCTTCAGTGGTGGATAGAGCCACTGAGTTTTGTTTCTTCGATCCCCAAGAGACTAAGCATGGACCAAGGAACTGGGCCATTCCAGATGTGCTCTTTCGATCAACCAAGTAGCCTGCATAGTCTGCATCAGTGTATCCAAGAAGATTGAAGTGGCAATCCTTGGGGGTACCAAAGACATAGGTCGTCAGTTCCCTTGAGATAGTGAAATATGCGCTTCACTTCAGATAAGTGAGATTCTCTTGGATTAGCTTGAAACCTGGCACAAAGACAAATAGCAAACACAATATCTGGCCTACTAGCAGTTAGATACATCAAGGAACCAACCATGACACGATAAAGCTTCTCTTCCACTTTCTGTCCAGTGTGATCGGCGGTGAGGCGAGTTGCAGGGGAGATGGGGGTGGAGATGGCTTTGCTTGAATCCATTTTGAACTTCTTCAAGAGTTCCTTAAGATATTTCTGTTGATGGATTTGAATTCCATCGCCCTTCTGAGTAACTTGCAATCCCAAGAAGAAGGATAGTTCCCCAATCATACTCATTTCAAACTCGCTGCTCATGAGATTTTTGAACTTTTCTACAAGAGCCAAGTTAGTGGAACCAAAAATAATATCATTAATATATACTTGGACCACTAGAATCTCACCTTTAACTTCCAGAATAAAAAGAGTCTTGTCGATCACACCACGGCGATAGCCATTTGCTGTTAGGAACTGGGCAAGGCGATCGTACCAAGCACGAGGGGCTTGTTTTAGACCATAGAGAGCCTTGTAGAATGCCATTGAGAAATACAGTCTTCACGTCCATTTGATACAACTTGAACCCTTTGTGTGAAGCATATGCGATGAGTAGTCGTATAGCTTCCAGTCTGGCCACAGGGGCAAATGTTTCATCATAATCGATTCCTTCTTGTTGATTATAGCCTTGAGCAACTAAACGAGCCTTGTTTCTTGATACTGTACCAGAATCATCCAACTTGTTGCGAAAAACCCACCGAGTTCCTATGATGTGTCTGTTATGAGGGCGAGGAACTAGTCTCCAGACTTTGTTCCTCTCGAACTGGTGAAGTTCCTCTTGCATGGCAATGATCCAATCAGCATCCTTCAACGCCTCTGTGATGTTCTTTGGTTCTATAAGAGACAGAAAAGCATTGAACGCACAATAGGACATATCCTCAAATCCATACCTGACTGGGTGCTTGGTAGTTCTTTTGTCTCTATTAGGAACTAGCAAGTCAGTTCCCGGAGCCTCAACGTTTGTGGGAGCAGTAGCTGAGGAAGAAGCTATAGTAGGGTCGGCTTCAGGAGCTTGTTCCGTTCCCGAAGTAGTAGCATCAACTTCATCGGATGGGTTGGAGAGAACTGGAGCCGTAACAACAGCGTCTTGATGATTGGAGGGAACTGGGGTGCTGTCTGAGGATGTTGATTCCTTGGGCTCAACCAAAGTTGAGGGAACTGTGGGAGAGATGGTGCTAGAGATATTAGGATAGGAGTTGCGCTTTGGAGGAGATTCATCATCGGAATCTTCACTTGGTCGTTGAAACGGATCTTCTAAGGGAACTGAGGGATCCTGCACAGACTTTGAAGGCAATTTTTCATTGAAAATAACATGAATACTTTTCTCTACCTTTTTAGTCCGTTTGTTGAAGACCTTGTATGCTTTGCTACTAGAAGCATATCCGATGAAGATCCCTTCATCACTCTGTGGATCAAACTTCCCTAGATTATCTTTCCCATTGTTGTGAACAAAACATTTGCAGCCAAAAACTCTTAGATGAGCAATGTTGGGAACTTTGCCTCTTAGTAGCTCATAGGAAGTCTTCTCTAGCATGGGGCGTAGCATAGCCCGATTTAGAATATAGCATGCTGCATTAACCGCTTCTGCCCAGAAGGATTGAGAGAGTCCGCTCGAGATGAGCATGGTTCGAGCCATATCTTCCAAGGTTATGTTCTTTCTTTCAACAACTCTGTTCTGTTGTAGAGTGTAGAGAGCTGAGAAATTATGATCAACTCCGTGTTCCCTGCAAAAGGTTAGAAAATCTCCATTATCGAACTCAGTTCCATGATCGGAACGAATGGCTCGAAGAGATACATTCAAGGATTTTTCAAGTAAGGGAACTAGCTCGCTAAACCTATCAAAGACTTCACTCTTAGATTTTATAAATAATGTCCAAGTGAATCTAGAGAAGTCATCAACAAGTACAAGAATATACCTGTTACCACCAATGCTTTGAACTCGCATAGGACCACAGAGATCCATGTGAATGAGTTCAAGAGGTTTAGAAGAGCTTACCATTGTTTTGGACTTGAAGGAACTACGAACCTGTTTCCCTTGAACACAGTCAGAACAGATTTCTGACTTTTCAGCGTTGATTTTGGGAAGACCACGAACAAGTTCCTTTTGATGTAGCTTGTGGATGAGCTTGTTACTAGCATGGCCAAGTCGCTGATGCCATAAAGTCGTCTGGTCTTCAATTGACGAGAGGCATAGTTTCTCGTTGGGAATGAACTTCGGATCAATAACGTAGACGTTGTTGAATCTTTTGCTTTTTAAGATGATAGTTCCCTTTCTGTCTTCCATGAAGCATTATTTAGAGGTAAAGCGAACCTCATTTCTTCCTTGATCACACAGCTGTGACACACTAATTAGATCAAAACCTAAATTTTCCACAAGGTTAACGTTACTTACCTTGATGTGATCAGTGAGATGCACGCTTCCAGTTCCACAGATTGTTCCCTTTCTCTTATCTCCGAAGGAGATGGTACCTCCTCGGTGTTTCTGAAGTGACGACATTTTTCTTCTACTTCCGGTCATATGGCACGAGCAACCATTATCTATGTACAATTTGTCTTGTTGTCGCACTTCGTCCTACACAAGGGAACTCAAACTTTTTAAACCCAGCTAAGCTTAGATTTTCTGGGAGAATGAGGTTGAAATCTTTGTTGTGGGTTAGAAGCAGGAACAAAATAATAAGGATCATTCAAATCATTTATGGTATGCATCTTTTTCTTATTATTCATTTTCTGGTTCCTTTTCCTAGCATTTTCTTCCATTTGTCTTTTCTTGTGAATGCACTCATGAATATAATGACCATTTTTACCACAATGCAAGCAAACACGATTGTAGACGACGTGACCATACTTACCATGACCAGGTCGGAATGGTCTTTTTTGCTTTCTCTGCTCAAAGTTAACTTTCTTACCTTTAGTTCCTTGAGCTTGGTCAATATACATCTTGTGAGCATTCTAACCATCGAACCAAGTTTGATTCTCTTTAGGCTTCTGTTCTAGCACTTTTACCTTTTCTTCTAGGAACTGGTTTTTGTCACGAGAATTTTGTAAAGCACAATTGAGAGTTTCATTTTTCTCTACCAGTTCCCTTCTTAGTTTCTCGTTCTCAGCAGAGCATGTTTCCTCATAATCATTATTACCAGGATAACCAAGACCATATCGTTGCTTAACAAACACAGTTTGATTCACAGTTTTCTCATTTATAGAGTGAGTGAGATGATCAAGTTTGTTCATTATTTCAGCAAGCATAGAAGAGGTGTTCTTTTCAGAGTCGGTGGGAGGAACAATAGGATTGTCAGCATGCATGGGTTCATTTTTAACAGTGATGCAAGAATCACACTTCCTAGAAGAATTAGCAAGTAATTTCTCAGTTTCATCAAGTTTCTTACTTCAAACCGAGTTTTCAGTGGATAAGCAAGAGATTTCATCTTCATATTCTTCTAGTTTCTCTTGAAGGGAACTATTTTTCTTTCCAAGTTTCTTAATGATTTTTATCAATTGTTTCTTATCACATTCAAGAAGAGACTTAGTAAAGTCAGAAGAAGATACCTCAGAGTCGTCCGATTCAGATGAATCTTCTTTCGCCATTAGGCATCTTCCTCCAGAAGTTCCATTCATGTCCAGTTCCCCTTCAGAGTCTTATGAGTCGTCTCCAAAGGTAGCAAAGAGAGCTTTCTTCTGCATAGGCTTGTCATCATCATTGGAGTTCTTAGGGCAGTTCCTAGCAAGATGTCCTCTTTCCTTGCATTGATAGCAAGCATATTCAGAGAGGTCTCTCTTTTGGAAGTTTTTCTTGAACTTTCCCTTGATGAAGTGCTTCTTGATGTGCTTAGTAACCAAGGCTGTCATCTCATCCTCTTCTTCTTCGAGATCTGAGTTTTCTTCCTCCATTTCCAACCTGGAAAAAGCCTTTGAGATTTTTAAGGCGATTCACTTCTCCATCTTCTTGGCGAAGCTTGCTTTGAGTGCCTCCATTTCTTCAACTTCAAGTTTCCCTATGATTTGAGTTAAGGGAAGGCCTTGAATACCAGGAGTGGTCTTTAGCACTCTTTTGATGAGATTGAACTTGGAGTTGAGTCCGTTGATAACGACTAGGGATTTGGACCATTCGTCAAGTGTACCTCCAGCATTGACGAGTTTGGTGACAAGTCTAGTGAAACGCGAGTGATACTGGGAGACGTTCTCTGTTTCCAGCATCTCGAAAGTGTGGTACTCTCCTTCTAGAGCGAACTTTCTGCTTTGTTTGAGTTCCTCACTTCCTTCATGCATTTCCTTGAGGACTTTCCAGATGCCCTTAGCAATTGCAATTCCTATCACATTGTCCATGTCCTCCCTTGTTAACCCATTAAGAATGAGTTGACGAGCTTTATCATTCTTCTCTTTGATGGTATAGTACTCAGGCTTCCAGTCAGATCCGCAAGGATAACTCCATCACCATTTTCAATCACGCGCCAACAGTGATAGTCCATGGTTTGGATGTAGTTGGTCATGCATTTCTCCCACCATTCTTCTTCTCCCTTCTTTCGGATGTGGGGCTTGTTGATGGAGATTCCCAAACTGAATTCGCTTGAACTAGTCATCTTGAAATCTGTAAACTAACAAAAATCTAGAGCGTCTGCTCTGATACCAATTGTTGGATCATACGTGTTAGCAATCAGAGGGAACTGAGAGTCCAGTTCCTTAGCAGCGGAATAAGTAAACAATAACATAATCAAGTCCAGTTCCTTAGAGTGGGAACCTTTGATAACCAACTAGTTATCCATGATAAAACCCACTACCTCTCTTTCAAGAGGATTTCAAAATCTACTTCTTTTATTAATGCTTCGATTACAATCAACTAGGATAGAACACACAGATTAAAGTCTTACACACACTAAGGACTCTCTACCTAGTTCGACCAAATCAAGCACACAAACAAGCAAGCGACTTACAGTTCTTCTTCAAAGAACTAAGCTCTGTTTCTTCTTCGTAAGCAATGTGTATGAATGCGTAATTGTGTAGGATCGTGATTGTTAGATTAATAATCAGGGAACTGAGAACACAGTTTACAGTTCCCTTCGCAGCGGAAATAAACAATTAACTAAATGAACAAGTTCCTTATAGTGGAAACCTTCGATTGCCAACTAGCAATCTAGGATAAAAACCACTACCTTTCTTTGAAAGGATTTTAAAGTCTACTTCTTGATTTCTTATCTCTTTTGGTTACAGCTTATCCTAGGAACGAACACACAGTTCATTTGCCTTACACACAGTTAGACAATCCTAGATAACTTAACACAATCAATAATCAATCCAAGAAACAGACTTTTCGCACCTAGGAACTATCACTTACAGTCACAGGAACTTAGCACTCAGCTCTTCTTCCTTGACTGGTTCCTCTTGATCTCGGTTTGCTTTGATGATCTTGTTTGAAGCTTCACACTTTGATGTTTGCTATGAAGTGTGTTTCTATTGTGAATGCTTAAAGATAACCCTTGGGTTAGTCTTCCTTTTATAGAGGATTCTTCACAGCTCGATCCTCTCTTGGTTCCCACGGATTGAGCTTGCCCTAGGATTGGTGGTTCTCCTTGATCAACGTTGTTCTTGGCATGTGCAAACAACCTAGGCAGCTCAGAATCTCTCTTGGTTGGTCAACTATCTCAGACGAGCCTTGTGGTGTCGTTGTCAAAACGCTTTCGTCCGAGGTTGAGTAAGCTGGCCGCTTGGGAACCGTCTGCTGGACAGCGACGTCTTCATGTGCTGTCGCTTTCATCGTCTCTGTCCGAGGTAGAGGTTCTCTAGGCATCTTGTTCTTTAGCTCTTGGACCTTGGCAGACTTTTGGAAGCTTCTCTCAAGTCGCTTTCACCTCCTTTTGTTCGAGGTTTGGTGTTCCCAGATTTCTCGGGAATCGCAATGTCACAAGCTCCATTTCTGGGCACACCTGGGTTCCTCTGGATTCCTTCAGCTGTCTTGTTCCTTTGGTTCCCTTGTTCTGTTTGGCTTTCCTGCCTTCGGTATATTCCTGTGGTTCCTTAAAACACATCTTTGAGATAAAACATTAGTATCATAATATTTGTCATCTTCCAAAGTAGAGAAACTGAGGAAAGGAACTCTCAGGGGAACCGAAGTTCCAGAGTTCCGTTTCCTAACAATTTTTCCCTTTTTGATGATGACAAATATAAGGAACCTGGCAACATAATAGGGACATGAAATTCATGAGACCATATTGAGATAACGGGATTTACAACATTACAGATTAGTGATAGAACATTCAATGGTTGCAAATTCCCCCTAAGCACGTGAACAAGTTTATTTCAAATTCCCCCTTAGAAATAGAACTAGTTCAGAGTTCCTATTAATTCAATAGTCTCCAAAGTTCAAGGTTCCTATCCTTTTCTTCCCCCTTTTGACATCATCGAAAAGATTAAGTATGAGTTAAGAACAGGATATCGGAGTGAATATGCGATTGCAGCAAGCCCATAAAGTGTCATAATGAAAACTTAAGGCGAAGACAAATGAGCATGGGAACGAAACTGAAGATAATCATTAAAAACTTCACTTATCATTGATCAAACACACAAAATACCACAAGCAAACAACAAACAACCGACAATACAGACAACAGATAGCAAGGAAAACAACAAAAGCAATCTGAAGAAAGACAACAAAAGGGATAGAAGAGGGGAGTAGGATCCTAAGGGAAACTACTAGCTCGATGTGGCGTTGCAGCACTGGGAACCTAGAATAACCGTTCCTATGGCGTAGTAGCGGCCTCTTCTTCTGCATCCTTGTCGTCGGTTCCTACATTTTGGCCCGCGGCCTGATGAGCACTGATTGCACCTTGCCAATCTTTCTGCAGAACGTCCACCAGACTCTCGACAGCAGAACTGATACGCCCCAACTCTCTTACTTGATCATGGATGGCGACCGTGTTGGTAGTCGAGCCTTCCAAGATAGCTTTTTCAATACGATCCAACGCAAGGAGGATCGCAGAGGAGTCTGAAGAGGGGGGTTGCTGAGGGTGGGAACTGGAACGGCCCTGGGAACCCGCCTTTTCCTTAGGCGGGATTTCTTCTGTTTCAGCAGGGTTGGGTTGTTGTTCCTTAGATTTCAGCTTCCGAACTGTGTGTAACGTAAGACATTTTCTGTAGGCAGTCTCGGGGAAGTCTTCTGGGTACTGATTGAGGTTGGAGAGTAGCCTTTTGATGATGTGAGGGAAGGGTAAAGCATGGGAGTCATGAGATGCACAGAATTGCATGTGAGCCAGCACAATACGGGGAAGATCCAACTGAACGCCGGAGAGCACTTTGTCCATGTAGATGGCGTCGGTGATGAGGACTTCGTTCTTGTGCTCTTGCATGGGAACCAAGTTGCGAGTGATCCAAAAATGCAGTAGCCGGTTTGCAATGGAGAGATCCTTCGTCTCCAAAGATGAGGGGGATGCGCCATCATAAATTTTCTTGACGATTGCTCCTTTGGACTTGAAGCCCTTTCCCTTGGGCCATCCCTTCTTCTGAGGCAGAATGCCAAACCCAGATCTCGACTCAATCCCTAGAGCAGACGCGGTTAGATTGGCGGACAAGGGAAAGCTGGTTCCCTTCCATATGAGAATGGCGTCGTGACAGGGAGAGTTCTCCTTCTGAGGTACAAACTCCATGGACTGGTAAAACATCCGGACAACCTCGTCGGAAGCAGAGAAGGGCTCGCACAGCATCTCGTCCCACCCTTGGAACTGCAGCAGAGAGTGGAACTCATCCAAAGCTTCTCCATAGAGTTCCTCATCCTCTTCTTCTAACGCCTGGGTCCAGAATTCTCTGCCGATAATGAGAGGTTTTAGGATCTTCCTTTTGGAGAAGGAAGAGGAGACAGAGAGGGTGGTGGTTTTGGCCCTTTTGTGGATTTGGTTTCATAGGGAACAATGGCTTGGGAGCTTCTCTTCCTCTGTTGCATTCTTGTGGCGACAGAGGGGCCTGGGTTGGAAGTTTTGGATTTGAGGCTGATTGGGGAAGGCTCGGGGCTAGGGATCACTTGAAGGGATTTATCCGGAGAGGAATCATGCGACCCGCTTTCAGAAACTGATTTTGTGACTGATTCTGAAGCCAAAGTGATGGCTTGCTTCTCTTCTTTGGGCATGGTTGGTTCCTCTTCCACCTTTTCCTTAGCCTTTGGTGGTTCCTCAAGCTTCTCTTCTGGTTTCTCTGCCGGTTTCGCCACAGGGTTCTCTTTGGGGAGGGATTTTTGAGAGGTGGAGGAAGAAACAGGCTTGGAGGAGGAGGCTTTAGCCTTCTTTTCGCGAAAGGCTTGAAGAAAAGCAGCCTTTTCTTCATCCATAACAACGAGTGGGTTAGGGTTGGCCATTTGAGAGGAGCTAAGAGGATTGCTGTGAGAAAAGAAAAAGAGGTAGAAGATCAGAGAGATGGAGAGCTTGGGTGATCAATTCAGAGCAACTGAGCACCTCTTTAAGGGCGCTGAAGATCTGGGATGGCCAAGAGCTGAGGTGACCGTTGAAGCAAATCCAGCCGTTGAGAAGATCAAGGCAAATCCGAAGCATTGAAGAGAGTTGCAGCTTTTTTGGAACGGCTAATTTAAATTCAAAATATGACCCATTCCGAGAAGAGGGAGGTCTGCCACTGATGAGACATGCCTTATCCCTGCCAATATGCCATAAATAGCGTCTGGGAGAGCCAAGCGAGCCGTTGGAGAGACGCGATGTTCTGGTTCCTTTCTGGCGACATTTTCAGCGAGCTAGAGGAATGTATGGGAACCTTTGGTGTGGGTGGAGACAAAGGAACCAAAAACAGTACGTTCCCATACAATGAATCAGGGTAGGCTTTTTATCGCATTGTACAATAATTCTCAGAGAAGGTTTAGAGATGGATCATAGAGAATTAAATTGAGCAAGAAGGCAAGGGTAGGTCTTAGTACACAATCATCATTTCAGCTTGTAATGTTGGGTTAGAAATATGATCAGATTGTGACTTTTGGGCCATCAAAGAAATTTGAACAATGAGGAGTTGAGAAATAATGATAATCAAAAGGAAACGAACCAGAAAAATTTATCTAAGCCTTTATAAGAAGCCATTATGACAAGAACGGTTTGTAGCAAAAGATATAACACAAGGACATCAAGACTCAACAAGTTAAATATCTTAAACTAGTCAATCAGGGGAACTCGGAAAGAATTCTCAGAACTAAGGTCACTACTGAGTAATAGGAATCATTCCTAGTTCCAATCTGAGGTTCTCAAAAGGAACTCTATTCAATGCCTTGGTGAATATATCTGCAATTTGATCTTCAGTTCTACAAAATTTCATAATGATATTTCCCTTCTCAACATGATCTCTAAGAAAATGATGTCTAATGTCAATATGCTTGGTCCTAGTATGATGCACAGGATTCTTAGAAATGTTTATAGCACTAGTGTTGTCACAAAGAATAGTGAGAGGGTCATAAGACATACCAAAGTCCGCGAGTTGTTGCTTTAGCCAGAGAAGTTGGGAACAACAAGAGGCAGCTGCAATGTACTCGGATTCTGTGGTGGAGAGGGAGACTGAAACTTGTTTCTTTGATCCCCATGACACAAGGCAAGGGCCTAGGAACTGTGTCATTCCAGAAGTGCTCTTTCTATCCACCAAATATCCAGCATAATCAGCATCAGTGAAACCCATGAGCTCAAGGGGACATTCTTTGAGGTACCAAATGCAGAGATCGTCAGTTCCCTTGAGATATCGAAGTATTCTCTTCACAGCAGCCAAGTGGGTTTCTCTCGGACAAGATTGGAACCTAGCACACAAGCCAACAGCAAAGACAATGTCTGGTCGACTAGCGGTTAGGTACATGAGTGAGCCTATCATACCTCTATAGAGCTTCTCCTCCACTAGAGGACTCGAGTGGTCCTTATCCAGATGGGCAATGGTGGATATGGGAGTGGAGAGAGACTTGCATGAATCCAATTTGAACTTCTTCAGTAGTTCCCTGACATACTTCTGTTGGTGGATTTGAATACCATCTTCCTTTTGAGTGATTTGTAATCCGAGGAAGAATGTGAGTTCCCCAATTAAACTCATTTCAAATTCACTGCTCATCAAGTCTTTGAACTTGTCTACAAGGGACAGGTTAGTGGAACCAAAAATGATATCATCAACATAGATTTGAACCACTAAGATGTTACCTTCTTCTTCTAGGATGAAGAGAGTCTTATCAATAACTCCACGCCTGTAGCCATTTGAGAGTAGGAACTGGGCAAGACGATCATACCAAGCTCTGGGAGTTTGCTTGAGGCCATAGAGTGCCTTGTCTAGAAAGTAGACATGATCTGGATGATCGTCGTCTTCGAAACCAGGAGGTTGCTTGACATAGACTTCTTCTTGAAGAATTCCATTGAGGAAGGTTGTCTTCACATCCATTTGGAACAACTTGAACCCTTTGTGAGATGCGAAGGCAATCAACAACCTTATTGCTTCGATCCTTGCCATTGGAGCATAGGTTTCATCATAGTCAATTCCTTCTTGTTGATTGTATCCTTGAGCCACAAGTCTTGCTTTGTTCCTTATCACAGCTCCTGTATCATCTAGCTTGTTTCTGAAAACCCATCCGGTTCCTATGATGTGCTTATCCTTGGGGCGAGGAACCAGATGCCAGACTTTGTTCCTTTCAAATTGATGAAGCTCCTCTTGCATGGCTTGGATCCAGTCCGCATCCTTCAGTGCCTCACCTATGTTCTTTGGTTCCACAATAGACAAAAAGGCATTAAAGGCAAAGAAAGTTAGATGTTCGTACCTGACTGGAGGCTTGACGACTCTTCTTTCTCTGTTGGAAGCCAAAGTATTTGATGTGGAGACGTTCTGAGTTGAGCATTCAGCTTCCTGGTTGGGGTCACCTTCTCCATTGAAGAACATGTGGGAAGATGAATCATTGAGATCTCCACAGATATTGTCGTCATGCTCATGGTTCCCAGAAATGCATTGTTGTTCATTATCCATGGGAACTGGTGGAGGAGCCATTGGAGGGTTCCGTTCAGTAGGGCAGGAACTGGGAGGAGTGACATCTTCATCTGGATCTTCTTGGGATGACTTGGGAAACGGATCTTCAAAGGAACTGGTGGTGTTCTGCACAATCTTTCCAAGTGATTTTTCATTAAAAATAACATGAACACTTTCTTCTACCTTTTTAGTCCTTTTGTTGAAGACCTTGTATGCCTTGCTGCCTGAGGCATATCCAATGAAGATTCCTTCATCACTTCTTGGGTCGAACTTGCCAAGATTGTCCTTCCCATTGTTGTGCACAAAGCACTTGCATCCGAACACCCTTAGATGAGAAATGTTAGGAACTCTTCCTCTTAGGAGTTCATAGGGTGTCTTCTCTGTGATAGGGCGAAGCATGGCTCTATTGATGATGTAGCATGCTGTGTTGATCGCCTCAGCCCAAAAGGATTGGGAGAGTCCACTTGAGATCAACATAGTTCGAGCCATGTCTTCCAAGGTCCTATTCTTTCTCTCCACTACTCCATTTTGTTGAGGAGTGTATGGTGCAGAGAAGTTGTGATCAATGTCATGCTCACTGCAAAAGGTTAGAAATTCTCCATTTTCGAATTCGGTACCATGGTCAGATCGAATAGCATTAAGTGAGCAATCAAGGGATTTTTCTAACAAAGGAACCAGGTCTTTAAAGCGATCAATGACTTCACTTTTAGATTTAATGAAAATGGTCCAAGTAAAGCGAGAGAAGTCATCGACAATAACAAAAATATACTTGTTCCCTCCTAGGCTTTGAACTCTCATGGGTCCACAAAGATCCATGTGGATGAGCTCAAGAGGCCTTGAGGTGCTTACCATGTTTTTGGATTTGAAGGAACTACGAGCCTGTTTTCCTTTTACACAGTCAGAGCATGGTTCCTTAGATGTGCCACTCAGCTTTGGCAATCCTCTGACTAGTTCCTTTGAGTGTAGCTTTTGAATCAGCTTGGTGCTAGCATGACCGAGGCGTTGGTGCCACAACTCAGCTTGGTCATTCACGGTTGAGAGACACAGTTTCTCCTTGGGGACGAAGGATGGGTCAACAATGTAAACATTGTTGAATCTCTTTCCTTTTAGGATGATTTGTCCCGAGGAGTCAAGAACTGAGCATTCGTTTGATCTAAATCTGACTTCATTGTCTCCTTGATCACACAGTTGTGACACACTTATTAGATCAAAACCAAGACTATCAACAAGGTGAACTTTATTTACCTGAATGTGATCGTTAAGCTTCACAGTTCCTATTCCATAGATTTTCCCTTTGCTTTTGTCTCCAAAGGATATGTTCCCTCCTTGGAGAGGTTGAAGAGAGGTCATTTGATTTCTTTTTCCGGTCATATGGCATGAGCAACCACTGTCAATGTACCATAGTTGGGGTTGCCTCTCTTCTTTCTGCACATAAGGGAACTAAGATTTCTGAACCCAGCGAAGCTTGGCTTTACTGGGGGGATTAGCATTTCGAGTCTGTGAATAATCAGGGAGTTGGTTCCTTTCCTGGTGATAAGCACTTTTCTCCCTTTCAAAGTTCCTTTTCTTAGCACAATCAGTGTTGTAATGGCCATTCTTACCACAGTAGGTACATAAGCGGTTGTAGACAACATGACCATACTTTCCTTTCCCTGGCCTAAAAGGTTTTTCATTTATTTTGTTGAAATCAATATTGTTTTTAACCTTACTATTGGCCATGTCAACATACTTTTTGTGAGCAAAAGAATTGGTGAACCATTGATTTTCAGGAGTCATTTTTTTCTTTTCCTTTTGGTTCCTTCTTAGGGCTTTGAGAACCTTTATTGAGACGTTTGGCAACCTCAGCCTTGTTCTCAAGCACCATGATCTTCTCTGATAGGAATTGATTCCTGTCACGAGAGGTGGCAAGAGCAATGCTGAGGTTCTCATTCATCTCAACAAGTTCTCGTCTAGCTTTTTCATCTTCAGCATCATTGTTATCCTTGTTGTTGACACATCCTATTCCATGGCGTTGTCTCACAAAAACAGTTTGATTTATTGTCTTTTCATTAATAGAATCAGTGAGGATGTCCAATCTATCAATTATGGATTGAAGCATGTCTTTTCCAAGTAAATTAGCATGCAAGGGAACTGTGACAGAGTCTATGCTAGTTTCATCACAAGATTTGCAGATTTTAAGGTGACTAGCATGCACGTTCCTAATTTCAATCAGTTTGGAGTGAGTTTCAGCTAGGTCTTTCTCAGTTTCATCAAGTTTCTTACTCCAAACAGAATTCTCAACAGTTAAGCCTGCAATTTCATCTTCACAATCATCAAGTTTCTGTTGAAGGGAACTGGTTTCCTTTCCTAGTTTCTTTATGATCTTAAGAAGTTGTTTCTTATCACAATCAACTAGGGATTTTAAGAGATCATCAGAAGTTACCTCAAGGTCTTCTGAGTCGCTTGAGTCTCCTTTTGCCATGAGACATCTTCCTCCAGAGAAGCCGCTCAGATCCAGTTCCTCATCTGAGTTTTCTCCCCATGAGGCTACGAGAGCCTTCTTTCTCTGAGGTTTTTCTTCTTCCTTGGAGTCTTCCTTGTTGGGACAGTTCTTAGCGTAGTGTCCCTTCTCTTTGCACTCGTAACAAGAGACTTACTTTAGATCCCTTCTGGGTCCGTTGTAGGAGGAACTCCCCTTTTGGAACCTTCCCTTCACAAAGAATTTTTTGATATTCTTTGAGAAGAGGGATGTTAGCTCGTCCTCCTCTTCTTCCAAATCTGAGTTCTCTTGCTCCATCTCAAGCTTTGAGAAAGCTTTGGAGATTTTAAGGGCGATTCCTTTCTCCAGTTTCTTATCGGCATTGGCTTTAGTGTATTCTCCTTCTTCAACTTCCAGTTTCCCTATGACTTGGGTCAAGGGAAGGGATTGGATGCCTGGAGTGTTCTTCATGATTCCTTTGAGAAGGGTGAACTTGGAGTTGAGTCCATTGATGATCACTAAGGACTTGGAAACTTCATCAAGATCAACTCTTGCCGCCGTCAACTTTCCAATTAATCTGTTGAAGCGAGAGTAGTACTCTGAGATGGTCTCAGTTTTCATCATTTTGAAGGTGTGGTATTCTCCTTCCAAAGCAAACTTTCTGCTTTGCTTTAGTTCCTCACTTCCTTCATGCATCTCCTTGAGAGCTTTTCACATCTCTTTGGCCGTCTTGATTCCTATGACCTTGTCCATGTCCTCTCTGTCCAATCCATTGAGGATGAACTGTCTGGCCTTGGCATTCTTCTCCATGATAACATAGTGTTCTGGTTTCCAATCTTCTTCCTTCATGGTGAGGTCGACATAGCCATCTCCATTTTCGACTATCCTCCAGCATTGGTAGTCGTTGGTCTTGATGTGGCTTTCCATGCACTTTTCCCACCATGTTTCTTCTCCTTTCTTTCGGAGATGTGGCTTGTTTGTGGAGATTCCGAGCTCAAACTTGCTTGGTTGAGACATGATCTGCAAACTTATCAAAGATCTAGAGCTTTTCCTGCTCTGATACCAATTGTAGGATCGTGATTGTTAGATTAATAATCAGGGAACTGAGAACACAGTTTACAGTTCCCTTCGCAGCGGAAATAAACAATTAACTAAATGAACAAGTTCCTTATAGTGGAAACCTTCGATTGCCAACTAGCAATCTAGGATAAAAACCACTACCTTTCTTTGAAAGGATTTTAAAGTCTACTTCTTGATTTCTTATCTCTTTTGGTTACAACTTATCCTAGGAACGAACACACAGTTCCTTTGCCTTACACACAGTTAGACAATCCTAGATAACTTAACACAATCAATAATCAATCCAAGAAACAGACTTTTCGCACCTAGGAACTATCACTTACAGTCACAGGAACTTAGCACTCAGCTCTTCTTCCTTGACTGGTTCCTCTTGATCTCGGTTTGCTTTGATGATCTTGTTTGAAGCTTCACACTTTGATGTTTGCTATGAAGTGTGTTTCTATTGTGAATGCTTAAAGATAACCCTTGGGTTAGTCTTCCTTTTATAGAGGATTCTTCGCAGCTCGATCCTCTCTTGGTTCCCACAGATTGAGCTTGCCCTAGGATTGGTGGTTCTCCTTGATCCACGTTGTTCTTGGCATGTGCAAACAACCTAGGCAGCTCAGAATCTCTCTTGGTTGGTCAACTACCTCAGACGAGCCTTGTGGTGTCGTTGTCAAAACGCTTTCGTCCGAGGTTGAGTAAGCTGGCCGCTTGGGAACCGTCTGCTGGACAACGACGTCTTCATGTGCTGTCGCTTTCATCGTCTATGTCCGAGGTAGAGGTTCTCTAGGCATCTTGTTCTTTAGCTCTTGGACCTTGGCAGACTTTTGGAAGCTTCTCTCAAGTCGTTTTCACCTCCTTTTGTCTGAGGTTTGGTGTTCCCAGATTTCTCGGGAATCGCAATGTCACAAGCTCCATTTCTCGGCACACCTGGGTTCCTCTGGATTCCTTCAGCTGTCTTGTTCCTTTGGTTCCCTTGTTCTGTTTGGCTTTCCTGCCTTCGGTATATTCCTGTGGTTCCTTAAAACACATCTTTGAGATAAAACATTAGTATCATAATATTTGTCATCTTCAAAAGTAGAGAAACTGAGGAAAGGAACTCTCAGGGGAACCGAAGTTCCAGAGTTCTGTTTCCTAACAAATTGTGAGAGAGTTTAATTACTCTATTTATATAACTTAATTGATGGAAGAACCGAATCCCCAACAACTGAATTACACAAATAAAATAATCAAAAAGTAATCGAAAAGATAACATTTGTTACCAAATATAATCTCCCACGATTTTACACTTTTTCTTTTCCATAAAAGATATACTTTTAGCTCCTAAGATAATATGGAAACAGGATAATCTTTAACTTCTCTCTCTCCAAGTAAAGATCTACCCTAATCGGATCGCCATCGCCCTTCATCTCTTGTTCCAAGCTCTTTCAGTGCCAGCGTCCTTTAGTTCCGTATGCCAGTTCCCAATTCTGGCATCTTGGTCTATGTCTCATGCTTCCAATTCTTGAGTTTCCTGTTCACCAACACTTATTAATAGCAAAAGTGTTTGTCATTATCAAAACTAGGAAAACTGATGAAGGGAACTGGAGTTCCCAAAAGTTCACTTCCTAACACATATACTATGTAATATCTATTGTGCACCATGAGGGGCGGAGTGGCGGACCTATATGAGGCCTAGTGGGAGTTGTAGTTCTCGATCAATTGAATTTTAAGAAATAAAAAATAGTTTTTTGAATTTTTTCAAACAATTTTTTGAATTTTTTCTTAATTTTTTTTAAACAATTTTCAGAGAAATTTATGTATTTTTTAAAAATATTTTTTATATAGGATTTGTTATGCATAATCTTCAAAATACTAAAAAGAACACAACTACACCCAAATTTGCACACAAATCTTTCAATAAAAATGTAATATTTTCTCTATATTTATCCTTATTGGTGTTAAAAAATCTAAAATTTGGGGTTTATAAATTTGCAAATTTCAAAATCAATTTTTTATACAAATTTGTTGAAATTACAATGTGAAAATAGTAAGTAATGATGAAATTTATTCAAATTATGTAATATTTGGATTGATTTTGAGTAAGTTCCATTTGAGGTTCAAATATAAGGTTTGTTGTTTAAAATTGAGATTGTTAGATGATAGACTTAAATATATTCTGTATAAATAACGATAAACTTCTATTGTGTAAACGTACTGCAATAAACATCAAAAAATAGAAGTTCTGTAGCGTTTAATTAAGATAGATTAATAGGCGCGGATATATTTTCTCATGCGAATGTGCGAATGAATGCACATTCCGGTACAATTACAATGCACATTTTTAATATTGTTACGATGTGTATTGAAGAATACATTGTGAGGCATGTATCCACTATTTTGACAACAATGATGCACATTTCAATATATTTTAGTATAGTTATGATACACTGGTCTTTTTAAACAATAATACACATTAATGTACGTATTATTCAAAAAAAATCATTTTTTTCGTAGTTTACCTATATAACGGTCATGCCATTTTCTACCTCATATGGAATGTGCCTCATAATACAATTTAAATATACTTTATAATATACCTTAAATATCTATCACAATACACGTGAATATGCCTCGTAAAATATCTTCACATTCGCATAAAAAATATCATCCGCCTGCATTTGATTAATTCACTTTTTAGTTAATCCTGCTAATGTCGCAGGTATCAAAACTATTTGAAATGCAAGCAAGCTAGCCTATTCTATTAGTGTACGTAACTACGTGCATGTGTCATGGTGTGCCCATCGAGTGGTTGGATATAGTGGTATACAACTAATTAATTAATGTATATAACAATCCGATTATTCTATAAAGAAGATCATACATATATACTATTATTCTCTAAAGAAGATCATAGATCTGGCATATTTGGCAAGCATGCATGTCATGAAACAATTTACTAATACCGAGTATTTTTAGATCAATTCAAAAACTACTTAAAACTATAATTACATGCAAAATCGAATGGTATCGTACTTAATCAAAATGCATGTATCTATAATCTATCTGCTTATGCAAGAAACCTTAGGGATATATAATCATGCACAAATATGATTATGAGCATTCTATAGATTAGATACAAAATATGTGCATTCCAGAAAACACAGATTATGTATGTTTTACACATATTGTAACATGCATGCACCTACAAGTTATTTATTTAATTAATAGGTTCGAGATAAGTATAATGGATAAAGTTGATATATAGTATAAGAGAATATATTGAATATTTAACCAAAAAAAAGAATATATTGAATAATTAGTACAGCTCTGTGGTGATGGCTTATATCTAATAATATTATATACTAGTTTGTTATGAAAAGAAAGACTTAGGGCAAACCAATTGATCATCTTCACAATATATAATAATTACTATGAAGAATTTAATGAGTTAAAGAGTTTGAAAAGAGATGCATCACTTTATAAAGACATTCCTTGGGAGAAAAATGAGTTCCATCTACCAAATAGAACATAATTAGGAGTCTTTTTTAAGGGAATACCCGTTTCAAAAGAAACCCATTTGTAGCATATATGAGAAGATGACAATTTTATATAAGCAAAGTGATCTTTTTTAACATTGTTATCATGACTTCTAGGAGCTTCATATCTTAACTAGCTACTAGTTTAATCGCTAAAGTTAATTAATTTCTTATACTTTTGTTGAATTGGTTGGTGTTCGTTCGGAACACGTTTACATCTTTCATCGTGCATGTCTTTTTCGTATAAAGTAATTTGACACATACAAATTAATAGTCTTGAGATTAAATGATTAATAAGGGGTTTGATCAAGTGAGAATGATCATTACCGTATAAAATGACAATGATGTACATATAAGTCAAAACTTACGTACATATAGGTAAAAACTTATGTACTTTAGAAACTAGGTAAAAATTTATGCATTTTAGAGGTGCATAAAATTTTGCCTATATGTGCATAAGTTTTTGCTTGTATATGCATAAGTTTTTGACTTTGTGAGCGTGAATTTGTACACATTCGAAAAGTGTATAATTTTTTGCTTATATATGCATGAGTTTTAAGAGTGTATAAATTTTTACATATATGTGTATAAGTTTTTGCTTGTATGTATATCATTCTCATTTTACACGGTAATAATCATTCTCATTTGATCAATGTCCAATTAATAATATATATATCCAATGTATATAAACACAATGTTGAGATGAAAATACAATTTTATTTAACTGAAAATATCTTTAACTCTGGAAATATTGATTTTCTTCGGTTAAACGTTTTCTAAATGTAGAATTTAATGAGTGATGGCTTACTTCGTGTCGAATAGGTCCAATTTTGAAGGAAAATGCCTAGTTTGACCAAGCTAGGTACACATAAATTCATATCAAGGAAAAAGTATATATTTTGGAGTTTGATAGTACTATAATATATGGCAATTAGGAAGACACACCAAGCGTTCAACCAACATGTGTGAATCAACCCAAAATTAAACGACGCATCAATAAAATAAAAATAAAAAAGATGGCTGAATCATAAATTTCCAGAATAAACATAAAACATATCCTAAGAAATGAAGACAGCAAATCCTCAAAAAGTCCAAATTCCGAACTTTGATGGTTGGGGTGGCCGGAGTTTGAGAGACAGGGACAACATGGGAAAAGTCACTTCCCTTTGTTCTTCCTCCTCCTCCTCAAAATAGCTGCATCTATCAAGATCTCTGTTTCCTAACCACATTAGGCCCCGTTTGGTTTGTTCTTAGTATAATTGGATATGCATTAATTCTGAGTCTACATTGCTCGACTTCAACCCTAAAATCTTCAAGTTAGATTGGTTTTATCTAGGATCGAAGTCGTTTACGGATGCATGTAATGTCGAATCGTACTATTATGATCATACATTGTTAACAAATTCAGACCAAATTGAATAGATGGAGAGATTGTCAAGGGAAAATAATGTTTGATGGAAGATATTGCGCATCGCGCCAAACAGAGCCTTTGATTGGATAAGCATAGGACTTTTGTGGTGTAAGAGCATGCTTAATTGAAGGCCGCCTCAACCCAACAATCACACGTCTCCTCCTTTTTTTTAACCAATGACTTCTCTCTCGCTCTCAATCTTTGTTTTCTTTCTTTAGTATATTTTGTGTGGTGCTTCACGTCTCTTTTACAAAGATTATTGATGATGTGGAAAGTGGAAGGCAAGGAATTATGTGGAAGATAAGATGAGAGAAACAATTTCACGTTGAAAAATCTAATAAATCAAGATTATTATATAAGATTATGAATTACTCTATTTATTGTTAATTGGTTTTGGATTGGAACCTTATGAACTTGTATGGTGGGCTTGTGCACGGATGTTCATGTCCCTCCCTGATCGGTCTATCGGACTTTATCATGGTATTAGAGCGGTTCGGTCTGGATTTGGACTCCTGGTTGATTTGGGCTTGTCGGCCTTAAGACACTAATGGGTTTGCCGGCCTTAAGGCATGATGTCAAGTGCCAATTAGGTCAGACCAGTTGTCACTTGAGGGGACGTGTGGAAGATAAGATTAGGAGAGACAATCTCACATTGAAAAATCTAATAAACCAAGACCACAATAAAAGATTATGAATTACTCCACCCATTGTCAATTGATTTTGGGTTGGAACCTTATGGGCTTGTATGGTGGGCTTGTGCACTGACGTACACGCCCCTCCCTGACCAGCCCACCGGACTTTATCAAATTACACCTCTAATCTGGGTCGTGCGGATCGGATTCGATCGTTCGGGTTTGAAAAAATATGAGTTATCGAGCCAGGGTTTTGATGAATTTGTTACGGGTACGAGTTGATCCCACAATAAAAGAAATAAAGCTTAATTTTATGATTATTATAAGGGTATTTATCATGTGAGAATGATCATTACCGTATAAAATGAGAATGATGCACATGCAGACAAAAACTTACGCACATACATGTAAAATTTATACACGTTTCAAAACGCATGCACATATAAGCAAAAATTTATACTATTTTCGAATGTGTACAAATTCACGCTCACACGATCAAAAACCACATACAAGCAAAAACTTGTGCACATTCTAAAGTGTATAAACTTTTGCCTGTGCATGAATTTCTAAGGTGTATAAGTTATAGCTTGTATATACATCATTCTCACTTTATACGGTAATAACATTCTCACCTGATCAAACCCATTTTTATAATATTTTATATTTTTTTAAATTTTAAAAAATTATTATTATGATAAGTTATTATTGAAAATATATTCTATATAAGATAATGCATATGAAACCATTGATCATCAATCAAGGGGACCGAGTCAACCCACGAATATTTTTTCGAATTCATATGACTCTAAATTTACTGATTTTCGAATAGAGTCTCAATCCCAAAAAATTCAAATAAATAATATCATTATTAGTCTGGTCATATTTTGACTGTACCAGAAATCATTCCCCCTAACAATCCTAAACTAAGAATTAAAAAAATGTCATGCAATAGTGTTTCCCACTATCATAGTTTTTTGGTTGCCGACAAGTACCTACAAATTTCGAGTTATAACTTCATGTTACAAACATACTATTATACTCAATTATTTGAATTAACATTAGAATAAGTATTACGTGCGCAACCTTTACTGATGGGTTATGAAAAATGCCCAAAATATTGTTGGCGCCCCACATTTTATTCATTTTTTAATAGCTTTTGCAAGTTCACTTTTCATATGCCCTTAAGTTGGAAGGCCATGGCAAGTAGCATTGTGCATCCGGTCCAGACCAGACCGGACCACTTTTTTAGGTTTGATGGACCGGAATTTGTACAATCTTTGGATCGGAGACCGGACCGGTATGATTTGGTCCGGTCCGGTTTCGGTCTTGGACCGGTAAACGTATTTTTTTATATAAATTAAAATTTAATTATTTTTTCTATTTTTATAACTATTGTGTATAATATTAGATAATATATTTTATTATTAATTTATAGTAGAAACTAATTTTTAATTAGTGTTATGAGACATACTAAGACATTAATATATATAAAATAAAATTAAAAATAATGAAAAATCGGTACATCTGGTTCGGACCGGAAACCGGTTGGATTTGGACCGGAACCGGAATTTTAGAAATATCTGAACCATGGACCGGACCGTAATTCGCCCGGTCCGGTCCGAATCTGCACACCCCTAATGGCAAGGCTAGCTGTATCCTTTGAAAAAGATAACTGATTACATTACATTTTTATAGCACGTTGCTGTGAATTTCAGTCCAGTTGGAAACTCAGTTTCCACAAACGATGTTCACATGTCAAAGGATAAAATGGGTATAGTATATATATAAAAGAATAATTCAATAAATTAATAAGTTAATTCAATAAACATGAGATGAGCTGAAAAAAAATTGCACAGGACATGGACTAGCACATGAAGTTATGATACTAATATTTTTTAGATTAAAAAATCTTAAACCTTGTCCAACATGGAAATTGTCTTACTAAAGAGAGCCAATAGCCAAACTAATCACTTCTGCTGAAGTAGGGAATTTTAATCTTAAAATGGAATAATTATCTGTTTAAGATAGAAGTGACACAAAAGACTAAGAAAAGTCTACACTCATGATTATCTAGTGCAGAGAGTATGTGGGGATCAAGATTCTCATATGAACAGAGCACATTCCTAGTTTCTGTTATGGTATATATTCAAGAATCGAAGTCCTATTTTTAGTAATTAAAAAGAAATAAAAAAATCATAATGGAAGCCATAAAAATATATACAAAAAACAAAATAAAAACCATGTGCCATGAAATGAGATGAAAACTTTATGACTTTGATGCTTACATTCCCAAGTCCTCTCCTGATTGAACTCTGCTCTGTTCTATAAAAGTCAGCCTTTGCTGCTATATGCACCTCATTTTCACTGCTTTCCCCTGCAACAGCTTCCAACTCTTTACTTTAGCAACAACACAATCACAAAACAATACAAACAACAAACTTGTATATTGAAGGAATGATGAAGCCATTCCAGCCAAACAAGGAAGAGGTTGAAGATGGAGATGTAAGAAGAGGGCCATGGACACTTGAGGAAGACAACCTTCTCATCCGCTATATCGCCTGTCATGGCGAAGGCCGGTGGAATTCATTAGCAAAGTCTGCAGGTAATAAGGAATGAGTTTTTTTGTTCTTTGTGATTGATTGATCATTGATTACTTTGTCATCTTCATACATTCTTGGTGCTTTGTTGTTGTTGTTGATTGTAGGACTAAAGAGAACTGGCAAGAGTTGCAGATTAAGGTGGCTCAACTACTTGAAACCCGACATTAAGCGCGGGAATCTTACTCCTCAAGAACAACTCATGATCCTTGAACTCCATTCTAAGTGGGGCAATAGGTGAGCCCCGAATTAATCATACAGTTTTTCTAACCTGTGCCCTCGGGACATGTAGGGATTTAACTTTATTTTAAAAGGGTTTAAGCATTCGTTTTTAGGGTAACAGTTTTTAAGCTAATCATATTCATAGGTGGTCCAAGATTGCACAGCATTTACCAGGAAGAACAGACAATGAAATCAAGAACTACTGGAGAACAAGAGTGCAAAAGCAAGCAAAGCAGCTGAACATGGAATCCAACAGCCAAGGGTTTATAGATGCCATCAGATGCTTCTATATGCCTAGACTGGTTCAGAAGATAGAGCAGAATTCCTTCTCATCTACATCCATGGATTATCATCAGGCCTCTGGGGCTTCATCTTCCTCATCCCCATTTCCACCAGCAGAAATGGGAGTTGATAGTGTTGATCATCAGTCTTACAAGGGCTATTCAAGATCAAGCGCGAGTGTACCGAGCTTCTACTCATCAGAATCCTCAAAAGCATTGAACCCAGTTGAGGTTACAGGCAACTCATCATACCCAACTAATGCTTACACCTATCAAGATGTTACTCAGAGCAGGGACAACTCAAATAACTGGTGCTATGTGGACAATCCTAACTATGACATGCAGCAGCTTCCTGCCATTTCAGCTAACGGGCAATGCTCGGACGTCCACATGGCGGATCACAATTGGTTCAGCTGTACTGACATGGCAGATGACATGTGGAACCTAGATGGTCTGTTGTAGTCCAGGATCTTCTCCAGGAGATATATACATAAGAAAACAATTGGAAGTAGAGTTGTTGTGTGGCACCTAAGAACAGTTAAGGGAAGAGCCTGATTGATATTTGTGGTAGGGACTTCCAAGATTGGGAAATCAACCAGAAGAAGCCATTAAAATTTTAGTATATGATTGTAATCTTTTTTTGTTCTTTGAAATGACCCTTGATAAGTTGAATATAATCTCTATTATTGAGTAAGGCTCCTTTTTTTGTTGTTTTTTGGATGATTTCTATGGCTTCAGTCTTGTACATCAGTCAGGTTTAGTTAGTGGGCAGCTCTGTACTCCAAAGTTGAAAAGAAGGTAGTAATGACAAGTAGCTTTCATGGATCTACTTATCTAAGTTCAATGGTTAGTTGATTTTTCACTTTTGGGCACTATCTACAGAGATCAATTGCAAATTGACCCAACTTGTGTGAGTAGAACATCAATCTTGGTGTCAGTTTCATGAAGAGAAAGGAGGATTGACAGAAGTGACCCTTTCATGATAAGCAATAGAATAGAAGCCAATCATTTAACTTCTTGGTTGACTGAAATTTCTCAAGTACCATGATTTGAGCTTAGCAATTTGGAGAAGGCATTGTTCTATAATGTACAACAACAATAATCATCCCAGTGTAACCCCGCATAAGTAGGGTATGGTGGGTCGAAATGTACGCACCAATACCCCAAACAAGTCGGCATGGTGTTTACGCAAGACCGGAGCACGTCCAACAAGACATATAGGCGCCTAAGACAAGGATAAAGCAAGCAAGTCTACACGTCCAACCATTGGCGGATCTAGGGGGTAGGGGGCTGCCGCCCCTGCTTGCCTCCGCCGAGCTTATATATTTGGAAAAAAAGATATGGGACAGCGGTTATTTGGTATAAAGTGCTTTCCAATCCCCTCTTTTACAGCACATTTTAAGTGTTAGTTGACAACGCTTTTTTATAATAAGCGCTGTCCGATACCCATGTACATTAGAGACAACGTTTTTCTTTATTAAACGTTGTCTTTCGCTCCTTCACGACACATTTTAAAATCACTCTAGATAATAAACCTTATCCTATATAATTATTTAGTAAATAAGGCTTATTTTGTTATTATTTTTATATAATTTTATTTATAATTTATTTCTTAATGATTTGATTAGACTAATTATATATTAGCTAAATGATTTTTTTTTTTTTATGTACAAATTTACGTCAAAAAGTTGATACTAATATAGTAAATTAATATAATAAATTGAGTACCAAATGGAACAAAAGCCTCTGGCGACTCGGACTTCAGCCCCCGCTACCGAACAATCCTAGATCCGACATTGCGTCCAACTAAAAGGCAAGCAACAAGACACGCAAAAGACCCGAACAAGAACGCAGACCCACCCTTCTACCTAACGATCCTCTACCCTAATCTTCTCCCTTCTTAAAACCGTATCCCAAGCAGTGTTCTATGATCAAAATTTATAAAATGGTTAGGCTACCATTATCAGCTGATATATCCCAGTCATGGAATGAGAACCACTAAATAGATCAATGATGAAAACCCATAGACTAAAAAGATCAGGAAAGTAATGTTTAAAAAGTCTAATACTCAACTGTTTCGTCCTATTTCAAGTTCGTTCAAACAGTTTATGCTTTTTAACTTTTAATGAGCTTCTCCAAGAAGCTCTCTCTTTCAGATCAATTGAGAGAATAAAAAGTCTCCCTTACTACCATTGTTTTTGAAAGGAACGTTAATGGTTTCCCTGCAGAATGCACACAGCACATTCTCTTTTAGTTTAATTGTTGTGCTTCCTTGAACATTCTACGATGTATCATTAATAATATGCGTTTGGTCGAAACTAATGTCGTAAAAAAAAACGAATATAATATTCCGAGAACTTTAAAACACAGGAAGTATACTTACCTAGGTAGACTAGAAAGGTTTCACTTAACACTCTTTCATAGTATATAAACTTTATCTTTCACTTGTGAAAATCAAGATTTAACCAAACACATTTTTCTCAAATATCAGGAATTCTAATTCATGGGAAATTTATTTCCGTAAAGTATCCTCCTAGGAAGTTATGATTCATTTACCTAAATCTTGGCAAAATTAATGCTCTCTTGTGCTAGCTAGTTGCTACTACTAACTACATTCAGTAGTCTAAGAATTGCAACTTTATCTTGGAAAGATGGTAAGAAAAACTCTTATAGGAAGCTTTAGAATGTGATTGATACAATTTGAAAAGGCATATGGTTATTTCTGATGTCATGATTCTAAGCATAAAGTAAAAATAATACCCTAGGATAAAAAATAAGATGCAAGAATGCATGTGACAAGGTCGACTATATCAAGGGCTACAATTTCATGTTGAAATGGGTATCTTGGTCTATATTGCGTGAGTAACTTGGGTTATGTTAAAAGGCCTTTGAGAATAATGAATATCATGTCTCTTTTGTACGTGGTGCTATTTCCTTTCTTTATACAAAGCGTGAAGAGACTAAACTCTTGAGAGAGAGAGAGAGAGAGAAGAGTTTTGTTATTTGTGTCTTATTCTCTTTCACAATGCAATTGAAATTCCCATCTTATAAATGAGGTTTTCAAGGGGTTGGTTTTGAACGTCTCTTTCTGAAAGTGGACTCTTTACATTATGTGAAAGGCATCTCTAATAAACAGCAGAAGCAGTAACAATAACTACTCTATTGCATATTCATGGAAGCCAAACACAGAATTGGAAATCCGACCTTAATACTCCTTAACTGGAACAACCCAAAACCCAGATCACTAACACAATAGTATACAACCTGAATGTTTTCCACTAATTTTCATCTGCAGTTTGGATTTGTTTGATTCACTCCAAGTCAGTGAGAAGTGCAAGATTGCATCACCCATTTTGAACCACTAATCAATGGTTGGAGGTTTCTTTTTAGCTATGAAACTAGCTACATGTGAATCCTTAGAAATGTATGGATGTTTAGTCACTGAAAAAAAAAAAAAAAGAGAATAGATGCTAGACTTTAGGCAGTTGAAGATAAAAGGATGTTTCCTTTTCTGATTCAAAGCTACCTAGACTTTAGGCAGGAATAGGATTTATTATCAGAATTGAAAATGTTGACATAATTCATATGTTCAACCAAAAGTATGGATGCCAGTCTGTCCTCATGACAGAGACCATGACTTTAAAAAACAGTATCAAAAAAGTCATTTCACTAAACCTCAACAAAATCAAAATTGAAGGAGATAACTTATGCCTTATTAACTCAGTTTTAGGCATTTGGACTTGCCCTTGAGAAATTGAAATGGTCATCGTTGATATTCTTATCGATCTCCGTTCTTTTCAAGAAGTCCTTATTAGGCACTTTTTCGGGAGATGAACCGTTCTGCTGATCAAATTGTTAAACTCAGCTTCTCACCTTCGAGATTTGCCTTAAATTTCAATCTAGAACTCTGTGTTCTCATCCGCAAAGATGCTCTAGGTCAGACCTTACACCGTTACTAGGTCTCGTCTAATTCTTTCCTCATAAAAAAAAACTACCTAGTTCCATCCACTGAATCCACTACCCTAGTCCATTGCCATGTGCTGGATGTGCTAATCAATCTCATTAATCATCATCCTATCAACTCCATAAAGGTACAAATTTAGACAACACTAAAGAAGAAGCCTATTGTTTTAGACCTTTATAGGACTTTATGCATAATTGGAACTGGTAGCAACCTGTCATTCTTAAGAGAGCTTTAAAGGATTATGGTATAGGCAAATCCTATCCCCACAATCTCCGAAATCTATTTCTATGAAAATCATAGAACAAACCCAATAAAAATACCCAACTGAAGAACAAAAAGGTACCAGTAAAAATCTTAAAGGCAAGATGTGTAAGTATGTGGATAGGTGAAAAGAAATTTGTACACGTAAGGAATAGAGCAAACCTTAGGTGCGCCATAAAATTCCTGCTCTGCTCACAAACAAAAGGACAAAGATGTCTATTTATGACTTTCATCGGGAAAAAAAAAAAGAGGTTGAAAAATGAAAAAATGAGACTACACGTACTCATAACCCGAGCTGAGGATTACTCATCCATCACTTCAAACTATTTCAACCATGGAAAAACTAGTTTGAAGAAGAATAACGGTCCAAAGACTGCAATAATTTGATAACTTGCTTAGACCGAGAAAATTTGTTGGACGCAAGAAGTTTCAGGAAGCAGCCACATAGTTCTTCACCAAAGGAATAAAACAAGAATTCTACTTGGGGAGCTCCGCATGAAATTCACAGGCCAAATAAGCAATTGCCAAGGTCAAATTACTTCTTCAGAAAGAATTGTTCAACAAGGACATCTATTTTCTGTCACAAAAACACAATCAAAAAATTGTGACCACTTGGTCTAGGTTATGTGCATCCTCATACAACACATGGAAAGGACTAGTACTTCCATAAACACTACAAAGTCAGTCGGAAATTGTATTTTGAAATTAAAACGAGTGTACATTATACATGAGCCATTAGTAATATCCATTAGAGAAGAAGTTGATACCCTGCTCTCATTTCCTGTCCCACAATAACTCTGGCCTCTGATTATAGAGGTGCAGCCCTACTTCCCCCCCTTGGCGTAAGTGTCCCTCAGTGTCACTGTACGGTTGAAAACCAGTCTCTCAGGAGTTGAATCTTTATCAACTGCAAAGTATCCTGCAAGATGCAATTTAATGTAATATGTCAATGACGCACCATAGTATATAGATGTATATAAAAAGACCATCACCAAGATAGGTTGAATATTACAAATAAGGAATTGACAAAAGAAGGTTTGTGGCTAATATAAACAAATAATATGAGGAATTGAACTTGAATGGAATGAGAAGCATTTGAACAGTAGCAACTAAGTAGTAAACAGATTTCTACTTCATGTTCCTTTATGCTTGGAATCTAATAAACCATCCTCCCTAAGCGGATGTGTAGCAAGGAGGCCCGATCCAAATCAGAGTGTCCTGCTACTGGTTACTAGGGTTTACAGAGTGTTGCATGGTAGCATACACTAGGGGTGATGCATGCGTGTAAAATGTGGCACGGCTTAGTAAGGGTATATAGTTGAGTAATACAGGGCAACAAAAAAGATGAAACCATAACACCCATGACAGACCTTACAAGTGCAAATGCCCATACATTGGAAAAAAGTGCAGGGATCATTTCTTGGCAGACTTGTATAAGTTGAGAATTGTGGCTTGTGTTGAAGATTTTCCACTAAAGCCTAAAAACTGCAAGGACTTTGTACTGCTTGGCCGTATATACTAATGCACTGACAGCCAGGGAGTCATGGAATTCATAAACTAGTTACATTTCTAAACTCTACTCTATATGGCAGCAGAGAGACATACCAAGTCTTTCAAACTGGAAGATATCTCCAAGTGTTGCACTTCGAAGTGAGGGAACAGCATATGCATCAGGCATAATCACTTTGGAATTGGGGTTGAGGTCACCAAGCCAATCATCAAGTTCTGCAGGATTCTGTAGGAACCAACAGAAAACTTGCTGTTTAATAACCCAAATAATGACAAACAATAGAACTGAAATAGCAGAGAGAAGATAAGAAAATAGAAAAAACTTACCTCTGAAAGGAATAATTTGTCAAACAATCTTACTTCTACTTTAATTGGTTGCACCCCAGCAGGAGACTCGGGAACCCAGTGAAGGACACCCTGCAGTGAAGCACAATAACAATTTTGACTCATTCACACTAGGGGACATGGCTACATAAAATAAATATTTCAAATCTGTCATTTGATTATAAAAGTATCCAATTAAGGCACATCAACAAATCAAAAGCAAGCCCTGCTGACTAAAGCATTCCTAAAATACCAAGGGTTATCGTCAGACAAGTATAAACAATTCTTGAGTAGAAGTGCTCCAAGAAAAAAATATATATATATTTAAGTGATGTAACAGATTTAACCTCATTGAATCATAGATTAAAGCATTCCTAAAATCAATAACAATCATAGATTAAACCTCATTGAATCATATATTCATTGCTTCAATAATAATAAAAAGGTTCAGAAAGTAAGTATACTGATATTTTCGAGTTGTTGAGATCGAAGGAAAAATATATTTACACATCAACAACAACTTTACAAAAAAGGTTATCGTCATTGATAAAATCACATTTGAAAATACCAAGGGTTTGTTTGAAAAAGTTTGGATAAAGACTTCTTTACCAAAAAAATATTTTTTTCTCTCTTTTCATGTTTCCCTATATCTCTCAAATTTTAATATTTAAAAACTACTTTTTAACAAAAAGTACATTATAAGTAAAAAAGTCTTTATAAAGAACCTTGTCAAACGAAGCCCAAGTTTTAATATGAAGTAGATGGGAATAAAGCTTACATTTCAATATCAAAAATTCAGAATATAAATATTTTTCATAGATGACAAAGTTAGAGTCAATGATGATAGTTATGTATTTTAAAAACCTATTGTGTAATTGTTCCAATTTATAGATTTTTTTTTGAAATCTTCCAATTTATAGATCACAATAGCACATCTAATTACCAACTTGTGATGCAAAATCACAAGTTCAGTACCTGGCATCACAGTCTGAACAAAGAAAATCATCCAAGAACTAAAGGATGATAATCACATTTTAGTGACATGACTAAATTATTATCTCAATGGTTATTGAATGCAAATGATCAAGGTTGGCTGCATAGAAAGAACCCCATCCTGATCAAGAATAGAAAAAACCTTTGGCTTGCTTTTCTTCTCAGCATCATACTCAGCATGTATCTCAACAATAGTCTCCTTATCATCACCAAAGATTACATTTGTGCACTTTATCGGAAACGCATATCTGCATTCCAAATTATATGTTTTAATCATCTCCATATCAACTTTTGAAAATGTAAGCAACAAATCACACTAAATTTTCCGTACCTGAGCAGAACAGATTTCCCAGGAGCCAAACCATAGTAATCTTTTGAATCTTTCATCCGAAAATCAGCTTTTTCAATGTACAAAACCTTGGAAAATGGCACCTAAACCAGCAGAAACTCAAAAGTCAATGACCTCCTTTAACTAAATCAGACAAAAAGCAGTTTTGCCCATCAATATCAAGACCACAGTAAATATTTATCAACATATATAAAATATCTGGCTTCACACACCTCTTTTTAAATTAAGCAAAGACAACATAATGCACAAAAATTTAGACAATTGTAACCAATAGAATGAGAAGACGAAAAACAAGAACCTTGTAGAAAGCAGACATGTCATCTGATTGTGCGTCAGGCCATTTCTTGGCATCAAGCTCCATTACTGAACCGCTATCAAGGTTGGTTATAACAACCTGTAATGAAAAGGACGAAACATATTTTGGTTGAGAGTTGAGACATGCAATTTTTATAGGTATCAAACTTGAGCAACAAATACAAACCTTGATAGGATTTAAGACGACCATTGTGCGAGGCGCAGTTCTGTTCATCTCTTCTCTTATATGGTATTCAAGGCGATCTAAGCGAATAGTACTAGAATCACTGCAGTAGAGAAGGTTACGAAAGTTTAATAACATATAAAGGACATGAGAAAGTCACATAATTTACTTTCAACATCATGGAATATTATAATGAGTAATATCTCCTTACCTTCTAGTGATACCAATTCCTCGGACAAAACTATTGATAGCAGTTGAAGTCACCCCTCTACGACGCAAGCCGGCCAGCGTCATCATCCTTGGGTCATCCCAGCCATCAACATACTTTTCAGTCACAAGACGATTCAGCTGTCACCAAAGTAAATACCAGCAAGATGAGGAAGATACCAAAACTTAGTTAGACAGTGCACCAAGAGACGACAAAATTGGTTACTTACCTTCCGTTTTGACATCACAGTATTAGTGATATTTAACCGTGAATACTCCCATACATAAGGCTGGTAAAGGCCAAGCGAATCTAGCAACCAGTAATAGGAAGCACGTCGAGTTTCAAATTCCAGCGTACATAACTTCAATTACGAAACATGGGAGCATAAAGATAATACATCAGCATCCATTATTGAACATAAAACAGTACAGTATAAGAAAAGCAAACTCAAACACAATATTTATCAAAGGAAATAATGAATTATTCACTTTATCTTTGTTAAGGGATTTTTTTAGATTTGAGATAGATCAGGTCAAAACTCCCATTCTTTCTTCCAGACCAAAATATCCATGGATAATAGTCTTAAGCATCTAGGAGGTATTTAGTGATAATGGTTCAATTTACCATGCTAGCTATAATTAACTAAATCTTGCTTAGATATTGTCTTCCGCATCACAGCAATAATACCCTGTTTATAACATTAAATCATTTATGATGGTCTCGACACATGAGGAAGTAAACAAAAAACATAATTTTGGCATGATAGGAAGTAACCTATCTGATCTAACCACTTACTGAGTGTGTGATATTTTCAAGAGAATCCACAATACAATGAGCATAATCATAACTTGGATATATACACCACTTGTCTCCTGCTTTAGGATGAGGAGTGAACTGCATTAATAAATTGTGTGATCAGACATGATAACAACAATATTCATATTTGATAAATTCACTTATTCATTAAATATTTTGAAGTCCATCCTTGCCTTGATCCGATATGCAATAAGATCATACATATTAAAGTTATCACTCTGCATGTCCTGCTTCATTCGAAGTGTGGCTTTCCCCTCTTCAATCAAGCCCCTCCTCATTTCTTCAAAAAGTTTCAAGGAATCTGCAATTGGTCTATCCCTCCAGGGACTGTTCATCTTTTTCTCCCTGTACTCTTTTATCTCATCAGAAGTCTGAAATTCAGAACAAGCCAAGTTTAACACAGATCAAGTCAGTAAAATTCAGTCATACAGTAAAACTTTAATGTATTTTCAAGAGACATTTGCTATGACAATTTTCCTAACATCTCATTATCTGTTTAATCTATCAACCTGGTGATCAACATAAGCATGACCTCTCTTTATCAACTCCACTGCAAGCTCATACAGCTCTTGAAAATAGCTGCTGGTGTAAGTTATCTGCAGCAAACAAAAGATAATGTTAGTATTTTTGGGGAAAAGAATTAATCAGCAAGATATAATAGAATTATGGCTAACAGGCTCATACCTTAAATGGCTCCCATCCAATCCACTTAACTATTTCTTCAATGTGATCAATATATTCTTTCTTTTCAGCTTCAGGATTTGTGTCATCATACCTAGAAGAGCCACAAACAGTAGTAAGTACAACTTCAATTTATTAACTACAGAGAATGAACGAAGTTCAATTAATAAAATCATGCATAAGTATGCAAGTTATGCACCAAGGATGATGGTAATGACATCCTTTCTCTATAGCTGAAAAGATAAATACCGGAGAAAAGGATATTCACCTCAAGTAGCAACATCCACCTCTCTCCTTTGCCAAACCAAAATCAACAAACATTGCCTGAATCAACACATATATACAGGCTTTTAAGTAACATTAAAATACATATATCATTGATATAGTATTAATATTATACTCAAAACGCCATTAGAATGTATATCTGAAAATAAATAGAAGGTGCTTACAACTTACTTTAGCATGGCCAATATGAAGATACCCATTTGGCTCAGGTGGAAAGCGTGTATGAACTTTCCCTCCAGTTTTTTTTAGATGTTCCTTGAGTATTTCCCTAGTATTACAAGCTCTCAAGATGCGACCATCACTAAAGAAGACTTCAGTGTGCACCTGAAAACCAAAGGACATTTGCCTATGTTATTATCCATTGAAAAACAAGGACCAGAAAAAATATTCGCAGTTTATAATAAGGGGAAGTGAAAGGATACTTTGCTAATTTATGACTTCAAATAATTATGTACTTTCACGCCAACTTAACTATCAGAGAATACAACCACAATAGCCATTCAGCAACATGATATGAATCATGATAAGGAGCCTCATACATCAACAACAGAAAATGGCATGGCACTTCACTATCATTGTTTAACGGCCATCAAATAGAAGTAAATAAATATAATATGACACCCTTTTTGACTTTTTCTACCATTGAAACATCACTGTAACAGAAGGCAATGAATGCACAACTTTTGTACCTTGAAATTTTCTTCTGGTGATGGGAAGATAAAGAAAGGGTTAAGTTCTTCTTCAGGTGGCTGAGCAGGAGAGCTATCAGTAGCAGCAGCTGGCACCTGCATGACACATAAGTGAGGAAATGAATAACATATCATTGGTAGAGAAAATAACTAGGAATTCATAACAACCTCCACTTTTGCAGGCTTCTCTTTCTTCTTTTTTACTGGTTTTTCATCATCAGCTGCAGTCCTCTCACCAAGTAACTTAAGTAATTTCTTTTCGATAATCTCCTGTAAATAGGATAGAATTGCAAAAAAAAGACGTAAACGAAATATTCAGTTAAATGAACAAAATATCATATCCATGTGATACATCAATCTTCATTTCAGAAATAAGAAGAGATTTAACACCTTAACAATCTTTGGATCAGCCCACGGCTGCTTCTTCCTTACATGTGCAAATAACTCACCCACTGAAAAAGAAAAGCAGAAATAAATTTCCATGCTTTATAAAAAAAAATTACAGAAAATAACTCCGTCGTAAGATGGTCAATCTCAGGTAGGCCTGTTTACTGGTAGAACAGGATAAAGTACAGTGGTAAGATAAAAATTGCTTATTTCTTTCTTTTCTAGTCGATATTAGAATTGCCTCTGACAAGTAAATGACAGCATTATATGCAATAGTTATGAATTATGATAGATTCTAGTTCTGGGTGAAAGCTTTCATGCAAGTTGAACTATTACTGAAGATTTAAGAAATAAAATGTTTAAAGTCTTCAAGAGTACATGGAAGATACAGATTAAACTGCATAAGCATGATGAGAAATCTTTGTCGTCTGAATACCTCCCTTGCCTTAAAAGACACCTCATATTTTATAGTGTATCAAAGACATTTGCACAGAGATATTTTCTGTAGCAAATAGGGTTCAATAATTCATGTGGAGAGATGTCATTATTATTTATAAGTTTTGACTATGCTCGGTTTTTTATCTTTCCCAGGATTATTTCAAGCTGATAATATTTTACTATGTTTCTATTGCAGACTAAAACAGTAAAAGAGCTATTTGAAAATGAAAGACGATCTTCTGACACTTATAGCTGTTATGTTTTATTATCTAAAATAAACAAAATATCAACAGTTTATTAAAACATGACAAGTTTATTCTGAAATGGAAAGGATATACATCATTATCAAGCATTAGGAGAACCTAAATCCATATCGATGTTATATCAAAGATCAACATGTGATAGCTACAAGATGAAAAAGGCAAGTATATGTACTCATTCACAAAAGTCCAGCATAAAAGCCAAAAAAGTCATCCTGAAAGTCCAGATAAATTTTAGGTTAATGGTAAGAACGTGGCGTGGGTATTAATTAATTAGACCAGAAGGACAACGTTTACCAACACCTTTTAGAAGGATTTGAAAGTAGATTATAAACTACTTCCTACCGTAGGACAATATTGTCAAGTGTGTTAAAAAGTCCACGTATTATACACACGAACAACCATAACTCTGCTTTAAACAAACCATTGACAGGCCAATTACACAAGAAAACAATATAGTACCCACCCTTTGTGCGGTAGCGTTGCTCAAGAATTACAGTCTTGTTCTCTTCAAAAACCTCATCGACTACTTTCACAATATCTTCTGGAGATAAATCAATTCCTGAAAACCCAAAATAAAGTATTCATTACATAAGCAAATAAAAACAAAATATGTAGAAGTCGGAGTTTCATGATATGCATCCTACAACCATCCCAGACCATTGCAATATAGTCTCGCATATTGTTGTGATTTCTCATTAGTCATACAAACTTGAATTCTAAGATGACGATTTTCCCTCCCTCAATAAGGAGATGGGAAAAGGAAAAGGCAAGAGAGAGAGAGAGAGAGAGAGAGAGAAGAGACCAATAGCAAAGTCGAGAAAATAATAAAGAGAAGAATGTCATATGGGTCATTTTGTTATGAAACTTACCAACTCCACAAGCATTCTCAAATTCAGACAAATCAAATTTCTCCGAGCCTGTATTTGAAAAGAACGATAATGCAGCATCCAACTGAGCTGTGGTTTTGATCTGTATAAATTTAGTGCCACAAATTACAGCTAAAACATAAAAGAAGTTTGATGAAAGAAACCAAACTAATCAATGCTTTGAATAAAACATCACAGACAAACAGTGCTACAAACCTTTGACGAAACAATATACTCCAGCAGCTTCGGACGGTGCACCAAGGCATTAGCAGGGAATCTAGTTGCGACCTGTCACACAAATGGTCCATGCAAAATCTCAATATTTTACAGCTTGAACAAATATAAAATAAGGAATTCCAAAAGCACAATCCACGCCCTCTTTTTGGACAACACTCGGGCTTCCTCAAAAAGAAAAATTAAAACAAAGATCAATTCAACAACAACAACAACAATCCCTCGCTGCTTAAAAAGCACACAGATACAAACATCCATAATCAAACCCCATGACCATCCGAAACTTTCTTAGTCAAACAGAATTCCTACCAAGAAAGACAAATTGACTATAATAAGAACATTTACCGCATAGAGGAGATTCCCGACATTCCGGTCACAACCGTTCACAACACCAGCCTGAACCAGTAAACCAGGTAACAAATTAGTGAACAAGTTTCAATCGAATATTGAACTGAAAAAAGGAAAGCAAAATTGAAAAGAAGAGTACCTCATGAATCACGGCAACGAGGTTATTGGTGACCTTATTGTTAGCGACGGTATTTTTTGCGGTTTTCTCTTCTAAACTGATGAGGAGAAACAGCTCCAATGGATTCTCAGTTGCCATTTTCCACTGTGTGTATCGATACGCAAGACAGAAAAATCCCCAATTACTAATTCCCAGTTCTTATACGGAGAGTGAGGGCTTCTTCAACCAAACCCTCCCTCGGGCATCATATTGAGTGGGTTTACTTGGGCCTCAAGTATGGGCCCAATGTTTCATTTCGGTCAACACGTTTCAAATTCGCCGCCGATAAAAAGTATTAAAAAAATCTACTGATCTGAAATTTGAGAAAATACTAGGAGCCCGTTCGGCTGGATGGAAGGAGGGCAGTAGCGGAGTGGAAGCACTCACTTCATCTCCTTAATCGTAGTAAAAGAGTGTTCGGTTGGATGGAAGGAAGGGGAAGGGAGATGAAGGAAATGAGGATGTCATCTCCCTTACATCCATTTCCTTACCCTCTACCCACACGGTGAACAACAGTGTCGAGTGAAAGTTGAAGCAAATCTTCTTTTTATCCCTGATCATCCTCTGGCGGAGCTCCTTCGATCAGCCTCTGGTGGAGCTCCATTCCATTTCTGTGCACAGGACGAGATGCTCTTTCATCCCCGAAGTCAAGTCGATCCAAGGTATTATAGTTGAAAACTTGCTTTTAACCCCAATTTCGAGCCACTTCAAGTCGATCCAAGCCCTAAATTCTGTATCCCCCGATATTTTCATGTGTTGTTCCAAGATTATTGGGGGAAAACTTGCTCTTCCATCTCAGTTTGTGGGTCGAGTCGATCCAGATTTCGCGTTGCAAGTTGAATGATTGGGCAAGAAGAAGGTAAATGCGTAATTGTACTCTTATTACAACAAGATTAAACTGTTAATTGAAGCATGCTCAAACCCTAAACCCCTAATTCTTCGCAATTTGTTAATCTGAGTATGAAATTGCCTAAAACCCCAAATTTTCAATGTATGAAATTGAATTCTTATTACAATTTGTTAATCTTGATTTCAGTGTATGAAATTTCACTAACAAAACCCCAAATTTTCACCCACTGCAAACCCTAATTTAAGGTCTTGAAAAATCCCCATTTTTGGCATCTGTTCATGATCATTTTGTGCACTTTAGGTGTTTGATGAAATGCGTGTGTTTGTTTGTATTGTCTTGAAGTGGGAATCTGTCAAATGGTGGTATTGGAAGCTTGCCATTTTTTGGTTGCTTGTGGTATGTTGAGATACCCGTGTTTTGTATGAAAAATGAACAAATGAGCTTGCATGAAACCAAGCTATTTCTCAATTGGAATTGTCGGTGAGCATACATGAAAATTGAAGTGGGAATCCGTCAAATGGTGGTCTTGAAAGTGGGAATCTGTCAAATGGAGCTACTGCTAGAATTGTTAGCCACTTCTTTTTTACCATGAGCTTGCATGAAACCAAATGTGCTATAATGCAGGAGCAACAAGATTGAAGTATTCACGTTTGTTAACAATTTCATGGTTATCATTTTGCTACTTCTCAATTGATGAGCTTGCATGTAAATGTTAGCCACTTTTTTGTCAACAAGCTTGCGCTAGCATGAATAATAATGTGCTAAAATTCTCAGTTGATGTGCTAATTCTGAGTTGATGTATGCTAGTACAATTATGATTTTCATAGAAGATGCATTCTTTTTCAGTTAAACGTCTAATAAACATGTGCAACTTCTTATCTGAAATCCAACTTCTCTTTTGTTCAGCAATGGCTTCTCACAATGGAGTTGTTGATGCGGTTTATGAAGAGGAGTATGTTGGCCTCCCAACAGAGGTGCTTGAAACAATGACTGATTATAACCCCAATAGCTCCAATGTCAGCATACCCAAGGAGCTTTAATGGTGGCGGGTAAACCCTTTACCATGTGGCCTGATTGATCATAACATTCATCTCTGAGTTATATGATATGTGTAGTAGTAAAAGGTTAGTTTAGGGTTGTCTCTTTTCCTTAACTTATGCTTACTTATCTTCAAACCATATCTGTAGGAATATGATGTGTCAAGGTTTGATGGTCTTATCAATGGAATTGAAAACTCCCCGCGTGCATGCTTGATGCAACAAGATGCTAGAGCACTCAGAGGACATGTGGATGACCTTCAATTGGATCTTAACCAAGCATTCATCAAGCATGAACAACTTAGCGGTGAACTACAAGAAGAGCGTAGCCAAGTGACGCATCTGGATGATGAGAACCAAGAACTAGCTGAGCATGTATCCACACTAGCAACTTCAAACGTTCAACTAGCGTTACACCGTGACACCCTCCTCACTGCAAACATGGAGCTCTCTGATGCTTCTAGGATTAGGCTATATTATGCTTTGGTGGTTACTATTTTCCTCGTAGTGGTTGTTTTGTATGTTATCATCCGTTATGCCATATGTAGACCTGATCAAACGCGGGCCCGGCCCGGGCTTTAGCCAAAATTCGGGCTCGTTTTGCGGGCCCGGGCCGGGCCGAGCCTGTTTGTCAGGCCCAAGGGGCTAACCGGGCCCGCCCGGAAGAGCGGCCCGTGGGCCGGCCCGTATGACATATAACTTATATTTAAATTATTTTTTGGTATATTTTTTTGGTATTTAGCGGGCCGGCCCGTTAAATTATTATTTTTTATGTATTTTTTAGGTTATATTTATTTTTTTATGTATTTTTAAATATATTTTTATATAATTTAAATTTTATACGAGCCGCGGGTCGGACCGAGTGGCCCGTACGGGCATGGCCCTGTTACCGGGACCGGCCCGTTCGGGCTTAAACCCCTGTCCAAGCCCGTTTTGCTTGGCGGGCGGGCCGGGCCGGCCCGTGTTTGCTCAGGTCTAGCCATATGTAATTGATCTAGGTTTATGGGGAAATGTTCGGGGAATCACCTTTGTTAACAATTTGGGTGATAATTTTGCTACACTATGTATTGTAATGTTTATGTAATTGACCTATGTCATGGTCAATGTTTATGTATGTTTGGGGCTTTTATATACTTATGACCGAGTATTTATAAGTATGTTGGTTGCATTGATTTTGATGGTTCTCTATCTTAAGTTTGTGTTTATATGTGTGGTTTGTTGTGATATAAGATTGGTATTTAATATTGGTATAATAGTAAGCATCTTTACATATAGTTTATACTTTATAGTTTATATGAAAATAGATATTCACCACAGAAAATAAAAAAAGCCTATGTATCAAATGTCAGAAGCTCTCTACCTCATCTCTCTATATAAGGCCTTTCATCCATATGTATTCCATCGAAACCCATAAGTAAGGAAGCAAGACATCTCTACTTTACAACATACAAGCATATAGTAGTAGAAGAATGTCAGGTAGGATTTCTACCTCTAGTATGGTTGTATATTATGTGTACGTGTTTATCCATAAGATTTCTACATCTAGTTGTTGTACATGTGAAATATTATTGTTTGCGTATAGGAGCAAGGAGGACGACTGTTTTCCCATGGAATGATGAAGACAGTCAAGCTTTGGTCCAGGTGTGCATACGACACAATTAACGATTTGGGGCCTACGGGAGTTTCACATGGAATTACATACGTGACAAGTTTAAGGGTGTTATGGGCCAAGATGCGAATGTTAGAGTGTTGAAGAACAAGTTCGAATTTTTGAAGAAAAAATGGAATTTATGAAAGAGCCTTGAACGGTCTGGTGATGTTGAGTGCGACGACGTAACCGGTGCTATACTGCGAGATGAAGATTGGTGGAACAATAAGTTGAGGGTGAGTAATTTCAATCTAGATCGGAGATTATTGTTGTGATCTTAACAAATGCATTTGGTAATATTTCTTAGCTGTGAATGCATTTCTTTTAGGTGGACGAATGTTTTCGCACGTTTCGTGTTAAGCCGATGACTCCCACCATGAAGGAGTTGTGTGCTCGGCTCTTCTACGCATAAGACATGATGAATCCCACCATGAAGGAGTTTTGGGCTTGGCTCTTCTACGCATAAGGAGTTGTTTGCTCGGTTGTTTTATGTTCTCTATCCAAGTTATGTTCTCTATCTTAAATTATGTTGTTTAGCTTATGTTGATCACTCGTTTGTTTTTATGTTGTTTATCTCATGTTGTGTAACTTTTTATTCGGATGGAAGATCCTTTGTTGGGGGACTACCCGTATTGTGTAACGTCTTTGTTTTGTTCGACCAAAAAAAAGGTGTTGTTGATGTGTTCCTTATTAACAAAGTTGCATCATTCACATGTTAGAATTGTTGCATCATTCACATGTTAAGAATTAGGGCTTAAGGTTATAACCAAATGGACTTATTAACAAGTTGAGTTTTGGAGCTTGCTTCGTCTAATATTAGCTAAGTAAGAAATGGAAATTCTACCTAAGCATGCTTTTGTTGGGCATGCCATAAACCTTCACGTGAACCTATAGTATTGCATGCTTAGCTTATGAGTATTTGTGCTCGTCACGTGTTTCAAACTTATTAACCTAAATCTTAAGTATTAGGGTTTAATGTTTAAATAAGGTAAATGCTTGTTCGGTGCTATGTGTTTCAAACATAATAACCAAAAATTTATTAACAAATAATGTAAATTGACTATATTATTCTATAATAAGCTAAATAAGAAATTGAATATATGTTTTGCATGCTAATAATACACCCAAATGACTTGATCTAAGGCCTAACAAAAGCATCTTCCTTCTTAGCTAGATGAAGCCTACACTCTTCTTTTTTTGCTAGCTAGATGCATCTTTACGTGAATTGAGGGGTATTTGGCCTCACCAACACTTGATAACACAACTCACCAAGATTCCAACAACATCATCTTCCAACACCATCCCTTTCCAAGCATTTTCTTCTTTTGTGCTTCACGAGACATGGCATGCATAAATCCCTTCCACTTTTGTAGCCACTCCTTTGGCTTCAAGTGAAGCTTGGGCATCAAATGTCTTGTCTATGGAAGCTAGACACTAACCACATGCTTGTCCTTTAGGGTATGGAAGCTAAACACTAGCCACATTTGGAAGTGAAGATAGACAAGACACTTATTTTACATGCTTGTCCTTTATGTCTTGTCTTACATGCATAGGAGAAGCTAGCTAATGTCTTGGCCGGGTATTTATTAGTGTGTAGGGTTGTGGACATTGCCATTCCAAGGTACAACTCACACACAATTGAAGCCACAAATTCGGTAAGAAAATGGCCTAAACAAGTTGTTTGCTAATCAAATTCGGTAAGAAGTATATTAGTGTTTAGATAAGTAAGTTTTATCACTATATATAACATTGTCTTATATACTATTATATGTTTTTAACATGTCTTACTATTGTGTAATGTTTAGGGATTTCCTAAATGGCAAGACAATTTAATTTAGGGGAACGAGTTGAAGTCATTGGAGCGGAACATGGATTGCTCGGTTCATATCACACCGCCACGATATCCTTAGTCTTACCATTGATTGGATTCTACCATGTCAAATACGAAAGATTGATGACTAACGACCGATCGGGTCCCCTTATAGAACAAGTCCCATGGGGGTTGTTGCGCCCCATACCTCCTCATAGAACTCTAAGCTATTACGAGATAGGGCAACACGTAGACGTGGAATCGTGATGGATGGTGGTATGAAACTGTTGTACGACACCCAGACTTTGGTATTTATGAAGTGAGTTTTGGGAAATTCGACTACGAGAATATCGTTGTCGGTTATGATCATATCAGGCTCCACGTTCACTAGAACGGACATGTTTGGCTAAGTCCAAGACCCGCTATCATCCAACTAAATTAGTTTCCATGAGGACCTTCACCGGTATGGTAATGGTAATGGTTGGCGTTGTTGGTGTTGTCGTTGTCTAGGAACTCAATGTGTGGTACTTGTCAGCATGTCATTGTTGGTGTGGTGCTTTTCGCTTTCTTTTGTGGTACTCGTATCTTTCAAGTGTTTGTAATGTACTTGATCATCTCGTTGTGCGTTTGTATGTTTGTATCGTAGTGAATGATCATCTCGTTTGTGCGTTTTTAGCGATGTTTCGTAGTAAATGGCCATCTCATTTTGTTTTAGCTTGTGTACGCTTTTTGATATGGTCCAAGAAGATGCTTCTTCTTTTGCTTCTTTTGTGGTACACCTTTGCTAAGGAAGCTAGAGTAAACTCATGTTGGGGCCTATGTGAACTTTTGCTAAGCTAGGGAAGCTAAGCCCATGTCTTGTCTTCACCCCCACTTTTGTGAATAAACCTATGGAAGCTAGTGTATAGGTTTGTCTAAAATGGAACAAGTTACATAACCTTGACCGATAGTATATATATTGTTATGGTTATGGACAAGCTACTCACACACATTTGCACCCACTTAATTTGGGAGTGCTAAGCAAAAGAAGAAAAAGGGAGTCGAGAAACACACTTCACAAATCCGGTAAGAACATCATGAAAAATGGAATCTATAAGTATGGTTTGTATGTTTTTATTCCACTACAATATATACTTTTATTGCTCTACATGTCTTATTATTGCATGTTTTTAGATTTCGGGAATGGCTAGACATTACCATTTAGAGGAACGTGTTGAGGTCGTTGGAGCGGAACATGGCTTGCTAGGTTCATTCCACACCGCAAGGATCGCGTTAGTCTTACCAATGGTAGGATTTTACCGTGTCGAGTATGAAACATTGATGCGTGACGACAGCTCTGGTTACCTTGAGGAAGATGTTCCATACGGGTTATTGTGCCCCATATAACCATATAGAGATGTGTTCAATTACGAGATTGGCCAACACGTAGACGTATGGAATCGTGACGGGTGGTGGTATGGAACTGTTAGGCGACGACCGAAGATTGGCATGTATGAAATCAATTTCTCGATATTCAACTACGACAATGTGGTTGTCAGTGGTGTGGATCTAAGGCCTCACCTTCACTGGAATGATCAAGTTTGGGTACGTCCGAACCTAGTAGTCACCCGACTAGATTAGTTTCCCAGATGACCATGTGTGGTGCTTCTCGATATGTCGTTGTCGGTAGGCTTTATTTAGGGGTACTTGTACCGTTGAACTGCTTCTTTGTCATTGTCGGTATGTCATGGTCAAGTTTGCTTCTTTGTTTTGTGGTACTTTGTTTGTACTGGATGATCATCTTTATTGTTTCATAGTGAATGTTGCTCCCATTTTCCCTTCTTGTGTTGCATGTGTGTGGAGAGGTCACTAAGCCAGCAAAAAAAAACATTGAATTAATTCAACGTTTTAACATTAACAAGTTAAACGTTGAATATCTATGTTTTGAAACATTAAAACCATTGAATTCAACATTAAAAAATACTAATGTTTCATCCATTAAAAGCTTTAAAACCATTAACATCCACTAAAACCCCAAAGTCTAACTTCAATCCCGCCAAAAAAACGATTATGCGGTTGTGCACGGTTGTGCACAGACCGTGCACAACCTCAGAGGGCCGCCAGTCAATGTGCACAGTTGTGCACAAAACGTGCACGGTTATGCACAGACCATGCACAACCTCAGAGGGCTGCCAGTCAATGTGCACGGTTGTGCACAGACCGTGCACGGTTGTGCACAGACCGTGCACAACATCAGAGGGGCACCAGTCAATGTGCACGGTTGTGCACAGACCATGCACTTCCGCAAAGAGGCATAGGTTCCCCCGAGAAGCTCTGAGACCGAACCTACGAGTCTGAAACTCGTCATGCGTCGATGAAACTAAAATCACCAACAAAATCATACATGATCATTCTGCCTAAGAGCCTAATCGTCATACAAAATGGAGAAGGACGTAGGTATCCTGCCATACAAAATCATCCAGGATCAATTTGACAAAGTCAGCGCCTAACTACCTACATCATATGCTAGCCACCTAATTGTAAGTAATGTTTTAATATTAGACTTGTTTACCAAAAAATATGGATTGTACTCCTACGAATTACAGGCCAGCCAAAAATATATTCTTGTGATCCCAAATCTGTTTAGCAATGGCATCTCGGATGCCAGTCATATAGCCTTTGGGGTCATTGTCCTCGCCTTTATCATCATTGGGGTCCAACTTCATTCCATCTTCATCATCATCATCATCATCATCATCATCATCATCATCATCATCATCATCATCATCATCATCATCATCATCATCATCATCATCATCATCATCATCATCATCATCATCATCATCATCATCATCATCATCATCATCATCATCATCATCATCATCATCATCATCATCATCATCATCATCATCATCATCATCATCATCATCATCATCATCCTCTTCTAGGATTGAATCATTTAGCTTGTGTTCTAGTATAAAGTTATGCATCGCAAAACACACACAAATGATGTCGATTTGTGTGGAAATATCATATGACAGCATGCCTTTTAATATCTTACATCTCTTCTTCAAAATACCAAAGCATCTTTCGATTGTCGTCCTCAAAGAAGAATGGACTCGGTTAAATCCTTCTCGAATATTTTTTGGAGCCTCTCGCATGAACTGAGATTGGTGATATTTTACCTTCGAGTAGGGCACCATATAGCCTTTTTTGTCTGGATATCCCTTGTCAACTAAGTAGTACCTCACTACGAATAATTAAACAACAAAAACGATACAGCTTAAATATATAAGTTAATAAAATGCAAACCCAATAAGACACATATGTCATTATGTAAGGAAAATCCGCATGATGTCAATTCACCAAGTTATGTTAAAGTAAGGATGGATGATGATTGATCATGTCTTACCAGATAGAGGACGGGGAAAGTTCATATGAGGATAGCTCAAAGCATGGTACAACACCCGAATGTTGTGGGCGTCTCTTTCCCACCCGACCGATACAAATGTGAAGTACATATCAAAGTCGTACACCGCCATCACATTGAATGAAGTATATCCCTTACGACATTTATAAGAAAATTGTTCATCCTCAGGCACACAACATTCAATGTGAACCCCATCAATACCTCCAATAGCACCCTAAATGAATTCAGTAACAATATTAGACAACATGGTTGGTTCAACTTGTCAATAAATTGAAAATATAAGTAATAATCCATACCTTGAAAAGACTATATCGGGGCTCACTCATCACTTTTGCTGGAATGTTAGTGAAATTTGCATCACGAGGTTTCAAAAGCTTACGTACAAGGCCGTTAAAACCCATATTCATGCCAACCATTACATCTAGAACCTGGTGAAACACATGGCTAATGGTGTCGCCTGATCTCTAAAACCGCTCACATACATCTCTATTAGCCAACCCAACAGAAATAGTGTAAAGGAAAATCACAACCTTCTCCAGAACGGACATACGGCGTGAAGGTAATAGCTCGTACTTGGTCTCTAGCTCATCGCAAAGATGTTGGAGGGCATGCCTCTCCATCTGAAATGCATTGATACATCTAACATCCGACGCAGAGTCCATCAGTTGGCGCATCCACATGTACCCCGTGAACTCTGAATCATAACAAGGAATCTTGTGAATAAACCTAGCATGGTATGCAACTAGAGACGTGCACACATCTCCAACCACACCTGCCATCTAGGAAACCACTTCTTTCGTAACTCGCATCTAGACATCTTTCATCTCGGGCCAAGTGGTTGATCCATGTCTTCGGATTATACTAGATCAAGACATAAACTGAAAATCCCAAACTTAAAATATCAGATATCTCCAAGTGGCTTATATTAATAATGTAACTATTGTAGCCATGCACTAGGAAAACACAAATGAAAATTGCACAAATGAAAATTGCACTAGGAAAACACAAATGGTATGCAAGAGTCTTAACACGAAGAACTAATAAAGTATGAAATACATCAAACACCAAGCAGTAAGTTCATACATAAATCACATCATTATCCAAACACATCAAACACCAAACATTTGTGATAACCCTAGACACTCAAACACATCAAATCCCCCAACCAGTACCCTAAACACTTAAACCCATCACACTTTATCTATGACTGATATAAGTGGTATGCAAGATCGTACTCGTACTGTAGCCTCACAATCCTGTTACTATCTTTCGGGAGGGACATGAAGACCTCACGTCTTGGTTCTTGAGCAAGCTGACTGGCGGCAAAGCAATACAACTTTGAATTCTCTTTGAGAAACCCATCAGTTATAAGGCGTTCCAACACAACAACACATTCTGCATATCCATATTTCTTCACTTCCCCTGCCAGATCATTGGTACTTCCAATATCACCCTCCATTATAGTAAGCATTTTCTGACTAGCATCACCCACAGCAGCCATGTGTTTGTTGAATGCCGTTGAAGCAGGACTTGGCCTTCTCTTCTTGTTTTGATGGACTCAGTAGGTGTAACTGCAAGCCTAGTGCTCTTCTCCTGACATTTGATGGACCAGATCTTGTGGCAGTAATCCCCTCGTGTACTTGTGCTAAGCACTCATCATGTGGCAACTCCACACTTACCCTAGCAGCGAGCGACCGAAGGCTTTCTTGTTCATCCTCAGCATCTTTCTCTAGTTGACGGTAAAGACTATCCTCTTGTGAACCCAGATAAACATTATCATCAACTCCAGGTAGGGAAAGCGGAAGCGCACTAGGATCCATACTTGGTGACATGACATGCTTTTCCGTTGCAACAATTTGGCCAAACATGTCATCCCACATATCACTCAACTCCGGGTTAACATTATCATCAACTCCAGGTAGGGAAAGCGGAAGCGCACTAGGATCCATACTTGGTGACATGACATGCTTTTCCGTTGCAACAATTTGGCCAAACATGTCATCCCACATATCACTCAACTCCGGGTTAACCCCTTTCTTTCTGAATTGGCTGTACTTATCATCCTTTTCCTGCCAAACAGAAGGACATATACCAAGTATTAATTGACTCCTAAATAATATATACCAAATCATATACATAGATGAGTTGTTATGCCTGTAACACCCCCAAAACTTAACTCTTTTTGGAAAGGTATTACCGTCAGTGACCCCAGTGTTCCTTACCGAGATCACCCAAGACTTTACCGTTTAAATAGAATTTATGAAATACAAATGATACATAATGATCCAAGCAATCAATTCCAAAACATGACATTGTCAAGGAAACATGAGTTACGGGATTACAACACAATCCCGAATAGGTCAATACAGAGTTTAAACCAAACACAGCGGAAGTCTTATAAAACACATTACAACTAAAGTCATTGTCCAAAAGATCTCAACCTGATTAAAGAAATAATTAAAACATTCAAAAACCACCGTTGACTCCATAGTCCTTCTGTTCTTCTAACTACTTCTTATCTGATGTGCCGAATCGAACGGATGACACCAGCCCACATGCGGAGAACAAAGTTCGTGGGTTAGTCTACTTGAATAGACTAGCAAGGGTACAAAGCAGAATGGTTCGAAGCAGTCGTATTAGGTTAGACTCATCGCTTCTCGATTAATAATCGATGACGATAGTCAACCATCATACTCCTACTGGAATAAAAAAGAGGTATGCACAAGAGAAGATTCTGGAAGACTGAATCTTCACAGAAATCAACTCGAAAATAGACTCCAAGAGATTGAGTCTTTAATATGACAAATCTGGAATGTTTACAGCATCATACAACAATGATTTAAAAGTTGACTGAGATGCTTCGGTTCACGACCAACCTCATCGCCTATAGTGAATCCAGATTGGAAAGAGAACGTACTATGATCAAAGTCGAGATGAGTTTTCCTAGCTGCACTACTCGCCCAAGGTTTATTAATTATGTGCGTCGAGTAGCACTTATCTGATTTATGTTTCAAAAACACACAACACGTTATTAGACTTTTACATGTGTACCCCACCAATGGGACGACACATCTTAGTATACGTTTCGTCGAGAGTGACGTACACCGGAAGGTTTGTGACACCAGCTAAGTGTCCTGCCTCTACACACTTGTGAAAGAGACCGATTATGATCTTAGAATAGTACCAGATGGAGACGAGCCACCCCGATACCAGATTATAAAGAAACGACTGGACCGAGTCCGAGTAACGTTCCTATCTAACAGTGCTAACTAAACAGTTACAGCACAATAACAGTTACCGGATAAATCCACATAAAGGCCCGAAAGGCGATCACATATAATAGCGTTGTTCTAACAGATATACAACCTATTATATGATTTTCAAAACAGTTTACCAAAACTGTTTCCAGATAAACAGAGTATTCATTCCAAATTAATTACTCAGATAAACTACTGATAATTAATGTAAATATGGAACGAATGAGCAAGAGCGAACCGACACTTGCCTTAATCTGTAGAATAGCCTAACGACGACAATTGGATTCCGGGCTCGACACGAGTATGGCTCCGACAGCACAACGACCTTCGAGTCGACCCATAAAAGGAACCCTAAGTTAGATTTGACATAACAACAGTACGAATCTAAAAACGGCGAAGAAATCAAAAGGAAAGACGCCACAACGACAACCAACCAAGCCAAAGCCACGAAGGCATTCTGGGCACTGGCGGCGGTCGCCGTGAAGAACTCAGACGACGGAAACGAGAGAAAATCTCACCAAAACGATGCGCGTTTTGACCCCTTTTCGCCTTGCTTGGGTTCTGACCTCCAAAGGCAACCAAAAGGCTTCTAAAGGGCTTCTGGAAACACCACCAAACGACACCGACGAGAGCTTCCGAACTCCGGCGAAACACAACTCCGACGACACAAAAATTTGGCAGAGGTTCGGTGTTTGGGATGGCTCAAATCCCTTCCCCAACACCTCCTTTTATAGCCAAAGCATCTGGAGCACGAAGATGGGCCTACGAACTAGCTCGGCGCTTGCCAGAACCACGCCGGCGACCATCGGCTAAAGACCTCTGGGTAATCACGGCGGGCGCCGCGACTTTGCCTACGGCGGGCATACGGCGGGTGCCGTAATTACGGCGGTCGCCGTTCCTAGCTCTGGCGAGCCCAGCGTAGGAGACGACGGCCTGACACATCGGGCCCAGCGACGGCGGGCGCCGTGACTGTACGGCGGTCGCCGTGACCAGCTTTTCCCGCCCGTTCAGCTTTGAACGAACATGACATTAACCCGGGATAAAAATTATCATACGCGAACGAATAATAAAATCCAAGGCATGTCGTCTGTATATTATTTCACTGAGAAAAATATTACAGATATAGAGCACATTACAGAATGTCTCAAGCTACCTGAATTAAATCCGACGTACTAAACGGGTACTCGGGAAAATTCCAAAATTCCCAAAATAACCTTACAAAAAATACGGGGTATCACATCTCCTCCCCCTTAAAAGAAGTTTCGACCCTGAAACTTAGGTTGAAAATAACTCGGGAAAACACCTGAGCATATCTGACTCGGTTTCCCACGTCTCCCAAGTAACTTCTTCGGTCCCTGACTTGGACCACAGAATCCGTACCAATGGTACGATCTTGCTACGCAAACGCTTCTCCCGACGCTCCAAAATGCGCACGGGCAACTCTTCATAAGTACCATTACCTTGAATCTCGATGTCCTCATAACTAAGCACATGAGACTCATCTGGCACATACTTTCTGAGTAAAGATACGTGGAACACGTTATGCACCGGGTGAGCCGATGGCGGCAACGCCAAACGGTACGCTAGAGATCCTACTCTATCCAGAATCTCGAATGGTCCCACGTAGCGAGGGTTAAGCTTCCCACGCTTACCAAATCTGAAAACTCCTTTGGAAGGCGATACCTTGACAAAAACCTTGTCGCCGACCTCGAACTCGACAGTCTTGCGCTTCCGATCTGCGTAGGACTTCTGTCGACTCTGAGCGGTCAACATCCTTTGTCTGATCAAAGCAATGTCTGAAGCCGTCCTTTCGACCAACTCTGGTCCAAGCAGAATTTTGTCGGCATTATCATCCCAACAAATCGGAGATCTGTATCTACGACCATACAAAGCTTCAAATGGAGCCATCTTGATTGTAGCATGCCAGATATTGTTGTACGTGAACTCAATCAGACTCAAGCTGTCCTCCCAGCTAGTCGGACGATCGAGTACACAAGCTCTAAGCATATCCTCCAGGGTCTGGATGGTCCTTTCAGACTGGCCATCTGTCTGAGGATGAAACGCGGTGCTGAACCTCAACTCGGTTCCCATAGCCTTATGAAGTTCCTGACAGAACCTTGACATGAAACGGCCATCTCGGTCCGATACAATGGTCTTAGGAATGCCATGTAAGCGGACAATCTCCTTCTGGTAGACTTCTGCTAACTTCTGGGTTTCCATGTGGTCTTGATGGCTATGAAATGAGCACTCTTTGTAAGCCTATCCACAATTACCCAGATAGCATCTCTCTGACTTCGAGTCTTTGGTAGCCCAGTGACGAAGTCCATGGCGATGTCTTCCCATTTCCATTCTGGCACTGGGAGAGGTAGCAACTCACCACCTGGCATGCGGTGTTCGATCTTGACCTTCTGGCAAGTTAAGCACCTTGCCACAAAGTCTGCTACGTCCCACTTCATGTTTGGCCACCAAAACTTCTTCCTGAGATCCTTATACATCTTGCTAGAGCCAGGATGCACAGAATAAGCAGATGAATGAGCTTCTCTCATCACCAACTGACGGAGACCTTCTGTGTCAAGCACACAGATTCGATCATGAAACCAAAGTGATCCATCATCCTGAACCACAAAACTGGGAGCTTTCTCATCCATCACTTCACTGCTTAACTTTACCAAGATGATGTCATCGACTTGCTTTTCTTTGATCTGATCCAGTAGTGTAGCCTGAATTTCCATCATACTCAGGTACCCTCTACGCTGGTCATACAAGACTTCAATGTCGCATGACTCTTGGTTTAGCTTGGTTTGGGCAGTAAGTAAAGCAACTACAGTCTCGTGCGTTGTCTTCCGGCTTAGTGCATCAGCTACTACATTAACCTTGCCCGGATGATACAGCAACTCCATGTCGTAGTCCTTGAGCAATTCTAGCCAGCGGCGTTGTCTCATATTTAGCTCCTTTTGAGTAAATATATACTTGAGACTTTTGTGGTCAGTGAAGACTTGGCATCTTATACCGTAGAGGTAATGCCTCCAAATCTTCAGCGCAAAGACAACTGTTGCTAGCTCAAGATCATGGGTCGGATAGTTTTCTTCGTAAGTCTTGAGTTGTCTAGATGCGTAAGCAATAACTCTGCCTCTTTGCATCAAAACACAACCAAGACCACACTTTGAAGCATCACTATAGACCACATAATCGTCGTTCCCTTTTGGGAGTGCTAACACGGGTGCCGAGGTCAGCCGTCGTTTCAACTCCTGGAAACTGGCCTCGCACTTGTCATTCCAGATAAACTTCTTGTGGACCTTGCGGAGTAGATTGGTCATAGGTAGAGCGATCTTTGAAAATCCTTTTACGAACCTTCTATAATACCCGGCAAGTCCAAGAAAACTGCGCACCTCCTTCACGTTCTGGGGATGTGTCCAATTAGCCACTGCTTCAATCTTTTGGGGATCAACCATAACCCCATTTTTATTGATCACGTGGCCTAAGAAAGCCACTTCCTTCATCCAGAATTCACATTTAGACAATTTAGCAAAAAGCTGATGTTGTCTAAGGATTGACAAGGCAATCCGCAGATGTTCCTCGTGGACTTCTTCATTCGGAGAATAGATCAGGATGTCGTCGATGAAGACCGCTACGAACTTATCCAAGTACTGGTGAAAACATCGGTTCATCAAATCCATAAAGACAGTTGGAGCATTTGTAAGCCCAAAAGGCATCACTACGAACTCGTAATGACCATATCTGGTCCTAAACGCAGTTCTAGGAATGTCCTGCTCACGAATCCTCAATTGATGATATCCAGATCTCAAGTCGATCTTGGAGAAAACCTTTGCTCCCTGCAATTGGTCTAACAAGTCATCAATCCTAGGCAAAGGATACTTGTTCTTGATCGTCACCTTGTTCAACTCTCGGTAGTCGATACAAAGTCGGAACGATCCGTCCTTCTTTTTGACGAACAATACCGGAGCACCCCACGACGATGCACTCGGCCTGACATAACCTTTGTCAAGAAGATCTTCAAGTTGATTCTTCAATTCTTGCATCTCAGCTGGAGCCATCCGATACGGTGATTTGGAAATCGGTGCCGTACCAGGCTCGAGATCAATTGAAAACTCTACGTCACGGTTTGGGGGTAATCCAGGAATTTCTTCCGGAAAGACATCCGAAAACTCCCTAACTATAGGAATATCAAGAACCTCAGGTCCATCCTTTGCGGTCGAATCCAAGTAGCAAAGGTACCCGACACATCCTTATCGTAGTAGCTTAAACGCAACCATCGCATTGATCAGCTTGCCGTTATCAGCGTCATTTCGACCTTTGAACTTGCACACGAACTGGCCCCCAGATGACACCGTCACCGTTCTTGAACTGAAGTCGATCACCGCCTTGTGATGCGTCAGTCAATCTATATCGAGGATAATGTCGAATGGAGCCATGGCTATGCAGATTAAATCTGCCTCGAATTCCTTACCTTGAATGGTAATCGGAAAGTCGGACAGATGTTTGGTTCCCACTAAGCGTTCTCCATTAGGAAGATTAACGACGAAAGGGTCGCACGAATCGTTGCACACTAAATCTAACTTGCTAACACAGCTATCTGAAATAAAGGAATGCGTAGCACCAGAATCAAACAGAATGCACACTGAAGTAGAGTGAAGGTATAGAGTACCTTGAGCAATCGGAGCGTTGGGTCCATCTGCCTCACGCATCTCGTACAAGCGTTGTCCCTGACTTCCAGAAACAGCTGGGGCTTTTCCCCTGTTCTGAGCAGTCGTCTGGACTGACGGGCTAGGAGTCTCGGCAGGCTTAAACCTAGGTCGGTTGCTCTGATGAACTGACCCTTGCTGCGACTCTGCTCCCTTCTGCTTCCCCTGCTTGCAGAACTTCTGCAGATGACCATCACGTCCACACCCAAAGCACGACCTCTTCTCCTTCTGACACTCATTGCTCTTGTGCCCAGCCGTACCACAGTTATAACACTGAACTGAACTCCTGGTCTGCCCTGACTGCTGAGTCGATCCTCCTTACGTCATCTCCGTCTTAGCTCGGCCGGACTTGGCAAAGTTAGACGGTGGCGCAGGGCGCTTAAAACCACCTCCCTGGTTCTGATTCTGCATCGACTTTTGTCGGTTGCGCCTCTTGGTCGACTCCTCTAGAGTTACCTCCAGCTTATAGGCACAATCCACATACTGTTCCAAGGTAGAGCATGTGTGGTGCACCATTAACGGCTTGATATCCGGGCTCATCCACTCGTGGAAGTACCAGATCTTTTGGGCCTCGCTGGTGATCTCGGCAGTGGCGTACTGTAAAAGATGGTTGAACTTAGATGCCAACTCGGTCACTTTCAGACCATCCGTCTTTGGGTACAAGAACTCTTTATTCTTCTCCTCTCTCATAGCACGAGAGAAAAAGCGATCAACCATCTTGGTCTTGAACATCGACCAAGTCAACACTGGGCTCTCAGCCAAACTTATGATCTCCCACCACTCGCTAGCCTCCTCCTTCAGCTGAAGAGAAGCGATATGGACCTTCTCGGCCTCCGTACACTCCACGTTCCGAAACAGCCTCTCCATATGGGAGAACCAATGAGTCACTGCTACTGGCTCCCATTTCCCGTTATAGCAATCGGGCCTCATGGAAGTGATGGTCTTAAGAGCGCGACCATAGATGTCTTTAGCCCTGACGGCATTCTCCTAAACCACAGGGTTTCTGGGCTCCACAACATCAGGAACCGCTGGGTGAGTAGGCACTTCTTGCGCTTGAGGCGCACTGGGTCTCAATACATCTGCAATTGCTTGAATCACGATCCCACGAATCGCCTCAACAACTGCGGCATCAAACAGCGTCGGCGCTTGGGTCTGATCCTGACCTTCACGCCTAAGCTGGACGCGAGACTCTGACTCATGTTCATCCTGAACACCTCTTCCTGCTGGCCTGGGATCTTGGCTAGTCCCAGCACCGGCTCGAGTCGAGTTCCTCGTGCTTCTTGGGTTCACCATCTGTTTACCGATCCAATCCAAGCATTCAATACATTAATATTATGCAATATTCTTATGCAATATATCAACGTAAATAAATTACTCAGAATAGATCAACTTGGCAACTAATATTTAAAGAACAACAACCCCTACTTGAAGAACCTTTTAGCATATCCAAAAGTATTAATAAAAAGTCACTTGCTAAGATATTTTCCTCAATTACCTTGAAAGACCTACAAGCTGAAGTCAATAAAATCAAAAAAGACATAGGATCCCTTAACAAACAGTTATTACTAAATGAGACCAAAGATCTTGAACTTGAAACTAGAATAGCTCATTTAGAATTTTCTAAAAACCCTTACTCCAACCCCCGTTCTCAACAAAATGAAGAAGAATCTCCCCTCATTGAAGATTCTTTTATTGCGGCTATAAACAAGATCAACTTTCAAAAATGGTATGTTCATATTACCATAAAAATAGAAGACTTCACTCTTTCTACAGTTGCTCTCATTGACAGTGGAGCAGATCTAAACTGCATCCGTGAAGGTATAATCCCTTCAAAGTATTACCACAAGAGTCATGAGAAGATTCTTGATGCTAGTGGTAGTCGTATGAACCTTAGTTACAAGATTCCTAAAGCCTCTATTTGTAATGAGAAACATTGTTTCAACAACTCCTTCATACTGATAAAAGGCTTAAACCAGCAAATAATCCTAGGAACACCCTTCCTGACACAAATTTGTCCGTTCACTATTGATAGGTTTGGCCTACATACAATAGTAATGGGAAAAAAGATTAGTTTTGAGTTCATTTCCGCGGTTGAACATAATGATATATCTACCCTACAGTCTGCATCCATTAGCAGAACCTTAAACCTTATAACAAAAGAACTTGTAACATTAAACTCCTACAATCCCTACAGAGTCACATACAGAGATCTCTAACTTGTTTTAGTTTTCAGGTTTTAAATATGAGATCTCCCTCCAGCAAAGGAAAGGAAAAGGTTATACCTTCACCTTCCTCCCAAGCCACAGTCAACAGCAATTTCAGACCTCTACAGGGGCTTTTGCTCTTCACATAACAACTTGGTTTGCTGAATAACCTTTGGAGGCTTCCTACTATGCCCCATGCAGCCAGAAAAAAGTTACAATGCTTAAATGCACTCAGTATCCACTTCCATGAAAATGGAAATGTGATAAGAGAGAAAGAAAAAAAGGGAAAGAGATTTGGGTGAACAACTAACTCTTGCCACAGGTAAGGATGGGAAAAACAAGACCGGACCGTAAGACCGGACCGGAAATTTACGGTCCGGTCCACGGTCCGGTGATTTTACGTTTCCGGTCTTACGGTCCGGTCCGGACCGTAAAAATAATTAAAATAATGTTAAAAATATTTTTAGGGGTAATTTTTACGGTCCGGTCCGGTCCATAATATTTACAATCCGGTCCGGACCGTAACTTTTACGGTCCGGACCGTAATCAAACCCTTTAAAATCCCAAAAATATAAAATCCGGTCTTACCGGTCCGGACCGTAAAGGATCGGACCGTAACGGTCCGGTCCGGTCCGCGGTCCATACTTCAAAAAGTTTACGGTCCGCCGGTCCGGACCGGACCGTAAATGTCCGGTCCGGTCTGGACCGGATGCCCATCCTTAGCCACAGGACGACGTTGGAAGAATCTCCAAGCTCGCCTACTGGATACACTAGCACAAGAAGCGCTTACACCACTTCTTGACGCTTGGCCCTAGGGAAAAGAGGTTCTAGTACAAAAAACAGAAGAGGGCCATTTGGCAGATCTAATACAGGCCCAGAAAGAGCTTATCCAGATGTACTTCAAGGAACCAGGGTGGGATTTCAAGGGAGTCACGGTTCGGCAATTTCCGACTATTAGACCATTAGTAGGTAGCCCAACAATGATGACAGACGAACTTCTTAAAATCCTCTTATTCTTAAACACCTGTACCATGCCCAAATACCTCATCCTAAAATTCTTCCACCTAGGAATGATCCATAGTATCAGTTTCCAACCCAATATTGAGGGAAAAATAGAAGAGACCCTGCACGCATTTGGAGAAAAGTTCATGTTGATTGGAGGAAACATGGCAATTTTTGGACCAACAGTTGCCTATGTCCAAGCCACTCTCCCAAAAGTAACGGAGTTCATCGTGATTCCGTCAAAAAAGGTAATCTGTTTCTCCCATGGTGTTTCAAAGTTTGAAGATTGGAGAGACTGGATAGGTCTGCAGCCCACCAACTTCATAATACACGAAGACCATGAGCTCTATAGACGCCACCAGGACGTATCTTTCTTCTACAAGCATGCATACCTCTACAGTGGATGGAAGGAGTGTAGATTGGCAGCAGAAGGACATTATACACAAATCTAGGTCTCAAAGAAATGGAGAATATGGCTACCATTCAGTGGAGATGGCCAGTTTGTTGATTGGCATAAGTTCATTTCTTTGGATGATGAAGTCAAACAAGAAGATGAAGATATACTAGACACAGAAGACTGAGATGACATAAGTATTCCCAATACTCATAGAGACTATTAGCAAACCTATAAGTCACCCACATATCCATATACCATGTAAGCAAAATAGTCCAAAAGAAAATAGTCCAAAAAAGAAAAAGAGAAAAAAGAAAGAAAAAAGAAAAAAAAAAAAAAAAAAAAAAAAAAAAAAAAAAAAAGAGAAAAAGAAACAAGAAGAAAGTTCTTATGTTTTCATTTTATGTTTTCATTTCGGGGGGGTAATCTAGCCTGTTTTTATATTATCTCCTTTGAACATCTTGTTACTTTGATAAAAGACCCAAGAAGAAGATCTCACAAGACAATAGGCCCATCATCAAGAAGGAAGAAGAGCCCAACAAAATCAAAAAGCTCAGATACCTATCACAAGACAATAGGCCTTTTGACTCGCTCAGCACTCCGGCCCAAATAAAAGGCCCCTCAAGACACAACGGATTATTGGCCCATTACAAAAATAAGGAAAGAAGAATAGACCCATCAGAAGAACATGCCCACCATTATGCAACAAGCAAAAGTCCAACAAAATTAAAAGACTCCACCTTCTGCGAAGGATAAGAAAAGACCCACTTGCAGTTGAAGACAAACTAATCCACTTGCAGTTGAAGACAAAAAGACTCCACTCAAGACAAGAAGACAAAAGACCAGCTCAACACTCCACTCAAGACAAGAAGACAGAAGAAACCAGCTCAGTGCTCCACTCACAACATGAGACTCCACCCGTGAAGAAATAGTACCAAGACAAGAAGACAAAAAACCAGCTCAGCACTCCACTCAAGACAAGAAGACAGAAGAAACTAACTCAGTGCTCCACTCATAACAGGAGACTCCACCCGTGAAGAAATAGTACCAAAAATTGGTACGGACAAAGGAAATCAGACTCTCCCCTTTCTCTATAAAAGGCAAAGCCCTCAGTTGTTTTGAGGCATCTGATTTCAGACTCTCATGTGTTGAGAAACTCACACAATATCTTAAGCTTAGAAGCCTTCCTCTAGAGCTCCTTCAAGCTTTTGGAAATCGTTTCATGTTACAACAATAGTCCTTGTAAGTTTTTACTTATGATTTTATAAAAGTCCCAGTTTTTGTTCATATTTCTCTTCCTGTTTTTAGTTTTCATGTTTTTCAGTATAGTTACTACTTCGTTTACTATTCATTGTTCTTAGTTTTTCACTATTTACATATTATTGTTCAAAAGTCACTGTTCATTACTATTCATGCTGTAAATCTTTGTATTAATGTTCACCTATGTTCTGTTTTACTGTTTTCTTCCTATGCCTTTTCTTACTTTAGATTACCTGGGTTCATTTGGTATCCGAGCCACTAGGCAACATTTCGCCCCGATTGTAGTATTATAGTTATTTACGCCTTTAAGTTACTGTTTACCAAGATTGGAATTTTTACTGTTACTAGACAGTGCGTGTTTGGTTTTAGTCGTAAATCTGTTGGTAAGCCCGCTTGACGAGGTAGTCCCAGGGTGTTCCAGGTCGATGGTCCCAACCAGACTTTTTATAGTAAGGAAAGGCGTAAGCCCAAAAGGGAACTGATCAGGAGGATAAGATGCAAATTCTATACTCCATATGGCCAAGGGAACAAAGGCTACCGATGGTAATCTTGTAGTAATAATTATCCTGCTCCCTTTTGCACCACTACTTAACAAACTCATTCGATCTTGCCATCTACCACGATGATCTTCCCACACATCATCTAGGACTAGCAAATATTTCTTACCCTCTATCGACTCCCTAATTCTGTTTTGTAGCTGGATCACCTTGAAACTAGTATAGCTTTCCTCATGTATAGATTGGAAGATTTGCCCAAGTACTTCTCTCTCATCAGATGCATCTATTTTCAAAATTCTTTTTAACCTCGTCATCATTGTAAATCAGTTGGGCAAGTGTTGTTTTTCCCATACCGCATATCCCAACAATGGCAATGACTACTGGTAGATCTGATTCAACAGTATTTGACTCATTAAAAAGCATTTCTAAGATGGCTTTCTTGTCCTCATCTCTACCAATGACAACCTTTAATTTGCATCTACAAAACACCCCGGATCTTGTCCTCTCCTCATACCAAACATTCCTTCCTCATGTTGACATCTCACAAATTCAAACTGAGCCATATCCGCAGAGAACTCAAGCAAACTCTTCCTGATAGCCATAGCTTTCTTAGCAATGGAGTTTCTAGAGACGATTGGGTTTAACTTAAAGCAAGAAACCCGTACCTTTTTCGAGAAGAGATTGTCGTTTCCCTTCATGATTTGCCGCTTAAACAGATCATCAGCAGCAACCTCATCAAACAGATCGTCTGCATCGAACAACACGCCTTTGAGCCTCTTAATCCAATTCTTGACAGCGGCAGAGCCTCCTTGCTTCTTCTCAGCATCAAGAAGCACGGCTTGGATTGTTTCAATGGTCACGCGAAGCTTAGCAAGCTCATCTCTTGCTTCCCATATTAATAGCCCCTTCTCGAATGTTGGGGAAGCAATGGTAGACAAGATCTTGGAAGAAAGGTTGAACACAACTGATTCAGCCATTGATAATGATTGATCTGGTTGTTGTTATTTTGCAAGTGGAATTCTAATAGCAGTTGATTTGTGGAATGTACACTTTCTAGATCTACCTTTCAATAAATAGTGTAAGTGGACAACTTGCCTAGTATATAAGTTTAATAGGCTATTAATTGATTTTAGGATGGAATCTCATTGAGTTTATGTATTGAATCTCGAATCTTTATACCAAAAAGTAGACGTTTCATAACCTTTGTTTCTTTTATTTTTCTTTTTATGTCCGGTAATAATTATTAATATTTTTTTAAAACCTTTTTATTTTCCTTTTTTTTTAAAATCAAAATCTTTTTACTTTAAAAAATTAAATTAACAACTCTTTTAAAGATTCTAAATAACAGAGATTATTTGACGAAATATTTAAAGAGTTTAGGATTAGTTAAAACTTGTGGACGCCTCATAAAATTTGCAAAAAAAATTAATTGTGGCCTTGGTCGAGTTGTCCACTACTTGGAAAGAGAAGAGGGAAGATAAATACAGGGTTGATTTTATAAAATTTGATAAATAAAAAGCTACTAAGGCCATTAACAACGGTGGTTCCATAATATGGATTTCATAACTCATTTTCTACTTTTCTCTCTCTTCCACATCATCTAAGAAACACATCTTACTTTTTATCTACATTAATGATTTCATAAACCGGTTTCATATCTTCATATTTATTTACCAATTATACATTTATAAAATATAAATATATATATATATATCTTAAATTGTAAATTTGAAGATGTTAACATATGTAAAGTAGTATAATATAAAATATAACATATTACAATTTCATTATATTGAATTAAAATAAGTTAAATATTTTTATTATATAACTTTCAAATGACATTAATAAAAAATCAACAACATTACAAACTTCATTCAAATAAAAAACATGCAAATACATAAAAACAAGTACATGAAAAGATAACAAAACATCGAAAATATAACACCGAATAAATATGAAATCATACATAGAATTATTAATTTCTATTATATTGTTGTAATATGTTAACTATCATATAGAATTATTAATTTCTATTATATTGTTGTAATATGTTAAATATCATATAGAATTATTAATTTCTATTATATTGTTGTAATATGTTACATATCATGTCTAATGTATTTTAATATATTAATTTTCATTATAAGATCTTTACAATATATTATTTTAGTTCATTTTAATAAAAATAAACTTTCAGATAAGCATATGTAATATTTCATGTATTATGTTATAACACAAACAATTTAACCATAATAAAGAATAAAACCATGCTTATATAACTACATTGCTTATCTTAATTCATTTTAATAAAACTAAAATTTAAGATAAATATATGCAATATGGGTGTATATTGGTAAATAAAAAAAGAATCATGAATATTAAAAATATTTTTTATCATTTTTATAATTTATATAAGCTTGAAATTTGATTTAAAGGCAAAATAATCCAACCTAAACGAAAATTTATGAGAGCCGTCCGATCTTGATTGATCAATGACTAAAAATAGCTTCCCTTTCCTTGCACCAGAATGCGTCACATGTCCCTAAAGGGTTGTTTAGATAAGTTCATTTTTTCACACAAAAGTAGGGTTGAGCATCGGTCCAAACCCGGACCGGACCAACCCGGAACACCAAAAATGGTGGATCGAAACCCGGACCGAAAATATCCAGACCGGACCGGGTCCGGACCGGTCCGATCCGGTCCTATTTGGACCAGATTTGGACCGGTTTAGGATTTTATTAAATTTAAATATAATTTATTTACATTTAAACATGAAAAAACCCCTCAAATTTAAATATAATTTACTCTTAAATATAATTTACCCTAAACTCTAAACCCTAAATCATAAACCTCAAATATAAAATACCTTAAACCCTAAAATATTAAGATTTAAAAAAAATTCCGGGTCTGACCGGACCGGATTTGGACCGGACCGGAATTTCGGAAATCCCTGGACCGGTTAGGACCAGTCCGGTCCGATCTGAACCGATTCGGTCCGGTCCAAATTTCCGGGCCGGACTGGAAAATGCTCAACCCTACACAAAAGCACAACATTTCTTGAATAAATTTCACCCAAACCAAACATGGCATTAGTTTCTTTGATTTTTTGTGGGTTACATAGAATGAAACCCATGCCCCTGTTTCATCTTAAAAATTTGAAACCCATGTCCCTGTTTCATCTTAAAAATTATACTGTTGCTATGAAATCAATTATATTTAAATGCTATCGAACCTCCATTGTAAGTGGCCTAAATGCCTAATTGCATAACATGACCCAGAAAGAATCTGAGCAAAAAGATTACCCAAAAGGCAAGCAATGATATAAGAAGCTGATGAAAGCAAGGAAAAGAGCACCAAGTCTCATCAAAATACCATCATCAATGACACCTATACAATTAGAAACTAGTTTGGCATTACATACAAGGCTAATGCTTGAAAAGTTTAGCTTTAGGCTGAGAATCCGAGTCCGAGCTGCTATTGCACCGCTTCACAAACGAGTCCATCGTTTGCTGCTTGGCGGGGCTGTTGCTTATACTCGGCCTCACAAACGAGTCTAGAGTTGTCTGCTTCGCAGGGCTGCTGCTTATACTCGGCCTCACAAACGAGTCTAGAGTTGTCTGCTTCGCAGGGCTGCTGCTTATACTCGGCCTCACAAACGAGTCTAGAGTTGTCTGCTTCACAGGGCTGCTGCTTATACTAGGCTTGTTGTCTGCAACCTCAAGAGCATTCTCTTGCCCATCAAGCACCTAATTCATAGCAACTCATCCGGGTCAAGTTTCTCTACTCGAAAACGCATACATAAATCTCATAGCATTTCAGTTTCAGCTTTACTGGCATGAAAAGCCTTTTTTTTACTGGCTACTTGAAAGCAAATGTTCAGCAAATAAAGACAACAAACCTGTCCTAAGTTTTCCAATTTGTTCTGAACCACATCCCTGCAGAAATAGATGGTAAATACAAAATTTGAGAAAGATATCCACGTTGTCAATTTGACCTCTAAGAAATGTAGCCAAGAGAAGAGCAACTTGCCAAATAATGTCATCAACCGTGCCATTAGCGAGTAGGTAGTACACGTTCACTGAAGAAACCTATGAGATGTACACAGAAGCTGAGAATAGCAGTGTCCAACTAAAAGGTAATAATAGATAATTTATGCTTCTTAGTTCATAGGGAAGAATATACCTGCCCAATTCTGTGAGCACGATCTTCAGCTTGTATCAAATCTCCAGGAGTCCATGATAACTCGGCAAAAAAAACGGTGCTTGCAGCTGTCAGAGTTAACCCAACACCAGCAGCTTTGATGGAAAGCTGACAATATCATTGTTGTAAGTTCTAATTTAGAATGAGACACAGAACAGAGTGATAGATATAAGAGAAGCATATTGACGTACCACTGCTGCTTTAATTGATTCTTTTTCCTGGAAGTCCACTACCAACGATTGTCTAGACATTGGAGGAGTACTGCCATCAATGCGGATGCATCCAACCTTCTTCTTCTGCAAATTCAGCAGTGCTGCTAAGAATCAGATTGAAAGAAGACTGCAATTTAACAGGAATCTTACCAGCAGAAATTGATGCATGGCCTCAATCATGGACTGATGATGTGCAAATATTAAGAATTTGCAGCCAGCCTGCACATGTTAAGAGGGTGAAGAGAGTTATAAGTCACACAAATAAACAGTAGGGGCAGAACTGAGAAGAGCAAAACTTTAGATAGAAAGTTGTTCATAAAATCACAAAACAAATGGAAAATTTTGCTGAAAGTTAAATCTAAACAAACTATTAATGGAACTTTCTAAGACTAATCTATACAATATGGACTATCACAGGACAAATGTAACTAGCGGAAAGTTTAATCCAAAAGAACGCGAAGAGCAATTATCTTTATCTGTGTGTTTGATTAGTTTAAGATTCTTCAAACCAACCAATGTAAATTTCTTGAGATTTCCACTCTTTATGCTGCACAGTCAGTTAAAACGACTTTAGTTTGCTAATCCTTGCAAAACCAATTAATTCCAGACCGAAACAAACTGAAAAGCAACATATATTACAGTTCACCTACTAAATTAAGGTGTCCCAAACTTCACTTATTGTCTCAATTGCTGAAATGGGGCCTTTTTTATGTTAGAAATATCACATGTGAGTAAATATGGTTAAACCCAAAAGGCATAGAAGGAGCAACAAAGAAACAAATAAGCATCTGGCACGAACTTACTTCAATGATTGTTCCAAGATAATCCAGAACAGCTGGAATCTTCGCTTCTGCAGATTCATTATATATCTGTGGTCCCAATATAACAATGATGAAGAAAAGAGATTGATGCTCACAATTGTCTAACTTTTTTCACTGATAAAATCAAGTGTAACAACCATCTTCATGCATTACGCATTTTCTAGAGTACCTTATTGATAAGACTCTTTTCAGAGAATTTAAGTGGGTCTAGTTCATCCTTTGACTTGCAGCTCTTGATCTTGCCCTTCAGCACCTCTAACTGCAAGAGATGTCAATTTTAGCGGTTCCAAAATATATGACATTTGCCTATACATGTTAGGGCTTTCCAATGTAACAACTGCCAAACACCATGGATCAAGTTGAATATCAGATTATAGGGGAGGAAATTTGGTTCCCATAGCATTTGGATACTACAATTCACTCTCATTATCCAAAAGCAATTCTGCAGCCACTCATGAGGCAAGATCATGATCATACATAACACGCAACTTTCAATTATTAGGTTCTTACAAAGATGCAACATCCAACATCTGAAGAAACATGTAAACAATGAAATTACCTCAAGAAATAGAGCATTTATTTGCCTCATGTCCTTCTCAGCCAAATCCAGAAACACCTAAAAATTTGGAACGCAAGTCCGGGCATCATTAGTGGTACTAAAAATAATATATAATATTGGTTCCTGAAATGAGAAGTCCCCTACAGCCACTTCAGGATAATTTGTCACAAGAAACATACTACAGCTTTTCTTGTATCTGATATTATATGCTAGTTTATGTTATCTTTTCCATCAAATATATTTAATATTGATGTTAATCAAGCAATAGCACATTAAGCAACATATACAAATGAGAATTGAATCATATAGAGTAGTGCTCTCATTCAGTATTTGACTACAATTTTTTTCCTCCGGATAGTAGCAAAAGGTTATACATAAGATGAAATCATCCATACATCCGAGAATGAATGAATGATTACGCAAAATTCGTGAATGTGTATGAAGCGGGTAAGATTTACAAATTAAACGATTCAGCAGGAGAAAGGAGTTCAAAGAGTCCTACCAAACAAGACCAATCCTTACCTGTTGCCTGCGCTTAACCGGAAGTTGAGAAAGAACATCTTTTTTGAGTCTACGGATCATCACTGTTGCCTTCATCAAACTATGCAACTCTTCATGGTTACTGGCACCTTGATAAACTCCAAATACGCCCTAGAGGATAACATTGAAACAAAGCATCCATCACAGTAATTAACTAGACAAGCCATAGTTGCAAACAGCAAGAATCTGACGTGAACATTCTTGTGCACATCACACTAATTAACATTGTACTTACACCCTTGCAGTACCGAGTTCCATATTCATGAACATTCTTGTACACATCAGGACACAAGGCCTCCAGCTGTACAGGAGGAACAAATTCGAACTTGTAACAGTTGATGTTTGGATAAATGGGAAATAGGTAAACCGTAAATAGCACACATACTTACCTGCTTGAATAGTTCAATAGGCCGTGACAAAGCAGGAGTTCCACTCAATAACATCACATATTGGGCTTTCTGAGATGCATATGTGACAGATGAAAAAGATGAAGGCTAGATGCTAGAAGCACGGTCAAGTGATAGAAGGTTAAGTGCAGTGTCAGAGATAGTAAGAACCTGTATGACTGGCAGGGATGCACTTGTCCTTTTTGCTTGAGCATTCTTTAGATAGTGGGATTCATCTGCAACAACAACCTGTATAAACATATAAACAGTTCCAGAGGTAGCAAGAAAAAACAAAGTTTTCTCCAGAAGACTTAGAAGGTAAGGAGCATGCAAGAATAATAGTAACTACTATTTGGGATCTACCACCCCTTAAAACTCACTAAAATTGTCCGTGAATTTTGAAGTAAGATTAAGACTTTAGTTTGTAGTGAAATAAAAAAGGTATCCTACCATGTTCTACAAATTCTCAGAACTAAAAAATCTTATGGCCATGAACATAGAAGGACGTATCTCACTCTCACAGACACTAATATGACCACAAGGACTATATTTAAAAGCATTTACCTTAAAATCTGAAGTCAGTAATGTATTCTGCAATTTGGTGACACTGTCATAAGAAACAATGTTAAAGATACCATCAAGCTGAACAGTTCCCTTGCTAGCTGCTACTACTCTAAATCCACATTTGTTTGATCCACCCCATTGAGGTAGAACCACCTGAATACCAATGGTCAAATATATTAGAGGCAAGTCAGGCAACCCCCTCACAAAAAGAGAAACACTACAATAACAGTACATGAACGAAAACGATTAAACATAAAATGGATGTAGATTGTAGAAGCACACTGTTGTAAGGCCAGGCTGACAACATTCAGCCACCAAGAGCCAGTGTTTTAAGAATCCTAGTATGAATACCACTCTTGAGAGGGTTAGCGTGGGTACATAACTAGGAGTCTATCAGTTGCAGTCTTTTAAAACTGAAATACATTACAGCGTACTCAATATCATCTTAGAGCATGACAGTGCATTCATATCAGACTAAGCCTTGGATCGAGTAACATTCAGCCTAGGTGTTTCGCTTGGTCACATACCTTCAATTCAAGCAATATAAAAAAGGATAAACTGCACAAAGCGACGCCCTAATTTAGGTCATTTTCCAGTGAATAAAAGCATGAAACATTGCTGAGCTTGCTTCGAGCTATGAAGTGTGCGCTTCTTGTACAAAAGCGGGTTTTATTAGTTTTGTGTGTTAAAGTTCGTTAATAGTAACTACTATTTTGCTTTCACAGTATCTATCCTTTCGTTGCATTTTGTGTTCTATCATATTTATAGAACCATCTATTCTGTCATTATTCATTACATACAATTTTCAGGATAAAGAGTTGTTTTGTGCCTTTCACGTTTCACCACAAAAGAGTACTAGTAATCAACAAGAAGAAACCAAATTACTGAAAATGGTTTCTCCGCAAAACAGTTTGTTACTTAACTGATCCATTTTCATTATGAAATATTTTCTCTTCCACATATGAGTTCAGACTTTCTAGAACCAAATTACTGAAAATGGTTTCTCCGCAAAACAGTTTGTTACTTAACTGATCCATTTTCATTATGAAATATTTTCTCTTCCACATATGAGTTCAGACTTTCTAAAGGGTGAATAACAAGCAGCAGCCAAGGACACATTTTACAATAGTCACAATACAGCCCAAGTAACACGATCTTGTATTTGATTCTCAGAGGAATTGATCTCTAATATCTCGTAGGAAAGAGAGCTTTAATGGTTTCTTACTATTTTTTATGTACGAGTTAATTGAATGGTAAATCTGTGTACAATGGCATGTATACAGCTGACATACACATGAATAGACCAACAGACTAACATAATGAAGTAGTCGAGTGAGCTAACTAAAGCGTGCAGGCTACATCATCATATGATAGTTTAAAGGAGATATATTAAAAAATTGACTCGAAATCACTGGTTAGTGCATTGTTGATTTATGGAAAGTGGACATGCAACAGGCAGTTAGGCGGGGTACTCCAGGAAGAAAATACATTAGTAGCAGTGAAGCACATTAGATGGTGAAGGAAACGAAAAATACCACAATATCAGATGGAGGGATGTTCAACCATTGATTAATCATCTGCACGACAGCAATTAGGGAAGAGTAAGCGCAGTAAATATAGGGGAAAATTACTTCAGCAATAGCAAGTTACCGAAGCCCAGTGCAGACGCAAGGAAGATGGAGTAAGCACCAACACGGGCCAAGAGTCAGAAACACATGCAGTTACAGCAATTGCCTGCCAAAACAGTTGCAGGGAATTAATCTGATGATCCAACCTATGACAGCCAAAATCACTGTATCTTAGTAAACAAGAAGGTACGGTTAGGCTGAAAGAAAAACTGATTTAATGTATATAGAAAGAATGTTGAAGTAGCAAACAGGGTTACATAAATAATAACTAGGTATTTCTTGGAGCATCCTAGTTTAGAGTAGGTAGTATTGCAGTGATGTAATGACAATCAGAGTACAAGCAGCTAAAGGTTGGTTACTTGGTAACATCAAAGAGAAGCACATGGCAGAAGCCAAAGAGTGACCAAGTTGGAAAGGAAGATCACAAAATGTTGGGAAAGGGATGGACAGAAATGAAGAAATTATGGTAGGTGAACAAGGGAAGAAGAAACAAACAACAAGGACAGACGGCTGATTTGAAGGTTGAGCCATTTAAGAAATTAGGGACTCAGTGAAAAAAGAAGGGGGGAAACCACAACGAAATAAAGACGCACCTTTGGTCTATGAGGTCTAGACTCTAGAAAAATGTCCACAAAATTGACTTTCTTAATTGGAACTCTGAAGCACATACTATTACTAAAAGGCCCTGATGGCTATTGAGACAATTATCTCTTCACTATAACAATGAAGCAGAATCCAACTTTCGTTAAGGCTAACAAACAAAATAGTCATAATATATTTGCTTTGTAACATAGTCCAGTAGAATCAAGGGTTACTTCATGGCAGCTTTCCTATTCATACAGTCTAAGGCTAACAAACATATCAATATATATAAAATATTTGCTCTTCAACTCATACTCAAGAAGAATCAAGGGTTACTTCATTGCAGCTTTCCTGTTGATACGTATCATCTTAAGCTTAACCTTCAAATCCACCCCCCCCCCCCCCCCCCCCCCCCACATAATTTGTTTTAAAACTTAAGGGGATAAAATTTAACAGCTTCGGCCTCCAGGAGCAGGAAAATGAGACCATGGCCCATAAACAGTACGAAAATGTTGACCAGATCCCCCTTAGAAAACTAGAAATACGTAACCGATTTATATTTTAATTGACAAGGAACATTATGTGAGACTTTGAGAAAGATAGGATACTTGCCTGCAATGTCTTACCCAGACCCATCTCATCAGCTAGAAGGGCACGCCCTCCATGTTGAAGCACAAACCTAAGCCAACAACGACAAAGAATACAAATCAAACTATTTATGCAGAATAAAGTAAAGCCGGCTACAACACAATCCAATTTTGTAACTCAAGTTTCTGTGAACAAATTAAGAAAAAATATAATGGAAATGCCTACAAAGAACTAAAATTCTAATCATTCATAATACAAAAGGCTTCAAATAAAAAAAATTAAATAAGATTCTCAATCCTTACCTCACACCATCCTTTTGAAATGGCAGAAGCTTTGATTCAACGTAATCTGGGATCCTGTTATATCGGTCTTCGAGAGAAAAGTGATACATCTCAATTCAATTTTCATTTTACGTTTGATGAAATAAAAGTTGTACAAAACAACATATAAAAAGGGAAGAGTGTCATTCCTCCAAATACAAGCAGGGGAGAGCTTCTCCAATAATCAATAGATAATTCAGACATTTAGGCCAGAAAAGGACACAACAATACTAAACAACACATACAAAATTAATGCTCAAAGTTGATAAATCCAAGACTAACCTTGAAGATCCGGTGCTTTAGATGCAGCTGCAACAGCACGTTGAACCAGAGGGTCCAAAGTTTCTATCTGGAGAACACCACAGTCAAACTTTTATTTTTTTGTAACAAACTATAATAATGGGCTGCACAAAAATAATAAAAATCTTCCAGAGTCCAGACCACATTGTGCATTATGCAAGGGGAATACAGGCAAGGAAAATAATGAATGACATCTTCAAGCAAGGATTCAAGATAAAGAAAAAAAATCATACATCCACAAAAAACAAAAATATATATAACAAGAAGCTTGAGCAAATATCATGATACATCCACAGAAAATGGAGCAGCAATCACCTCTATTTTAGTACCAGGCATCTCAGATAGGATCTTTTCTGCAAATGGTAAAGATGAAACAGGGAACATCCACAACCTGCATAAGCCATGCCAGTCAATTATACTTAGCAACACTTTTATAGACCAAAATTATACAACATTTATATGTAACAAAACCTTTCTTTGGCATGCCAGCTTGCTTTTGGGATCTTCCGGACAGCACTAACAAGTGTCTGACAGATTAGTTATTATCTTATGTCAGAACCAGCCTAAGCATTGTGGAAGATATACATTGGTTATATAAAGATTAATCTGAGTCATACCTGGTCGAAGGGAAACTTGGCAGCCAGATTACCACTAGCATGAAGTAAAAACTTTACATGCAATTTTGGAGGTTCCTTTGCAGTATCATCTGAATGAAAAAGAGGCAAAGTGCATTTTAGAATTGAACCCATATACATCTTCCTAGAAATCGATACTACAACATTACTTTTGACCCTGTAAATGGAATAGTGAAAATATCATATCACAGAATTAGCTTGGACACTAAGCATAACTGCAACTGAAATTTATAATCCCCATCCCTAATTGAACCATAAAAGGTTCTAGTCAATTCATCTGAAGTCTTTACTGTTTGATTTACCCATCATAAAACAAGACCTTCTTGACACCCTAAGGACTCACACTAATCTCTATTTCAATATTAATCAGCATGCAGTAAAATTGCAAAGCATAGATTTTAACAAGCTATCAACTAAGCAATTACAAGAACCTTACAAACAAATTTGTACCGCAAAGTTATCAGGCAGATCACATCCAACAATTTTTTACTACTATACTGGTTTTGATCCTCTGAGATTTATGTTCGCTATTGAGTATACTAGTTTTGATCCTCTGGGATATCTTTTGGCTGTTGAGCACTCTGAAAAAAAATCCCATTTGTAGTATTCTTTATGGTTCCTATGTCCATTTTATACTGGTCACACTCAGAGTTTTCATAGAGAAATGAGATATCTTTCATCAGCTAGTCCAATGGACACCAAGTACATATGTCCTCACGAAAAACCATCTACAGAGTAAACTGTTCAAATATCTGGTATTATTCATGATAACAACAACAAAATATCAAAAGCAGCAATGTGTTTACAAAGACATACCTGCTAATTTTGGCACAACTGAAGAAGGCAGGACCCTAGATTGCAGAGGGCAAGGATCCACCTATATGAGAATAGATCATTAGCCACGAAAACATATATACATTCCCAGAAATGACATTTTTTAAGAGTTCCAGCAAGTGACCTTAACCCAAATGCTCATTGGTTTTTTCTATTTCTACAAGACATATCTGAGTCAGAAAAAGTTTACCAGTAAGATATACACAAAACTGACAGTGGTTTAGAGTTTAGAATGTATGGAAGGAAAGTTGGTGCAAGGATCATATATGTCCACATTAGACTCCTAAATCCTAATGGGGTCGTTCAATCCTCCAAGCAAACAAGATATAGCAATCTATTCTCCTTACTTCTCTACTTCAGCCTTTTGTATCATCAAGTAAGGTGCATTGCCCTCACTCAACTCAAATAGCAGACCAAATTTTTTTGACAGATTGGTATAACAGAATCTTCTTAATCACATTGTATACATGTGATCAGTAAATTAGCTAAAAAATTTGAAAGTATCACCACACTACTAGTAAGTAGTAACAAAATGTATGATGACCATATTACTGATTTGATTCTCATCATCATTGAGTAATAAAGTACCAATAGTGCTTGCTTAGAGCTTCCCCAGTAAAAAAGTGTCCTTGTTGCATGTCCAATAATACATTTATAATTCAACTCACATAATTCTGATTGCTCTACAACATTGACTCAATTGCGACCGGAATCAATCTTACAGATCAAATTTTTGGCTTATTCTTCTCTAAGCAAAACTGACATTTAGGTTTTAACCCTCCCACAAACCCCATTGCACTCTGTCAGTTTAAGACTCTCTAGGTGAGCACTGATGAGCGTTACGCAACGTGCAATCTGGATAAAACCCAGAAATCACAAACAAACAGTCAAACAGAAGGATTTGAGGTTTAAGAAAAACGTCGACAGTATTTCTTCAATAGTTTCTAGAAAATCACAAGTTCAAAAAAAACCCAGAAATCAAGAATCTGCCAGAATACCCTGATTTTATATTCACAGGAAAATCAAAGACTTAAACAAATGAAAAGGGGGACTGAAAATCACCTGAGTAGGACGATGGCGCCCCGCATCACTAGGCTTGATAGGGGAAAGGTCGAAATCAAAGCGAGGAAAAGAATCCACACGCTGCGTTTGTGCTTGCTTCTGCTGTGGAAGGTGTTGCTGGTGATTTGTGTTGCGTTGGAAATTAGAAGAAGCGAAGTTGTAATTGGAGGTGGAGGTGCAAGAAGTGGAGGAGGAATTGCGCTGAGAAATCTGGCGAAGAGCGTCTTTCTCAAGGGAATCGAGTTCCTCTGCACTCAAATCCCAGTCATCCAGTTCCATTTTTCCAACTTGCTCGAATCAAAGTGAGAGCATAATCCGTCCAATGGAGGGGAGAGGAGAGAGGAATTTGAAATTTGTAGAGAATGGCGGAAACAAGGGCTGACGAACAAACAAGAGCAGAGCTGGGACGGAACTTCTTCAGCTACACCCGTACGCCGTATGTATGAGCTTGAACTGACCCAGAGCCTAATTTTAAAAGGGGGTTCGGTTTTGCACCGGCTTTTTTTAATTTCGCACTAGATTATAGAGGGCCGTTCGATACAACACCTCCTTAAGATAAATACTACAAATCAATCACAATCGTAAGATGAATTAAATAGACGGCTAGGATTGAAGGAGAAGGAATAAGAGAAAAAAGACAAGCAACAACTACCTGATACACACGGTGACATTTTTGTAATTAAAACTAATTTTAACATATTATTACACATTTGTCTCAGGTGCGCTCCTCTTCACAGTCCGCTCCCACGACTACACCGCCGGCGCCGACCACTCGGCCGAGCAATATCCCGGCGCGCGTCAACGAGCCACTGCAGCGTCGAGCGCCTCCTTCCGATGAAAGGGCGCGGGACAAGATCTGTTTTAAGTGCCAAGGGCATGGCCACATACAGCGGGACTGCCCCAACAACAAGCGAGTCCTCTTCTCGCACCTCTCCGGATACGAGTCCTTTGACGAGGACACCCCAGACTCCGCACCAGTGTTTGACACGTACGGCCAGGACGAGGAGGAGGAGAAGTTGGATGGTTACGTCTGTAGTCCCATGGATGATCAAGGCAACATGCCTCTTAGCTTGGTTACACGTCGCGTTCTTACCGCAAAAGAAGGTACCTTACTTGACCAACGTGAGAATTTGTTTCATACTAAATGTGCGGTCCAAGGTGCTTCTTTGAGTGTCATTATAGATGGTGGAAGTTGTTGCAATATCATCAACGAAAAGGTGATCAAGCACTTCAAGTTCGACACAACTCCACACCCCCAACCCTACAGCCTACAATGGATCTCCGAGGGTGATGATTCCAATGTTGTGAAGCGACAATGCACTATCAATTTCAGCATTGGACAATACAAGGATTCGGTCCTTTGTGACATAGTACCCATGGATGTCACCCATCTTCTCTTGGGACGACCTTGGCAATTTGACAAGCGAGCTCTTCATGATGGGTTTCTCAACAACTACGTCTTCATGCACAATGGACGAAAGGTGACATTGCTTCCTATGAGCCATCAGGAGATTATGCAGGATCACGTGGAAAGGAACCGCGTCAAGGCCCTTGAACACGCTAAAGCACAGGCAACTGGCCGTGAGACACCCCAGCAGACGGCCCCTAAACAGCCCCCTAAGCCGTCCACAACGGGCATTCAAGGCTCGTGTGAGAACCGACTTCTATTGGCTCAGTCTCGGGATGTCTCTCCAATCATTCAGGGACGACTTCCTTACTTTTTACTTGTTCCTTTCGCGTGTCTTTTAAATGTTAAAGATCTTGTTGATTTACCCCATGTAGTGACTTCCCTTTTACAGGAATTTGAGGATGTGATGCCCGAGGAGCTGCCCGAAGGATTGCCACCTATTCGTGGAATTGAGCATCAAATCGACTTTGTCCCCGGCGCCTCTCTTCCTAACCGCGCTGCATACCGTGCGAGCCCGGAAGAAACCAAGGAATTGCAGCGTCAAGTACAAGAGTTGATGGAAAAGGGCCACGTCCGGGAGAGCTTAAGCCCCTGCGCAGTACCGGTGATTCTAGTGCCTAATAAGGACGGTAGTTGGCGCATGTGTGTTGATTGTCGAGCGATCAACCAAATTACAGTGAAGTATCGACACCCTATTCCTAGACTTGATTATATGCTTGATGAATTGCATGGTGCTACATTATTTTCTAAAATTGACCTTAAGAGTGGCTATCATCAAATTAGGATGCAAGAGGGTGATGAGTGGAAAACTGCTTTTAAGACTAAGTATGGCCTGTATGAGTAGTTAGTTATGCCTTTTGGTTTGACCAATGCTCCTAACACTTTTATGAGATTGATGAATCATGTTTTACGGGCTTACTTAGGCAAATTTGTAGTTGTCTACTTCAATGATATCCTTGTTTACAGCAGGTCATTAGACGAGCATGTTGAACATCTTCGAAAGGTCTTAGAGTGTCTTAGAAATGAGAAACTTTATGCTAACCTTGGTAAATGTTCTTTTTGCTCGGATTCCACTATTTTTCTTGGTTTTGTTGTAAGCAAGGATGGGCTGAAAGTTGATCGAGAGAAGGTCCGCGCCATAGAGGACTGGCCACGCCCCACAACTCCAACCATGGTTCGTTCCTTCCTGGGCTTGGCTGGCTTCTACCGCCGATTTGTGCGTGATTTATCCACCATTGCAGCCCCATTGCATGAGCTTACAAAGAAGGGTGCGTCCATTGAGTGGACCACCGCACACGAGACTGCCTTCACCACCTTGAAGGACTGGTTGTGCCACGCTCCTTTGCTGAAATTACCAGACTTCTCCAAGACCTTTGAGGTGGAGTATGACGCCTCTCATCATGGTATTGGAGGGGTTTTGCTGCAGGATAGGCGTCCCATTGCTTACTTTAGCGAAAAGCTCATTGGCGCCCAACTCAACTACCCCACGTATGACAAGGAGCTCTATGCTCTTATTCGGGTGTTGAAGACTTGGCAGCACTACCTATGGCCTAAGGAGTTTGTCATTCACTCGGACCATGAGGCGTTGAAGTACCTGAAGAGCCAGTACAACCTCAACCGGCGCCATGCACGATGGGTAGAGTTCATGGAGACCTTCCCCTATGTGTTCAAATACAAGAAAGGTAAGGAGAATGTGGTCGCTGACGCCCTTTCTCGCAGGTATGTGTTACTTACCCACCTTGATGCTTCTATCTTAGGCTTCTCCTTGATTAAAGATGGGTATATGCATGATGATGACTTTGTTGCAATTTTTAAAACATGCATGGAAACATGGGAATCTAATGGATTCTATGTTGATAATGGCTACCTATTTAAGGGCGGGAAACTTTGTATCCCAAAGACTTCTATACGTAGGTTGCTAATTCAGGAAGCTCATGAGGGTAGAGGTCATTTTGGTATTCCTAAGACCTTGGCTGCATTAAAGGAACATTTCTATTGGCCTAAAATGTTGCATCATGTTACATGTTTTTGCAAGGCTTGTGTTACTTGTGTACATGCTAAGTCTAGGTCGAGTCCCCAAGGATTGTATACCCCTTTGCCGATTCTGGATGTCCCGTGGGAAGATATTAGTATGGATTTTATCACTGGTTTGCCCATGTCTAAGAAGGGGAGAGACTCGATATTTGTAGTAGTTGATAGGTTCTCTAAGATGGCTCACTTCATTGCAGGCAAGACTACTAACAATGCTTCTGAGATTGCTTCAATATTTTTTGAGCATGCTGTTAAGCTGCATGATATCCCTAGGAGTATAGTGTCCGATCGTGATGCTAAATTTGTGAGTTATTTCTGGAAATTCTTGTGGGCCAAATTGGGGACTAAGTTGTTGTTCTCTACTAGCTATCACCCCCAGACAAATGGCCAAACGGAGGTTACTAATAGGACTTTGGGTGTTTTATTGCGTATTATGTTAAAGTCTAACCTCCGCAAGTGGGAAGAGTGCTTGCCTTTTGTTGAATTTGCATATAACAGGTCCATGCACTCGGCGACGCAACAGACTCCCTTCCAGGTGGTCTATGGCCTCAATCCGCTCACCCCTTTGGATCTGGTACCACGGCCTATGAAGGACAAGGAAAGCATTAAGGGAGTGGAGCGTGCGGACCAGGTCAAGGCTCTGCATGAGAGGACGCGATAGCAGCTGGAGCGGAGGTCCGAGTAAGTGGTCGCGCAATGCAACAAAAACCGCCGCCCGGTGGCATATGAGGCCGGCGACTTGGTGTGGCTGCACTTGCGTAAGGAACACTTTCCATTAAAGCGGCATCATAAGCTCGACGTGCGAGGGGATGGTCCTTTCCAGGTGCTACAATGCCTTGGGGCCAACGTCTACCGCTTGGAGTTACCAGATGACTATGGTGTGCATCCGACTTTCAACGTCGCTGACCTTTCTCCTTATACGTCGCCTGCTTTTGACGACGAGGACGAAGCGGGGATGCTTCGCTGCCAAGAAGGGGAGACTGATAGCTCCGTGATTCCCTCGATGACGGCGACGGACGAAGAGGAAGCAATGAAGGTGCGTTCGAATGGCTTGGTGACAAGAGCTCGCGCACGGGCAATGGAGCGAGCGACACAATCATTAGTCTTGCGGGCGCAAGCAAGTGACGTGGGTTCATCTAGTCCTAAATGGTTCCTTCTCTTGACCTATGAAGGGTTAGGTGAGGCCCCGCCTTAGTCGATCCCACCAAGAAGAGCCAGCCGAAGGAGCAGCAAAAATGGCTCTACGAAGGTTTTCCGCGACCGCGGTAGACGCCGCCGCGACCGCGGAAATATAGACAAGCAGGTCGAGAGCTTCAGGCCATTTTCCGTGGTCGCGAAAGTATTTCCGCGGTCGCAGAACGTTGTTGCTTTTCTTGTAAATTTGTGTTGCCTCTCCGCGATCGCGGCGGTATTTTCCGCGGTCGCGGATTTGCCTCGACTTTTTATTTCCAAACATTTTCCGCGATCGCGGATGTATTTCCGCGACCTCGGAAACGAGCCCGAGCGCTCGGTTTCTCGACTTTATTTCCGAACTCCTTTTAAGTTATTATTTTCGTTTATTGCTATTTAAGACTTGAAACCCTAGTTTGTAATTTTTACGTTGAATTTGAGTAGTAAAGTTGAGTACGCTCCTTCCCTTGAGTTCTAACGTCAACTCTTCGATCTCACGAATCGTCTATCCCGTAGCTCGTCGCTTCGAGCAATTATTCATCGTCTCTTCGGTGTTTGTGATCATCTCTTTGATCCTTTCGTTCATCACTTTGAACGCGTTTGAGGGTTATCTCTTTAGCCCTAGAAAAGTCATCACTTTGGCTATGGAAGAGAAGGAATCGAATTCAAGCTTGAGGAATCAAAGATCCTGCGTTGCAGACAATACTTCAGGGGTTGTTCGCATCAATAAGTCTGGATCATACAGACCGGTGAAGAAGAAGGCGGTCGAAGGTTGCGAGCCAACCCCTAAATCAAACCGGTCAACGAGGACAAAGAAGAGTGAGTGTCCGTTTAAGATGCACGGGTTGTTATCAAAAGAGAGTAAGTGGAGCTTAAAGGTCATCTGTGGATGGCACACCCATGACATCCCAACATCCTTAATAGGGCATGCTTTTGCTGGACGCCTTGATGTGGATCAAATCGAGGCGGTGAAGTTGTTGTCTGCCACCGGCTCGACGCCGAAAAACATTATTTCTCTTTTTGTCAAAGTAGACCCGAAATGCTTGACATCAAGGAGTCAAGTGTACACTTGCAAGGCTAGGGAGAGGAAGAAATCCAGGGTCCATTTGACGGTGACGCAATTCACGTTGGAATTTCTAAGGTCTAAAGGATATTATGCGGACGTTGAAAGGGTTAAGGTTAAGATGAAAGAAAAGGGGAAGTATGTGGTGAAGGAGGTTGTGAGTGATCTTTTTAATAGTCACCCCGACTCCAAGCACTTGTTGGGTTTGTTCCCCCACGTCGTCATTATGGATACAACCTACAAGACCAACATGTAATCTTTAGTTTTAACTTTTCACTACATTTGCACTATCTAATTGCATCTTATTTTCTTTTTTAATGTACATGTATAGGTACGGTATGCCGTGTTTGGAGTTTGTTGGATTCACTTGCACAAACCTTAACTACTGTATTGTCATCGTATTCATGCGAAATGAGACAACGGAGCACTACGTATGGGCCCTGCGGCGTTTGGAATCCTTATTCGGTAAAAAAGAACCTACGATGATCATGTCAGACCGAGATTTGGCAATTGTGAATGCTGTACCAATAGTCTTTCCCAATGCACACCATTTGTTGTGTAGGGTCCATGTGAACCGCAATGTTGAAGCAAAGGTCACCGAGAATATGTGCAACAAAAGTGTTAAGCATTTTACGGGGAATATCCGTTGGTTGTTGAGGTCACCCACGGAGGATGTGTACGAATCCGAGAAACCAAGGAAATTACGCTCATATCCACATCTACAATCGTCACAAAATAAATTTAAACCCTAATTTCTTAAATGGTAGTTTTAAAGTTCGGTGCAATATACAAAGATTAAAAGATTAGCGACGTTTTACCTGGAGTAGCAAACAACAACCGGCTATGCTCTTGGCCTTCCCACGTGAAGCCTCACCTAGGTTCATGTACAGGCAGGCGAGAACTCTTGCTCCCCAGGCCGTCCGCTGGGTACGCTCATGATCCACGCACAACGGCAACAACTGACACTTGAGCTTATTCGTAGACTTGTTCACAAACAAGTTGGACCCCATCAAGTGGAATAAATACCCTGCTGCACAAGACATGGGGTCCTCGCCCGGCAAAATCATCCAACAAACGTCGAACACGAAGTCCCATGCATCAACCCCAACTATCGCGACCCACTTCCTCACCTCCTTTGGGTCGTAGTAAAAAACCTCATGCCATGAATCGGCCAACGCCGCGTCATCTAGTACCGCACTAATAGTGTGTCCCTTGATAGACAGCCCCATGATCCTCTCGACGTCATGAAGTGTGACGGTAATCTCGCCCCACGGAAAATGGAAGTTGTTGGTCTCTGGATGCCACCTCTCCACAAAAGCAGAAATGAGGATGTGGTCCACACTTCCAAACTGAAATGCGTGGAGTCCGGTCAGCCCGCTCAGTGAAGTGTAATGCCACTAGCTACCCTCAACCACCTCCCCTCTGGGAATAAGGCGCTGCCATCTCCAGAAATCGAGATAGCGTGGACGTGTATGAACACATAGACGGCGAGGGGCCTCCCTGGGATGATGCCATATCCGATGCGCAATGTGATGGTCGAAAGACGACAGAAGCTCACCGTTCCCCACACTATAAGGAGGTTGGGGACAAGCGGGCTAGGGAGCAGGAATGGGGTCGGGTATAGGGTCGGGAATAGGGTCGGGTATAAGGTCAGGAATGGGGTTGGGAATGGGGTCGAGAATGTGGTCGAGAATGGGGTCGGGAATAGGGTCCTGATGGGGCGGGTCCTCCATGACAATATCAACGTCCTCCAATCTAGGGACGGGATCATCGTTATGGACGGGACGTCGAGGCTTCTTCTTCTGCGCGAAAACATCTGCCCTCGTTCGCTTGCGGGCAGAAGCAGTAACGCGACGGTGTTCCGTATCCCGTCCATACGAGCCAAACCGTCGTCGAAAATCATCCAATATATCTTGTTTAATCAAAATTTTATTTCTTTTGAGTTAAATTGGTTTATACATTCAATGTGGAGTTTATATTTACTTTTACGGGGAATAATTTACTTAATATATTATTTTTTGGGTTTTTTCATTCAAATTATAATACATATATAAAGATTAAAATCTTTAATATTAAAAATGAGATAAATTATCAATTAAGATAAGATAAATTTAGTTATGTTTTTTTAATTAATTTAATAAAGCTAATTTTTTCCGCTATTTTAAATTATTTTTTAATTATTTTTCTTTGATTTATATATTTTGTTTCATTAAATTTGTTTTCTTTGATTTTAATTATAATAAATCTATATTTCCAACTTTAATATTTTAACATCGTATAAATTATCAATTAACATACATTTATTATGAAATTTCAATTATTCTTTCATTTATTTTTTGCTTATTAATATCATTTCTTACATTCATAAGCAATTTATACCTAAAATCCCTCTAATATTTGGACGTCAAATTTTATTTTCCTAACATAGATTAATTAAGAATGCATTTCAATTATCATATATAAACAAATAATTAATATATTATAAATATTTAAATGATATCTAAACATAAATAATTATTAATTCATAAAATATCTCATAAGTACGTCGTTTCGGCTTTAGAACCACTGAAACACTCTTCGATCCGCTCGCCTCGATCATAGACGCCACCGTCTCATCCCACATCGACGACTGCCGCTCCAATTGCTCCGACTGCGCCACTGTTGGATCGTTAGAGTTACGTCTGAGGGAACAAAAGCTTTGTTCCCACAGAAGATGCAGCGGATTAAAAACAGCAAGAAAGATAACGAACGAACTCACGATGTATAGTGGAAACCCTGATTGGCAAAACTAGCTTCTCAAGGAAAAACCACTACCTTCAAGCTTCCGCTTGAGAGGATTTTGAAGCGTGTACTTGTCTTATTGATTTCTTGTTCGATTACACTTGTATCCTGGACTTCGACCTCTAAACAACCAGCTAGACTCGAAGACTCTTCTACAACGATGAATCGAACTCAACCCTTGAAGACTTACACACGCCTCACTTCTTTTCTTTCTCTTTTTTTCGTTCTCTCTATTTTCCGTCGTCGTGGTTACATAGAAATGAATCCCACATTCCCATATAAAAACAACTCGACCAAACCCTAATCATAACAAGATAATCCTATCTTCCTAAACTTGGTAACAAGATGATATTAATTGATTTGAAGAATATTATCTTAACAACCGATATTATCTAAGGAAATAATTCCTAAGATAACATTAACGGATTAAGATAAGATTCTTCTCTCTCCAAATATATTATCTTAGGAAAGTTTTCCTAAGATAACACATTTGGATTCTCTCTCCAAATCTTCTTTTCGGCGAGATCCTTCCAGCCGAAATCCTATCCTTTGACCGCGTGATTCTTCTAGGAAAGTTTCCATAATCTTCACGCTGGATATCTTCCTTCCATTCGCAGCTTGATCTTGTTCGTCACTGATGTTCCTTGAGAGGTAACAAAGCACATGAATAGAGCTTTGTTCCCTCTGCGATCCTTTGCTGCAATGGTTCCCTGAGATAACTGTCTTTGTTCCTGAAACACTTAGTACCCAGATTAGTTGAATGTTTGTTACCATCAAAACCTAAGGAATTCAACAGCCACCGTTGTCGCTCCGATTGCCGCCGCCACAGAGAGAGCGTTTTTCGACCCCACATCGTCTCCTCCAGCCGGCCTCGACCCGGGTCCGGCCCGACTCGGACCAACTTCCTCCACCGAACCGGACCCGACCTGGCCACAGACCTGGCACCGGACCCACCTCCTCTGGCGTCGTCTCCAGAACAAGGTCCTCCGGCGTCGTCGTCTCCGGCGTCGTCCTCCTCGTTGCCGCATACTCCATCATAACCTCCGCCGCTGCCGCCTCCTCCACCACCGTCTCTCCTCCCGCCTCCTCCACCACCGTCTCTCCTCTCGCCTCCGCCACCAGATTTGGGACCACCTCCATCAGAACCGCCGTCTCCTCCACCACCGTCTCTCCTCCCGCCTCCGCCACCAGATCTGGGACCACCTCCATCAAATTCTCCGCCCCCGCCGTCTCTCCTCCCGCCTCCACACGATCGCCGATCTCCTCCACACGATCGCCGCCGCTAGACATTTTAGGGTTTAGGGTTTCTGGAAATGGAAAGGGAAAGAAGAAGAAGAAGAGGGAGGAAGAAGACGAAACGCTATATTTTTTTTCCAATTTTACTTTCGTTTTTTTTTTGAATTTAATTGAACCCCTAAAAAAGGTAAACGCTACCATATAGCGCTTAACTTGAACCGGGTTTACTCAAACGCTACCATATAGCGTTTACAATTTTTTTTTGAATGCTACTTTAGTATTTCTGGTGCGAAACACAAAAATTCCTGGTGCAAACAAGACCCCCGTTTTAAAACTCAAATATTTTATCTATTTTTTAGTCACTGCAATAAACATATGACATTTAGCATAAATCTAATTTAGTCTTTAGTTTAAATTTTTTATAAGGATTTACTCGTTTTATATAAAAAAAATAGTGTAGAAATTAAAATTATTTATATTTTTATATTGTGTGTTCATAGACATATTACCAGACTCTTATTATCAAGAAAACTTCTTTTTTGATCATGATATACAAGGACCTTGTGTATCAAGGTTTTATTATGTATTTGACAAGGCTTTGATTATAATGTTTTATTATGGGCAGTTCGAGTTTTTTCTTATTGTGTAAAATGAGGATAAATATGAGTAAGTAGATTAAGGGGAAGTGAGGACTAAGATTAAAAGAGAGTATAAGTGGCACAATGTCATTTTTGTAATTATCGAGTTTTATTTTTCGGAGCACAATGTTTTTTTTTCTTCTGAACACAATGTGCTAATGTTTCTAGGTTTATAAACATTAACCCGTAGGTTTACAGATTTCATATTAGAGGTTTACAAACTAACTTTATACAAAAGTTCACAAACCTTGAGCACATTAGACTTAATCTTCATCTGTATGTTAAGAACATAAATATTGAAGGAGATAATCTTACTGTTATCAATAGTATTAAAAATGTTTAAAAAATTCCATGAGAAACGAGGACTATTATCCTTGATATCATTTCGTTGTTAATCTACTTTGATTCTTTCATGGTTTTCACTGCTGCAGGAAAAGTGATGCAACTGCTGACTTCCTGGCTTCAAGAGATTTTAATATTGAACCCCTCCGTGATCTGATTTGTATATCCTCATCTAAAGATTTTCGTATATATAGGCTTCTTATGTAGTCCATAAATTCTAATCTCACTTTGTTTGGTTTTTTAAGATGATTCGTTTTGATGATTTAGGTTGGCATTGTTATTAGCAAGGTACCTAATGTTTGCTTTGTAAAAAAAAAGTATGAACATTTAGTGTAATAATTGTGAACATCAAACATAGTTTTTAGTCATTAATTATGCATCTTTTTATGTTTAGTATGCATATAATCAAATGTCAACCTTTAGTATAAGATGAACATTTAATGTACTAAATATGAACATTGGTCTATGTATTTCATATATACAACTTTAAGCACATTCATGTTTGAAACTATTTTTCATTGGTCTATAGGGATCATATATTACATGTCACTATTCATATAATAGTCATCTAAGTTTTATATTCATTTTTCTAAAAACTACATCTTATTTTTCATATTGTGCAAAAACTAAGTTAGAGTTCATATATTGTCATGTAAGGTACGTATTTAATAACATCAAGGTTCATATTGAAAAATAAGAATGTTTAAAGACAATCTGTAATTATTTTGGTTGGAAAATAGAAAGTTTAAAAAATTATATTGAAAGTGTGATTATTTTGGACAAAAGATTAAAAAAAAATGTTACAGATATGTGTTTTAAATTGTAATCGTACGGAAAAATAAAAAATAATATGTTTAAAATTGTATTATTGAATATTTGTTTGTTTGTTTGGGTAATTATATATTTTTTCTGGAAGGTGATCCATACATCTAAAAACATTGCATCTCTAAGTTTTTCACCTCCACCACGTGAACTCCAAAATGACAATTTTATGTTCTTATCCATAAGGATGCTCTAGGCTAACCTTCATATTTGATTTAAAACAGTCTATTTCTTTCCTCATAAAAAAAACAGGACGAATGACCAATACTAGAAGGCTTATGGCACAAAATGACACTTTTGTAAATAGTATTTTTTCATATAACAAGCTAAAGTTCACATCAAATACACTAAGGGCTCGTTTGGTATAACATCTGGAATCGGGTTGGAATCAAAAATCGGAATAGAATCAGAAATCAAAATAAATCATTCATGTAGCATAGTATTTGGTATGCTTCCGAAATCAACCATTCCAAAAATTTATTCTTTGGTTAAGTGTGATAATCAAATCTCATTTATTATTAATATATGTATTTTTTAGTATTTTAGCAAATTTACAAGACATAAGATGAGGGGGTAATATTGGAAAGAAAGGATAAACTTTTTTTTTTTTTTTTGAATGACTCATTCCATGATTTTAGATGGGGAATCAATTTGTTCATAAGTGTTGGAATGAGTGATTTCAAAGAATCAATTTAGTTCTCATTCCAAACTCTACCAAACATAAATACGAGAATCAACCATCCAATACCGATTTTTCATTTCCTTGGAATTGTACCAAATGAGCCCTAAAGGTTGACATTGAGTATACTAACACTAAAAGTTAACATTGTCACCTGAACTAAAAAAAACAACAAATATCACAGTCTATTTCTTTCAATATGTTGTTCCTATGCAGTCTAAATCTTCTACAAGTTCCTAAGTGATGATGTCTTTCATTATATACAACCAAGTTTGCTGACTAGCAAACATTCTTAATAGCATATCAGAAACATATTGCCCTTCACCACGAGCATTTTCCAAGCTCCTTAATGCTTCTGAAACTCTGCGTATTGCACAATAGGCGCATGACAAACCAGCCTCCGAGCTAGAATTCACGATAAGAATATTTTTTTGGTTATTCACGATAAGAATATTAGAGTTATTTTACAACAAATCATTGTAGCAATCCTATGATTTATAGTGTATAGATTTTCACTAACATACACAAGGCCACAAATTAAGGGGAAATGGATAGGTAAAATGTTTTTCTAGTAATTAGAATTTAATAAAGAAACTATATATATATATATTAACTATATGGTTTGAAAGCAGTCATCGACGTATAACCAAGCATTATGTATTTGTAGATACTTTAATCAACAACAAGTATACTTTCTATTTGTAGACATATGAACTTCACGCATCTCATATGCGTATACATATCGGTTACTTTTGGAATTTTTCCTTCTAGCACGAATTTTATTAATTAAAAAATTGTACGAATTCAGGATGCATACGCCTCCCCGAAAAAATTATGTTTGCATAGCATATATTTGAACATTTTCTTTGGGCGATGATGGTGTACTCTTTTATAACTATTTACCTTTTGTTTGGAAATGGGGATTTGGAAGAATCTACTATATAATTACTAAAGCAGAATATTGACTGTGTCACGTGGCGTCTGCAGAATGAGTTTGAAATTTACGCTGTTATGTGACGCCTCTGTATTCAATTTATCACGTGTCACTCTCATATTTTTTCGGCAGATATGTCAAAAAACTAATAAAATCAAACAAAATAAAATTACTATCTATAATAGCCGGATTTGCACACGCTCCCCAATTATTTTGATCTACTTTTTTCATAAATATTTTGAAAATATAATTTTACCTTTTAAAATATGAAAATATATAACAAATATTTGATCATTTCCTAATATACTATACGTATTGGTTGGTGATCTTATGAAGATCAAGATGGAGTGAATCAAAAACTTAATTTTTTTCATTACATAGATTATGAAGGGATCAAATTATCGCACAATTTTCTTCCATAAATACAACGAAAATATAATTTACCTTTTTAAGCATCTAAATAATAATCCGATAAACAAATTCCATGATAAATCAATTCGTGCAAGGTACGAGAATTAAACTAGTAATAAGGGATTGGAAGAGAAGGGAAAATATAAATGTGTATTTGGATAGATTTATTGGGAGATTGAGAGATAATAAATGTGAAATTTGGAGGGGAGTGAGTCCTTCCAAAATTTAGAAAATTTGTGTAACAACTATTTTTTAGAAGAAAAAAAAGTTAATTCTTTTTTCTTCATCGTTTTCTTCAAAATTCTTCATATTTCCAAACACCATTCTCATTAAATTTTCCTTTCATTTCCCTTTCAACCAAACAACATCTATATATATTTAAAAGTTAGCACTCTAGGTCATTGAATATTAACTTTTAAAGATGAAATAGTTTTTTTTTTTCATTTTTTGCCTTATTTATTTAGCCCAAAATTTAAACAATTTTTCAAATCCAAAAAATACTAAAGTGACAATTTCATATATTAACAATTATATCAATAATATATAATCTTCTATATATAATATAAAAAGTTTTTGATTCACAATTATATACAATTACTATATATTAATCAATTAATAAGTCATCATTTTCATATCGTTGTATAACTCTTATATCTTCACGTTAAATTTTCCACAAAGTTCAATTTATATTTCTATTAAGCATGAAAAACAACCATATATATATATATATATATATATTTAAAAGTTAGCATTCTAGGTCATTGAATGCTAACTTTTAAAGATGAATTAGTTTTTTTTTCTTCATTTCATGCCTTATTTATTTAGCACAAAATTTAAACAATTTCTCAAATCCAAAAAGTAGTAGAGTGACAATTTCATATATTAACAATTATATTAATAATCTATAATTGTTTATATAATATACAAAGTTTTTGATTCACAATTATATACAATTACTACATATTAATCAATTAAAAAGTCCTCATTTTTATATCGTTGTATAATTCTTATATCTTCACGTCAAATTTTCAATAGTTCAATTTATATTTCTATTAAGCATGAAAAATAACCATCTATATCTATATTACTATATATATATATTTAAAAGTTAGTATTCTAGGTCATTGAATGCTAACTTTTAAAGACAAAATCAAAGGCTTAAATAGGCCTAAAGTTATAGTTTGCCTATATGATTAGTTTATTACCCTTAGTATATAATATGTATATAATATGTTAGATTTTCCGATCGGTTTTTACTATAGGGTTTATAAACCAATATAAAATACATAAGTATAATTATAGGCTACTTTGTAATTTAAGTAATTAATTTTTCTTTGTTTATTTTAATATACCATAGCATAATTATGTGTATATAAAAATTGAGCACTATTTGTAAGTAATTATTCCCTCCCCTCACACACTTTTTTCAGCTAAATCTTATCTCTACGTACGGACTACTTTTTAGGTTATGACTCATTTTCTAACCTAAATCTCAATTAGTGATAGTTACTACATACTATATACGTTATATTTTGCTCTCATTTACTCCTATTTTAATATTATCCAATTACTACACGTAACTCTCGTATTTAGTACACAATGAATGGTTGGAAATAAATTATAGTCAAGATGTCTAAACGATTATATGTCAAAATGGATTAACTTTCTAAATAACATTTTCATCTATAAAAGGGCGAAAAGGGTGGTATTCTGTTCATTTGCTCTGGGCATTCATCATCTCATTCTTCTACATGGAAATTAGCTTTAGAAAGCCATATAGTGAAGCTTGGGAGATAGTGAGCAACACCTTAAAAATATATGGTCATTGAAGTAAGCATAATTATTAAGTTAAAGATGTGAATGAGGATTCTCGATTATCGATGATGCAAGTATATATCCACCTCACGGTAAACTATCCTTGATTATATGTATTTGGATATCTTTTGTAGTCTACAATACTTACATATATTGGTTTAAATTTATTAATATAATTATCTTTTGATCGAGATAGGTTAATTTTATGTGAAGATGTTAGAGACATTGATAATCTAATAGCACTATCGAGGCATCGATTGTTTACATCATGCACCAATAGCTTTCACTAGAAGGAGGACAAAGACAATCGATTTAGGACGACTGACTGTTAGTAAAGAATAAAGCAAACTATTTTATGGACGATATAAACCCTTCAACTATTGGTAGCATAAATTTAATTAGGTTTGTATTTTTAGTTTCTTTTTTGTACTAAATCGTTTTAGGTAGGTGTGTTGTTATTTTGGTTAAGGATGATTTTTATTATTCTATTTTATACATATTCATTTTACACTCATCATGTATATATACTAATGGCCTCATTGGTGTTGGTCTAGATGAATTAATCAAGGATGGAAGCCGAAATAATAGACATGTACTCACTCTCACATATGAAATGTACAAGGAAGAAGTTATCAATTATAATTTCGCTAAGAAGAGTAAGCAAGTATCGATAAAATAACTAATGTACTTTTAAATAAAATGTAACAAGATTTAAGAAAATGCAGAGTCACCAATTATTTATATTACTCCGTATTTAATAAGAATAGGAATTAATGACTATTATATTTTAATTAAAATGATATTAATGTCTAGGAATATGTAAAGTCAACGTGACTAAAAAAACGATATATATTCCAGACCAAATAAATAAAACAATATATTAATGAAATATTAATAACTAAAGCATAACAAAAAAGACATTATTAAAATGCAATAATTTTGTAAAATAAAGGCAAAAAATTAGAAATGTGGAGGGTAGTGGAGCATGTAAGAAATGAGAGTTGTTGTAGCAAGTTTCTTACAAATGCTCGAGTTCAAGCACAATATATAATTAGATATGCATTTCTAAAATATTTTTCAAATGTTTTCAAAGAAAAAAACACATCCTTATAAAAAACAGCTACTACCTTAATTCAAAATTTAAATTGAACTTATGACCAAAATAAATAAATAAAATTGTACTTCGTACAATCATAGCATTTCATACCTAAAATACTTAGATATTACATTTTTTTTGTCAAGACTTAGATTTTACATTTAAATACATATCAAACAATATATTGTCTAAGATAAAACATGAAACAACAATCCATATATTAGAAATTCAAATTTAAATCGTGACACTACATATACATAAAAGGCACGGACTTCGATTTCTAGTTTAATTAAAATCCCACATTTTTTTTGCTTTTCTCCTCCCCTCATTATTTTACATTCTTTTTTTCCCCTTCATTACTGACTTACCAAACAGAGGGTTACTAGTTATTTTTGTCGTGAAAACATAATACATGGGAACATTTATAAAGATCCTTCGCCATTGAAACATTATACTTTTACCCATATTTTACAAAAAAATCGTATTAGGTTCTCCAAAAAAATTTGTTAAGGCATTAATACGTTGTATGAATAAATAGTGGGGCAACTCATTGTGTCACATACATACATACATACATATTATATGAATAGTTGGCAACCTCCTTCGTGTGCACCGTCACTAATAGTTGAACGCGAAGGCAAAGTCCTCCGAGTAGATTGACATCTTGGGCATTGGTGGCCTCCTCCGTGGGTACCGTCTCCAACAGGTCATTGAAAAACTAGAATTCTTCTTTTTTAGGTTTATAAAAAATTCTGAAGTTACGCGTGTTAGTTAGGCCGAGAGTAGTACCAGATGGGTGATATCTTGGAAAGTCCCCAGGTTGACATGGGATGACGCTTCTAAGGCCCCAAGCCTCACAAGGACGGTCATCAGAAGCAACACCTACAACTTCTAATCGGTAGGGTGGTCACTAGCGACGGGCTTGATAAAACTCGTCACAAACGAGCACAGTGTTTGGTAAAGCTCATGTTTGTGGTTAGACATAATGCAATCTCCACTAAAACGCCCCACAAAATCAACCATTACTACAGAAAACCGCTAATCACACATAAAAAATAACCCGGGCGTGCAATTGAAGAGATATAAACTTGTTGAAAAATGGGTGCTATATTTTATAACCCGGGCGTGCCTTAATCCGGGTTAATAGAGTTAAAAAAAGCCACCTAAATAATGCGGATGTTCCAATATCCGGGTTATTTATAAAATCTAATATTCCATACCCACCCGATCCGAATTATTTATGGATCCGAATTATTTATGGATTTGGAAATAATGAAAGCCCGGTTTATTTGGTCCATGTTCTCTCTAACCGAGACCCACTGCCGAAACTCGAAAGGCCCATATTTGTTCTCTTCCACCTCCGAAGAGCTCCATCCTCCGTTTATCGTTCTCTCTTTCTCTCATGGCTCCGCCACTACGAAATCTAGGGTTTGCTCCTTCTCCAACGACTCCCACATGACCGCCGCCATCAAGCGGGTAGACACTCACCACGGCAGCTTCCGCTGCAACGAAGCCCTCGGTTGTTTCATGATTCTGATCAATCGTACTCCATCACCTATTCTAGGTAATCGGTCGCCATACGAGGTACTTCTTCGGCGTTTTCCTCCCTACTCATTGCTTTGAGTTTTTGCGTGCTCTGTTTCTCCACTTAAAATCCCTGAATTCGGGACAAATTTGCTCCTCGTAGTCGCAAGTGCATGTTTATTGGCTACCCGCAAGGAAAACGTGGGTGGACTCTGTTCGACTTAGAGCCCAAGGAGTTTTTTGTTAGCCGGGATGTTTGGTTCTTTGAAACCTTCTTCCCGTTTGCCATGTCGCTTCCCGAGCCGTCTCCAGCACCAGTCGTCCAACCCTCTCCGGTTGTATATGACGATCCCCCACTGCCTCCGCCCGACAAGGAGAGCTCTGGACCCTCTCCGCCACTCCGAGAATCGCCACATTCGACGTCTAAGAGTACAACGACAACACCTATAGCAAGGGGGAGCGATTATGTAGTCGCACCCCCTGTATCTAAGTCGCTTGCTATTCGCCAAAGCACACGACCGAGGCAACCTTTAGTTCGTCTCAAGGACTTTGTGTGCCGTACTGTTCTGCAAATAAACCCCCCTACTGCACCCCCTACACCCACGCCACAATCATCGTCCTTAGGTATACCGTGCACCCTACCCTATAGCTGCATATGTTTCTTGCACTATTTTTTCTCTTTCGCATACTTGTTTTCTAGTAGCAGTAACTGCAGGCACCGAACCCTCCTCCTTCAAAGAGGTCGTTCAGCATAAGTCTTGGCGAGCTTCCATGAACTCATAACTTCAGGCACTTGAGAGAAACGAGACATGGAAGTTGTCTCCGCTAGCTCCTGGAAAGAAACCAATTGGTTGTAAATGGGTGTATTGAATCAAGTACAATACCAACGGGTTCATTGAGCGACACAAGGCTTGTTTGGTTGTGCTTGACAATCGTCAGGTTGAGGGCATCGACTACTGTGAGATGTTTTCCCCTGTGGCAAAGATGGCCTCCGTTCGGGTCTTTCTATCCGTTGCTACGATACGTGGTTGGGAGCTTCATCAAATGGACGCCCATAATGCCTTTCTTCATGGTGATATGGATGAAGAGGTATATATGGTACCACCTCTCGGGCTGCTTAATGTGCCTACAGGTCATGTTTGTTGACTGCAGAAGTCCCTTTATGGTCTCAAATAGGCTCCCCGAAATTAGTTTGCTAAACTCTCTTCTGCCCTACGCAATTTTGGGTTTAAACAGAGTTATGCTGATTGTTCTCTTTTCTCATACCAGAAAGGGAATACTACTCTACATGTTCTTGTGTATGTGGACGATTTGATTGTTGTAGGAAACGACCCTGCCTCTATCACTTGGTTCAAGAATTATTTGAGTTCTTGCTTTCATATGAAGGATTTGGGTAATCTATAGTACTTTCTTGGGATTGAAATCGCCCACAACTCTTCTGGATTGTTTCTTTCTCAACGAAAGTATGTCCTGGATATCCTTTTTGAAACAGGATTACCCGCTACAAAGCCGACTGAGTTCCCCATGGAACAACATCACCAATTGGTTGTCACGACCAGCTCGTCCTTCGAGGCCCCTGAATGTTATCGTCGACTAGTTGGTCGGCTTATATTCCCGACCATCACTCGCCCTGAACTATCTTACGTGGTGCACACTTTGGCGCAATTCATGCAGGTGCCAAAGTAGGATCACTGGAATGCTACAATCCGTGCTCTTCACTATATAAAGGGGCACCCCAGGCAAGGGTTACTCCTTTCTACATCGAGCTCACTCCATATCACTACTTATTGTGATTCTGATTGGGCGTCGTGTCCTATCACACGTCGGTCTATTACTGGTTACTTCGTCATACTTGGTCGTTCTCCTATTTCTTGGAAGACGTAGAAACAAGTCACGGTGTCCAAGTTATCAGCTGAGGCTGTATACATGTCCATGGCTTCAACTTGTTGCAAGTTACTCTGGCTGAAGTCCCTATTAGCCTCTCTAGGAGTTCAACATACAGCTCTCATGACTCTTTTATGTGACAATCATGCACCTTAGCCTCTCTAAACTTATCAAATGAACTTACCAAATCAGCATAGCAATGCCTGAAAATCAATTGATATCCTACAGATCTTATTTAGAGTAACGGAATGCCATATGACATTAAAAAAAAAAAAAAAGCGGTTTGTTATCATATAGATTAGAATGTGAAATTTAGTAAAGAGAAGAGGTGTATCTTTGTGAGAATCAAGAGAGTGTGGCGAAGGGTTGCGCGTCGCGGGCAACTTTGATAAAAACGTCTTCCAAGGTGGTGTCAGCGAGGCCCCAAGCATTGACATTGAACCTAGTGTTGGCTTCCTGCACCGCTTGGAAGACGTCGGAGATCCTGACTTGTTGTTTAGGAAGCTCAAACTTCTGAGTTCCTGAGATTCGATAGATCCTTTGTGCACCCGGGGAGAGCCTCTTCACCATCCTCTCTACCTCCTCCTCGTGGATACACGGAGTTGTGATAGTAAGAACGAATGAGCCTCCATATCGCGCTTTTAGCTGCTGCCATCAATGCATTGACATTTGACATGACATGAATCAAGAATGCAACATTCTACCAATTAAGTTGATTACCTCTTTTGGATTTCCTATACACTGCAAGCGTCCATCCACGAAGATCCCCAACCGATCACAAAGGACCTCCGCTTCTTCCATGGAATGAGCTGGCAGAATTAGAAGCTATGCCCATTTAGTCATTTACAGAATAAAGGATGCAAGGAGGGAGAGGGTGGAGTTTTACTTGTGAGAATGATTACTCGTTCTTGCTTTGCTCGCCTCACCACATCCCATAGACTATTTCTTGAAGCTGGATCCAGTCCAGTGCTCGGCTCATCCATGTAAACAACCTACAATAAGTGTTACATGTAAACGTACAAGCCTTGTGATTACAATGCTTCAATAATCAAGTTAACCGAGCAAACCTTGGAGTCTCCGATTAATGAGATAGCCACACTCAGTCTCCTCTTCATACCTCCACTGTACTTGCCAACTTCTTTATCAGCGATACCACCATGGCATAAGTTCACACTTTCAAGGGATTCATCAACGGCCTACAAAAGGATAATGAAGATTTCAGAATCAATTCTCAACTATACTATATATTTGTATGCAATACGTGAGCGCTGATCACCTGCTTTAGAGCATTGCCTTTTAGATTCTTAAGGCGACCGTAGAACAATAGGTGCTCTCTTCCTGTTAAGGATTCCCATAGCAAGCTGTGAATATGATAGCAGAGGTGGACCATTAGATTTACACTCCATTGTTTGGAATGTGGGAGATGAGACGCATGTCTTGTCTACTGTCTACTGTCTACTGTCTACTGTCTATACATACTCATCCTGCGGACAAACACCCATATTGCTGTAAATATCATCCATTTGGGTCAGTATGTCCTTGCCATCAACGAATGCTTTGCCTGAGGTTGGTTTTGACAGCCCTATCATCTATCAACCATAATAAAAGATAATGTTCATAGGTGGCAGAAAGCAACCAACCTCACCTCATCAATTGTGCAATGAAAAGAGAGCTTGTTTCTACTCACCATGCTAATAAAGGAGGTTTTTCCAGCACCATTTGGACCAAGCATGCCAAAGCATTCGCCACGAGGCAAAGCAAGAGACACTCCTTTAACTGCAGCTTTCGGAGGATTCCCGTCCCTTGCTGGATAGACTTTTGCTAAATTGTCAGTAATCACGGCTTCTTCAACGCTCCCTTCTTGCATCAGTTGTTCCACCCTCTCCCTCTGTTCGGTTTCAGACAAAAGAAAATTAGAAATTCCACAATCCCGTGTGTGACAAGCAGCAGCAAGCACGTCGACTAGTTTCAGGGCTTATGGGTTATGGCAGATGCTAAGTTAAGGAAGACAAAATGGCACTACACACGGCAGAACAATGTTACCTCTTGGCTTACGTCGGCTTTTTCCAACTGAAAAGACCCTCCTGACCCACTCCTCTGCAGGCTAGGCTTCAGGGATGATAAACATTTCCTCCAAAAACACAACTTTCCTGACAATATGACTCGATCAATGTAGTATCCAATGGGAAGGACAATCAACCATTCGACAAACATTATTAGTAAGACCTCTTTCATCCCATTGGAGCTATCATTCAAGTCTTCCCACTTCATACCACGAAACCCACCAATAACCCCTGAGGTCACATATGCTCCAAGCTCGTATAGACCACGATACAAAGCGAAGCCAGGAAACAACTCCATCACTACAATCCATTTTCCTGCACAACATGGAAGGATCAGAGCAATTCCATATTTGCAGATCACTGTTTTCACAAACACCCATTGTTGATGCAGTTAAGGTTATGCAGATCATCCCTAATGTTGGAAACCCAAAATATTGATCCACCTTAATCAACCTTTTTATGCTAAATTAGTTAATTGTAATACTTTCTAGCTTTTGTGACATTATACATGCAACGCAAATTGAAAAACAAAACATACTTGGAAAGGATGGCATTTCTATAAGACGTTCGAAAAGAGTCTGCCCTAACAGCCCAGTCCCAATTATGATGATGTACGCCGTCACTGCAAATGTACTTTGATCAATCGTGGCCACAACGGAAAGGGTAATGCTCACAAGTAAAATTCAAGTTGCCAAGTTCAAACCTCTGGCAGTTGAGACATTAGAGAACAATGGGGCCAAAAGGAAAGCAAATGATATTTGCAGATTCATGTATAGGAAGTAGAACACAAATTGAAGGCTGTAGTCATTGAATGTGAACATCTTCAATCCTGCCAAGAAAGGGAATCAAAGTCAACAATTGTAGGGAAATTAGACTAGTGTGAGGTGTGAGCAACAAGTAGTTGAGGTGGTGTTTGATTACCGGTGAAAGAGCCGACTACCACAAAGCAAACCATGTAAATGGAAGACAGGGCAAGGAAGTAGGAATATGTGATCAGCAAATATGGCCCATCACCGAGCCCATGCATTTTCATCATCATTCGTAGACGATTTTGATTTTCGTACACAACAAGTGTAAGCACAGGCTGCAGAATATGAAAGTCATAATTCATAATCCTATATTTTAAGACTTTAACCAAGACATACATTTCACATATTCAGTTGACAATGTCTTTAAACAATAATGGATTTGCATAACGAATCTTTGATAGCTAGCCGAAAGACAAGAAGAGCATATATGTAATGGGCATAAAATATTAAGCACAAGTTCTTGAATTTACAATTTTAGCATTTTTCAGACTTGATAAAAGAATTTCAGGATATCATGAGATTTCTTGCAAGCAAAGGTTTTGTTCACTACCAAAATAGTAATAGCAATTGGATAGAAGTTGAAAAAACAAATTGAACTTCCATTTATAAATGTGATTAGGTTCCCATACTTACAGGGAATAATCCGATAATGACAAACGTGAAAAGCAACACACCAAATGCAGCTGAACTATCACTTTTATTCTCAGATTTTTGTTTGGGCATTTCTTTCACATATTTAAATTGGGTACCAGCCTTTTGGAAAAACTGAAGGTATGCATTGGATACCTGAAGATATAGAAACGAACAAACAAGTTAGAATCAACATATTTTTATTAAGAAGTTTGCAAGAGAGAATATGAAAATACAAACAAGATAGTACATTGCAAAAACATCCTATACAATGGAAAGAAAAAGAATGGTTCACTGGAAAACTCGACACTGTGGCATAAACTGGATGCAGAGAATTATTAAGACGTAAAGGTGCAATACAAGTCATACGAAGATAAATGGTGTATCCAAACACGTATTTGGCTCATCTATAGAACAAAGAATTATCAATTTATGGAACAAGCAAAGATGCTAGAATAATATAAATTCTCCATTTTAACCAGGGTTTGTAAATGGATCATAGCAAATAATGCATTACCCGTTGCGATCCAAACACACCCGACACCCTAATTGTTCCCCGTTTAAGAGAGTTTAAAGGAACTAGAGTTCTAGAACTAGTTAAGTTCACATTATATTCGTTATATCAGATGTCCAAAACCAAATGACATTTGTTAAGTGTGGAGAAACACATGCTATGAAGAAAATGGGTAGCAAGAAGGGATAAGATGATAATAGCAATGAAGTATGCATCATAAAGTGTTCATAGGATATACCAGATTCACCAGTCGAGAAACCCGTGTTAGTGGAAATGTGCTTTCATCAGAAGTTGCATTGTACCATATGATGACATTAAATGTCTTCTCATTTGAGTTCAAGAAATCATATCCTAGTAAATGAAAAGAGATATAAGCGATGTGGAATAACAAGTGTTATCTTTCCATTGAGCGATTCTTCGAGAATATTCATAGAAACAAACCTGCAACAAATTCATTGATCTTCCCCTCGGAATTCCCTTCCACATAACCCTTATATAGCTCCTTATTAATCCCAGAAGAACTATTGCGCCATAAGAATTGACCTTGTGCACATGTTAACTCTAGATGAAATAAATAAACACATTAGAAATGTATGTTGAACTTGTGTAACATCACTACATACCAATAAGCAAAAATGGCCTTAGAACTTAGAGAAAAAGACTTGAGAGCCCAACAGTTCACCATGACTTTAAGCACTAGACTACTAGATGAGTATTAAACCAAATAGTTCAACTAAGACAATCAAATTGAGGCGCGTTGCTTCATGTTAGGTAATCAACCCTTCCTAGGACTTTTGTACATTCACCGACACCTACCGAAACAGAGTTGCGACTTTGTATTATATAGTGTTAGATGTTAATCCAAATTTTCAAGTTAAGTGGAGGCCCGTTAATAAAGAAAATTGGGCCGGTGAATGTTGGCCCAAAAGTATGCAAGAATACTCTTGAAATGGCATAGGTTAGAGTTTAAAGAGGTAAGTGGAAAAGTCTAGAATTAGTTGAATAAGTGGTTACTAAGTATAATATCTAGAATAATCTAGGAAGATTGTGTAAATATCTTCCTTGTAATTGGTGTGGGTCGGTGGTGTCAAACCGCCTATGTCCTATATATATATGCTTAGATGTAGCACATTTTGAACATGCAGTGGAGTGTAGAATCGAGAAAATTGAGTGTGAGTGAGCTCGAGAGTGTGTGAGATGTTCCTAAGAGTGTTGTGAGTTATCCGTAAAAGATAGTTATCCGTAAAATATCTTTTGTATATTTTTACTATATATATATAATTTCGCTTTTGTATATTGCGTCTTTGTTTCGGTGAGTATCGGTGAGTATATAAGGATCCTGAAGAGGGTCGATTCCTTAACATATAGTTAAATGTACAAAATATATTTTACGGGTATCTCACAACACTCTTTATTATATGAGACACTCACTACTTAACTCCACCTCTCACTCAAACTAGTTAACATACTCTCTCTATTTGAACTCTCTTGCTCGATCTTGCTCCAAAATGAACTACACCAAAGCATATGTATATAGCTAGCTAGCACAAATCGGTTAACACACACCGACATTCACATATCTCAATAGATATTCTAACCAATTATAGATATATCCTAAATATCATTTCACTAATCTACCCACAATTCTAGATATCTCCAACATGCTCCGCTGTCTTGTTTCTTCGAGAATGTTCAGCCTCTTCAATTCAGACTTGGACATTCTAGAGATATCCTCTCACACTTTTTCATGGATTGCCTTTCTTTTTAGGCCTAAGTTCATGTGTTAGCTTTCTTAAATAGCCGAACAAAGATAATTGCAAATTTAAAATTATATCCAATAATTTCTTCCTAAATTCATATTTCCAAATACCTATGCGTAATTCGAAAAACTCGGCTTCTTTTTCTTCTCGAATCCAATACTACCGCATCTTCATTGTCCGAATCTTCCATCCACGACTTAAATATTCTATTTATTCGTTTGGCCTCGTATGATCAAACATCTCTCTTGAACACCTTCCAACACGTATACGTACCAACAAACATGCACCCTTCTAGCACTTAACGAGATGATGTAACTTTTTTTAAAGGCACGTACCTCTCATTATGAAGAGTGTGGCTTGTACCATTATGAAGCTTCATTCTCACACTTTCGGTTCCCTCGACCTTCCGCTTCTTACCACCTGTTAAGTTGAGGTGACCAAACTCTTCATCCCTCTTCAAAGTTTCTAATGTTTGATCTCCACAAACATGCATCGATGCAGTATTATACATCACCCACTAGGATTTGGCAACCTCGTCACCTGTTGCCAAGTAAACATTCTCATCTCCAACATCACTGACCGCATTCGTGTGGGAGTCACCGTCACACGCCCGCAAGGACGTCTCTCTCAACTTCTTCAAGTTCTTCCTCATCCAAGGACACCTTGTTTGCGTTTTCTTCCTACAATAGTAACACTCGACGTCACTCAAATCCTGACGCCGACGTGCGTTAACTCTCCATCTTAGGTCACTTTGCCCCTTCGCTTGGTTTCTCCCTTAATCATGCTACCCCATAGCTGTATACTATCCCCTCTAGTGTTGATAGCGTCATCCCTTCACTCTCCCGCAACGCAGTCATCAACTCATCTAGATCGAGTGAGAGACACCATACCTACAAGTAACATTTGCACCAAGGACTTGTAGGACATTAGTAATGACACTAACAACAACAACGCTTGCTCCTCATCCTTTATACCGTCACATGAATTAATCAATTGGCATACTAGTTGATTAAACAAGTTAATGTAGTCGTCAAGATTGCCTCATTCATCTATCTTCAATGAGTACAACTCCATTTTCAAACACAATCGGTTCGTCAGCAACTTTGACGCGTAAATGCTCTCAAGCTTATCCCACAACACTTTATGTGTGGTCTCCTTCAACACGTTGAACTTAATCTCGGGAGAAAGTACCAACCGGATTGTACTCACAGTCTTCCTCTGGATTTTGCTTCATTCTCTCGCATTCATGGAGCTAGGTTTCTCTTCCTCTAAAGCCTGATCAAGACCATGCTACACCAATAAGTCTTGAGTCGTACTCTACCACAATACGAAGTTAATCTTTCTATCAAAGAGTGAGATCTCAAACGTCCTCGACAAGCCAGCCTCATTACGCCAACAAGATATCCTTCCACCACCAAACTAAACATGTATCACCTAACACCGGCAACCTCGACTCTGATACCACATTTAGGAATCGATCCATCCTAAAACCCTTGTATACTCACTAATACCTACCGAACCAAAGACGCAATATACAAAAAACGACTTTATATTATATTGTGAATTATACAAGATATGTTTTATGGATAACTCAGTACGCTCTTTATAATATGGGACACTTGCACACTACATGTCGTACTCTAACTAGCTCACACACACTCTCTATTTGAACTCTCTTGCTCCAAAATGAACTACACCAAAGCCTATATATAACTAGCACAAGTCGGTTAACACACACCGACATTCACACATCTCAATAGATATTCTAACCTATTCTAGACATATCCTAAATATTAGTTTACTAATCTACCCACAATTCTAGATATCTCCTGCATGCTCCACTGTCTTGTTTCTTAGAGAATGTCCAGCCTCTTCAATTCATACTTGGACATTTTAGAGAGATCCTCTCGCACTTCTTCATGGGCTACCTTCCTTTTCGGGCTTAAGTTTTACAGCCCATTTGTTAGCTTTCTTAAGTAGCCTAACAAAGATAATTGTAAATAAAGAATTATATCCAACACTTCAATACCAAGGAGTCATTATCAACTCGATAAGCACATATAGGAGGGGGAACCAAAATAGAAAAAAATAAAAATAAAAAGTCATTTATGATATATGCATTTGCGAGTCAAAGTCAATGTAAAAATGCATCATATTACTCCTTGTTGTCAAGTTAATAGCAATAATATTACATGATTTCAAAATGCATCTTATTAATTACTCTCTGAATATGTTTTAACATTTTATTTGATTGGATAAACTATTAATTATTAATTTATTATCAAGCTTGAAGAACTATGACAAGCAATAGTAATTTGTTAAAACAAGATTGTCAAAAGAAAGTAAAGGTGCTAAGAATACATACCCACTTCCGAGTACAAGTCCCCTATTGCAATGGACAGTGGGATATTTGACCTATTAGTGCAGTCTTGTTGAACATGATAAAGAACCTGGTGTGGGATGAATGCTGAATCAAGAACCATATTATTGCTAGGCACAGCTGCTGAACCCTAGAATATATATTGACAAGTCAGTTTCCTCATTGCTAAAAAAATTTAGTTATGCAAGTAGAAAGAATAGAGAAGCTCTTACGACGGCGTTGTTTGACATGCTGGCCAAAAGATCAGATGCATTAAATGGAGCAGTTGTCAACATATTCTCTGCCACACCTGCCGAGTTCGTAATAAGATGTTCAAAATACAAAAAACAAAATTCTTTAGGGCTCGTTTGGTATTGATATCAAAGATATGAGATATCGGGTATGGATATCGGTATGTATATCAAGATATGGGTATGAGTGATATCAAAGTATCGGATATGGGTATGGGTGATATGTTTGATATACAAAATTTCTGGAAGATATCAAAATAACACTCCAATACCACTCTGATATCGATATCTTTATATATTAAACAGCAGATATCAGTTTGATATCGATATGAGGATATACCAAATACATATGGGTATGACTGATATCTCATACCCATATCTGATATCGTGATATCAATATAGGCATAACATTAAAAAACAAGTGGTTTTTAACAAGAGGCCTACTTTGTGCGAGAGACTGATTAGTCCCCGTGAGAAGTATGGATACAGGACAGGATCCAGTGTCCCTGCATGATGCATCAGGCAAGTCCGAAGGCAGAAAACGGGTTCGGACTGCACGGAAATGGGGATCCGGGATTTGCAGTAGTCCAGGCCATAGTGTAGGCTTGGGCGCCGCACAGAAGCCTGCCTGGTCGGTGTAAAGTGAATACCGAATGCCGCATTCCTTGGCGTTGCTTGGACTGCAACCACACTTGGCAAATGGATTCATATCCACAACAATAGTGGAGCCTGCTTCATAAACGGCGAGCAGTATACAGATAATGATCGGAACCAATATGATAGTCATACTCGAACACTTGTTTCTCTTCTGCAAATCAGAATTCATGAGTATTTGAATGAAACAGTAAAATCGAGCATTTCAAAATCGCATGAAAACAGAGAGATGACGCCAAACCTGAAATGTGAGGTTTTTACGAAGCAGAGCATCTGTTTGTATCCAGAAGGTTGCCCTCGCCATGGATTCTAGGAAGTCGAAATCACAGGGAGGAGAGAGAATTTGGTTTTATGATCAATCGGTTCAAATTCTATGAAGAATCAGGAGCTATTCCAATTTCCCTTGCTAAGGCTGGGTTGAGGTGCATTTCAATTTGGAAGAAAATGATGCTTTCCCGTTTTCGACACACATAATAAATAATCGGCTTCTATCTTCGGCTCGGCGCGCTGCAGAAGCCAATCTTGATTGTTGCTACAGGCTGAACTGGCGTTCATGATTCATGAACCAAAATCGTTTCTCAAACTGCTTTTCATCTTTTTTGGGCAAGAGCTTTTTCTCTTTGATAGTGATGGTTTAAATGAAATTATGCATATTCGATTACCTTTTTGATACAAATCACAACACCATTACAAAATCGTATAAAGCTTATCAAAAGTACCCTATGTAGGTCTCGCTCCTTCATTAAGGAGTTTAAATGTTTATGCCAACAGTAGTGAAGATCGAATAAACTTCCGGTAAACGTCCAAATCAGAATAACATAGTACATAACTCCCAAATCGTCATCGTATCACTGTAATCTGGCCAAATTAGCAAGGAGTATATAACCAAAAGAAGTGACGAAATTAAATATATTTGAATTCCTCGAAACTTCACACTCCTAAAATAGTAGTATATCACCTCTCTTGAATGTATATTTAAATAGATTTATCTATGTCTAAGTATATTTAAATAAGTTTATCTAAAACCAATAATAACTTGACCTAGTGGTAGAGCTGTCAATCGGGTCGGTCAAGTCGGGTTCGGTTATTTTGGGTTCGGATTGAGAACGGATCGAGTCATTTCGGATAACAGGTCAAGCCGGTCAGGTCATTACATATCAGCGGGCGGTTTGGGTTAACCAACGGGTCAAGAGCATCATTTTTTAAATCTTTTGTTCACTATTTAAATATTATTAAATAGTTAAAAACTAATTTAAATATATCAAAATAAGTTGAAATGAATTAAAATAATAATAATATTATTAATTATTTTAATGTAATTGATATTAGTAGACCAAAGACACATTTTATTTTTATTTTTTATTATATTAATTTATAAATTTCTACATTATAAAAAATTATATAAGTATAACAATGTTTTTTTTAAAATGATATTAACATTATTTATGTGTCATTTATTATATATATTTTATGTTATATTTTATTAATACTCCACATTTATTCGTTAATCGAGTCGGGTTCGGATTGGTTGGGTTCGGTCTCATTAAATTCGGGTTCGCTAACTTCGGGTTATCCAAAATTTCGGTCGGATCGGGTCCAAAAACGAGTCGATCAAGTCGATAAAACAGGTCCGGTCACTTTTTGACAGCTCTACCTAGTGGTCAATATATGTGTTAGGTTTTATGTTTAGAGATTCAACTTCGAACTATCTTGATAACATGGAGTAACTTGTGAGTCAGAGAGAGTCTATTCCTTCAATTATCCATACAGTATCTGTTCTGAACGATAGAATCGGGATAAGACATATAGATGTTTATTTTTATTTAAAATTAGTCTAATACACATGTCATTTACGGATGTGATTTGAAATTCATATACTTATATATACGCATAACAAAAAAAATCAGTAAAATAAATTAAATTTATCACAAATCAAAACTATAAAATCGTCTACTTGTAACTCTTGAAAAGAGCAACATAAAATTAGTTATGAATAATTTCCAATCTTGGGAGAGACAAAATAAGTTGTTAAAGAGATTTTCCTTAAATTTTGTTTATTGTTATTAAAATACAAACAATGAAATATTAATATCATTTTATAAAATAATAATATCATAAGCACATGATACAGATGAATTGGCTTAAATAGACGAGAGCTTTAAGGAATTTTGTGTGACAAAAGAGTACCCCTTAGAGTAAAGGGTAAATTCTACAGGATAGTGGTCAAGTCAGCCATGTTGTATGGTGCAGAGTATTGGCTGATTACAAAGGCGCAAGAGCAGAGGATGATGGTTGCAGAGATAAGGATATTGCGTTGGATGTGTGTTCACTCTAGGTTGGACAAGATTAGGAACGGAGACATCCACAACAGAGTCTGGGTGGTCAGAATTTGTGATAAGTTGCGGGAATCTAGACTACGATGGTTCGGTCATGTTCAGAGGAGACAACCTAACGTCCCAGTTTGCAAATGTGAGGGTTTAGTTCTTGGTGACTTTCGTCGAGGAAGATGTATGCCCAAGAAAAGCTGGAAGGAAATTATTAGACATGACCTCAACCTCTTGACTCTCACAAAAGATGTGGCCCAGGATAGGGCCTTGTGGAGGGAGAAGATTCGAGTATCGGAGTCCTAGTTATACCAGACAGTCTTTCGTGACCGATCTTAGGGCTTTTGACCTTAGGGAGATATGTTGATTAGATTAGTGTTATAGTATAGGTTCCTAGCATAGGGGCTATGTGTATTCTATTTCTTGTGCATGTGTGGTATGCTTTTGCTTTTGTCGTCGCTTGATTTCGTTTTCTGTATGCTTTCATGATACTATTGACCTTTGTTCTTACCTCTATGTTTTTCTTCTTCTTGGGTCGCTCGAGGAAACATCCGCCCGACTTGCTCGGGAAATGATGCGTACATCTTGACCCCCATACCCCGTTTAGGCAGGATTTCACTAGATCGTTGTTGTTGTTGATCATAAATTTGGAAAAAAAAACACATCTCTTTTGAATAGTTCATATTGACTATTCATGTTGGATAATATACCTTTAACATGGTCTATTTATTAACGACTAACAATAAAGATAACCTATCTTATAACTCTATAAAAATAAGTAATGATAAAAGATCATATTGTTAATATATAAGTTATCATCTTGTTTAACAAAAGATATAGTATACGGAAATATATAATTATAATATATTTACGGAATTTTCGCGTGGTACGTACCCCTGAGTTTTTGCAATTTTCGCGAAATATCCAAAGGTTTGAAGTATTTCGCGTGGTACCCCTGAAGTTTTAAAAAACTTTGCCAAATGCCCTTGACGTTAGTATATGTTAAATTCTTTCAAATTCATCCGTTAACTTCAAAAAATAAAAGGCAAAAAAGAGGAGACTTGGAGCAGGACCCGATAGTCTGGAGGCTTGAACGCGTGGAGAGGGAGAACCCGACTCAACGGTGGTTGGGCTCTCGCTGGGCTGCGGCTCTCTAGACGAAGCAACCAGACGGTGGCTAGGCGGTGGAACCGTGGAAGCGACCCGACGCCGGACTAAGGAGAGGCTAGATGAAGGAGACGTCGATAGGGGTGACGATGTCGGTGCTGGTGGCCGGTGATGGGGGTGACGACGAGGTGTGGTGGTCGGTGCTACTCCGTTCATGTAGGATTTACACATTTAGGGTTTTGATTGTGAATTTTTAGATTTGGGGACGAATTTGGTTTGAGGAGGAATTGGGGGTGGATTGAAAATGTTCTGATTCTAGATATGGGTTTTGCTCTCTTTGAGCAGATTAAGCAAATAGCAAAGCTTAGAGATGCTCTAATTCATTATCAGATTCAACAGTGAAGGAAATTTGTTAGGGATTTCCAGCATCAGTAGTGTGTTAAAAATGTGATACCCCGTATTTTTGTAAGGTTATTTTGGGAATTATGGAATTTTCCCGGGTACCCGTTGTGTACGTCGGATTTAATTCAGGTAGCTTGAGACATTCTGTAATGTGCTCTGTATCTATAATATTTTTCTCAGTGAAATAATATACAGATAACATGCCTTGGATTTTAATTGTCGTTCGCATACGATAATTGTTATCCCGGCTTAATGTCATGTTCGTTCAAAGCTGAACGGGCGGGAAAAAGGTGTCACGGCGACCGCCGTAAAGTCGCGGCGACCGCCGTCGTGAGACCCAAGCACGGCGACCGCCGTAAAGTCACGGCGCCCGCCGTCCCAACGCTCGAGGAGGCAGCTGGTGTGTCATGCCACGGCGACCGCCGTAAATTACGGCACCCGCCGTAACGGCAGTCATCGTTGTCCGGCAGTCCTTGCCCGATGGTCGTCGGCGCGATTTCCGGCGAGCGCCGAACTAGCTGTAGGCCCATCTTCTTCGTGCTCCAGACGCTTTGGCTATAAAAGGGGGTGTTGGGGGAGAGATTTGAGCCATCCCAAACACCGAACCTCTGCCAAAATTGCCTCTCGCCGGAGTTGTGCCTTCGCCGGAATTTTTGAAGGTCTCGCCAGTGTTGCTTTGGTGTGGTTCCTGAGTGCCTTTGTGAAGCTTTTGGTTAGCCTTGGAGGTTAGAAGCCAAAGCTAGTCGAAGGAGGCCGAACCGCTCGTGTTTCTGGGTGAGTTTTCTCTCGTTTCAGTCGGCCGTGTTCTTCACGGCGACCGCCGTGATGAATACGGCGACCGTCGCCAAGAACAGCGACCGCCGCCAGTGCCCAGAACGCCTTCGTGGCTTTGGCTTGGTCGGTTGTCGTCGTGGCGTCTTTCCTTTCGTGTTCTTTTGCCGTGTTTAGATTCGTACTGTTTTTGTCAGATCTAACTTAGGGTTCCTTTTATGGGTCGACTCGAAGGTCGCTGTGCTGTCAGAGCTATACCGTGTCGAGCCCGGAATCCAGTGACGTCTTTAGACTATTCTGCGGAGTAAGGCAAGTGGCGGTTCACTCTTGCTCTTTCGTTCCATATTTACATTAATTATCAGTAGTTTATATGAGTAATTAATTTGGAATGAATATTCTGTTTGTCTGGAAACGGTTTTGATAAACTGTTTTGAAAATCATATAATAGGTTGTATATCTGTTAGAACAACGCTATTATCTGTGATCGCCTTTCGGGCCTTTATGTGGATTTATCCTGTAAATGTGGTGGTGCTGTAACTGTTTAGTTAGCACTGTTAGATAGGAACGTTACTCGGACTCTGTCCAGTTGTTTCTTTATAATCTGGTATCGGGATGGCTTGTCCCCATCTAGTACTATTCTATGATCATGATCGGTCTCTTACACATGTGTGTAGAGACATGACACTTAGTTGGTGTCACAAACCTTTCGGTATACGTCACTCTCGACGAAACGTATACTAAGATGTGTCGTCCCACTGGTGGGGTACACATGTAAAAGTCTATAACGTGATGTGTGTTTTTGAAACATAAATCAGATAAGTGCTACCTTGACGCACATAATTAATACACCTTGGGCGAGTAGTGCAGCTAAGTTCAGTGCAGCTAGGAAAACTCGTCTCGACTTGAATGTAGTACGTTCTCTTTCCAATCTGGATTCGCTGTAGGCGATGAGGTTGGTCGTGAACCGAAGCATCTCAGTCAGTTTTAAATCATTGTTGAATGATTCTGTAATATTCCAGATTTGTCATTACTTCCTTAAAGACTCATTTCCGTTGGAGTCTTCTTTCGAGTCGATTTCTGTGAAGATTCAGTCTTTCAGAATCTTCTCCTGTGCATACCTCTTGTTTATTCCAGTAGGAATATGATGGTTGACTACCGTTATCGGTTATTATCCGAGAAGCGATGAGTCTAACCTAATATGACTGCTTCGAACCAGTCTGCTTTGTACCCTTGCTAGTCTATTCAGTTAGACTAACCAACCAATGTTTTCCCTTGCATGGTTGGCTGGTGTCATCCGTTCGATTCGGCACATCAGTTAAGAAGTAGCTCAGAAGATTAGAAGGACTATGGAGTCAGCGGTGGTTTTTGAATGTTTTAATTATTTCTTTAATCAGGTTATGGTCCTTTGGACAATAACTCCGATTGTAACTTACTTTCTTAGTCTTCCGCTGTGTTTGGTTTAAACTATGTTTTGACCTATTCGGGATTGGGTTGTAATCCCGTAACTCTTGTTTCCTCGACAATGTTATGTTTTGGAATTTAATGCTTGATCTTTGTGTATCAATTGCATTTCATAAATTGTATTTATTTGGTAAAGCCTTGGGTGATCTCGGTAAGGAACACTGGGGTCACTGGCGGTAATACCTTTCCAAAAGGGTTAAGTTTTAGGGGTGTTACAGTTGTGGTATCAGAGCAAAAAGTTTTTAAAACGGGTTTGTGATTTTATAAATCATTTATCCATTTTCGAAATACTTTAAAGAGGGCTCTGAATTTTCAAAGTGAAAAGAATTTTAAAAACACCGTTTATGGTCGTGTCTTCTTTATAGTCTGATATAGTAAGCTTGCTTCTATGTCTAGAAAGACTAATTCCTTTCTTATTGTTCGATAGGATGGGTGTCTGCTTTTCTATTGGTAGGGGGTCGGAAGACGCCAAGTCGGATCAGCCGATGCTAGATTTTCCGTTACCTCAGCGATGTTTCGAGGTTGGAGGCCCGAGTAGCCCACCCGAAGACGTCAAGCACGTTCTCCCCGAGTCAGTTGTCCTTGTAGCCAGGAATGCTATGGTCCCTAGACCTGCACCTGTGCCGCCACCAAGGGTGGAGGAAGTACGAGAATGGGAGCAGGAAGATGAGTTATCAAGGTACGAACAAGGGGTTTACCAAGACGACTTTCTACTGGGACCAATTCCCGAGGAGATCGAGTACGAAGACGAGGAAGAGGAGATGCTGGAGGTAGATCCTATCGAGGACGAGGATATGATCGAGGATGATCCCGAGGAAGAGGATCCCATAGAGGATGATCCAGAAGAGGATCCAGAGTTGGACCTTGGAGGGCATAATCAGGAGCCCGGTACAGGATCGTCACCAGTGCCAGAGTACGCACCCATGTCAGAAGCTGATTGGGAGGCACTGTATACCGAGTACGGTATTGGGAGAAGTGACAGGGAATCTCAGCCTATCCCTACTCCAAGGAGATGGAGGTCGGAATCCGAGCTGCAGGAGATTCTCCGCCAGAGCGAGGTAATCTCCGCAGAACAGCAGCGTCAGAGGGATCAGTTGACCGCCAGTACTCAGAGGAGGGCTGGAATAGGAGGACCAGTCATGGACGACCCATACTTTACCATGACTGAGCTAAGACTATGTGCTTCAGGGTCAAGCAGGGTGCGAAACCCATCGCCAGAGCTCGATGGTGAACCTAGCCCGAAGAGACTATGCACGAGTAGCCAGTCGTATGGGAGACATTTTGGAACGCCTTGAGGAGGAGTGGCGTTGCCTCTCGTAGTAGTTTCGTTTCTTAGTATTCCAAGTTGTACTTTGTGTAATATTTCAGTATTGCGGCAAGTACTCTGAGAAACACTTATATCTTCGAGCAATGTTGTCCTAACGCTCGAATGATAAACTTATGCGTAACTTGTGTAAGAATTCGAAGGTTCATCTATGAAATACCAAGTTGATCTATTCTGAGTAATTTATTTACGTTGGTATATTGCATAAGTATATTGCATAATATTAATGTATTGAATGCTTGGAATCTGATCGGTAAATAGATGGTGAACCCAAGAAGCACGAGGAATTCGACTCGAGCCGGTGCTGGGACTAGCCAAAACCCCAGACCAGCAGGAAGAAGTGTTCAGGATGAACACGAGTCTGAGTCTCGCGTCCAGCAGAGGCGTGAAGGTCAGGATCAGACCCAGGCGCCGACACTGTTTGACGCCGCAGCTATTGAGGCGATCCGAGGGATCGTGATGCAGGCTATTACAGATGTCTTGAGACCAAGTGCGCCTCAAGCACAAGAAGTGCCTATTCATGCAGCGGTTCCTGATGTTGTGGAACCCAGAAACCCCGTGATTCAGGAGACTGCCGTTAGGGCGAGGGACAGCTATGGTCGCGCTCTTAAGACCATTACTTCCATGAGACCCGACTGCTATAACGGGAAAAGGGGAGCCAGTGGCAGTGACTCATTGGTTCTCCCATATGGAGAGGCTGTTCAGGAACGTGGAGTGTATAGAGGCCGAGAAGGTCCATATCGCGTCTCTTCAGTTGAAGGAGGAGGCTAGCGAGTGGTGGGAGAGCACTGGTTTGGCTGAGAGCCCAGTGTTGACTTGGTCGATGTTCAAGACCAAGATGGTTGATCGTTTTTTCTCTCGTGCTATGAGAGAGGAGAAGCATAAAGAGTTCTTGTACCCTCAGACTGATAGTCTGAGAGTGACCGAGTTGGCATCTAAGTTCAACCATCTTCTACAGTACGCCACTGCCGAGATCACCAGCGAGGCTCAAAAGATCTGGTACTTCCACGAGTGGATAAACCCGGATATCAAGCCATTAATGGTGCATCACACATGCTCTACCTTGGAGCAGTATATGGATTATGCCTATAAGCTGGAGGTAACTCTCGAGGAATCGACCAAGAGGCGCAACCGACAGAAGTCGATGCAGAATCAGAACCAGGGAGGTGGTTTTAAGCGCCCTGCGCCACCGTCTAACTTCGCCAAATCCGGCAGAGCTAAGACGGAGATGACGCAAGGAGGATCGACTCAGCAGTCAGGGCATACCAGGAGTTCAGTTCAGTGTTATAACTGCGGTACTGCTGGGCACAAGAGCACTGAGTGTCGAAAGGAGAGGAGGCCATGCTTTGTGTGTGGACGTGATGGTCATCTGCAAAAGTTCTGCAAGCAGGGGAAGCAGAAGGGAGTAGAGTCGCAGCAAGGGTCAGTTCATCAGAGCAACCGACCTAGGTTTAAGCCTGCCGAGACTCCTAGCCCTTCAGTGCAGACGACTGCTCAGAATAGGGGAAAGGCCCCAGCTGTTTCTGGAAGTCAGGGCCAACGCTTGTACGAGATGCGTGAGGCAGATGGACCCAACGCTCCGATTGCTCAAGGTACTCTATACCTTCACTCTACTTCAGTGTGCATTCTGTTTGATTCTGGTGCTACGCATTCCTTTATTTCGGATAGTTGTGTTAGCAAGTTAGACTTAGTGTGCAATGATTCGTGCGACCCTTTCGTCGTTAATCTTCCTAATGGAGAACGTTTGGTGGGAACCAAGCATTTGTCCGACTTTCCGATTACCATTCAGGGTAAGGAATTCGAGGCAGATTTAATCTGCATAGCCATGGCTCCATACGACATTATTCTCGGTATGGATTGGCTGACGCGTCACAAGGCGGTGATCGACTTCAGTTCAAGAACGGTGACGGTGTCATCCGGGGGCCAATTCGTGTGCAAGTTCAAAGGTCGAAATGACGCTGATAACGGCAAGCTGATCAATGTGATGGCTGCGTTTAAGCTACTACGACAAGGATGTGTCGGGTACCTTTGCTACTTGGATTCGCCCAAGGGGGATGGACCTGAGGTTCTTGATATTCCTGTAGTTAGGGAATTTTCGAATGTCTTTCCGGAAGAAATTCCTGGATTACCCCTGAATCGTGACGTAGAGTTTTCAATTGATCTCGAGCCTGGTACGACGCCGATTTTCAAATCACCGTATCGGATGGCTCTGGCTGAGATACAAGAATTGAAGAGTCAACTTGAAGATCTTCTTGATAAAGGTTATGTCAGGCCGAGTGCATCGCCGTGGGGTGCCCCGGTTTTATTCGTCAAAAAGAAGGACGGATCGTTCCGACTTTGTATCGACTATCGAGAGTTGAACAATGTGACGATCAAGAACAAGTATCCTTTGCCTAGGATTGATGACTTGTTGGATCAATTGCAGGGAGCAAAGGTGTTCTCCAAGATCGACTTAAGATCTGGGTATCATCAACTGAGGATTCGGGAGCAGGACATTCCTAGAACTGCGTCTAGGACCAGATATGGTCATTACGAGTTCGTAGTGATGCCTTTTGGGCTTACAAATGCTCCAGCTGTCTTTATGGATTTGATGAACCGATGTTTTCACCAGTACTTGGATAAGTTCGTGGTGGTCTTCATAGACGACATCTTGATCTATTCTCCGAATGAAGAAGTCCACGAGGAACATCTACGGATTTCCTTGTCGATCCTTAGACAACATCAGCTTTATGCTAAATTGTCTAAATGTGAATTCTGGATGAAGGAAGTGGCTTTCTTAGGCCACGTGATCAATACAAATGGGGTTATGGTTGATCCCCAAAAGATTGAAGCTGTGGCTAAGTGGACACAGCCCCAGAGCGTGAAAGAGGTGTGCAGTTTTCTTGGACTTGCCGGGTATTATAGAAGGTTCGTAGAAGGATTTTCAAAGATCGCTCTACCTATGACCAATCTACTCCGCAAAGTCCACAAGAAGTTTGTCTGGAATGACAAGTGCGAGGTCAGTTTCCAGGAGTTGAAGCGACGGTTGACCTCGGTACCCGTGTTAGCACTCCCAGAGGGGAATGACGATTATGTGGTCTATAGTGATGCTTCCAAGTGTGGTCTTGGTTGTGTTTTGATGCAAAGGGGCAGAGTCATTGCTTACGCATCTAGACAACTCAAGACTTACGAAGAAAACTATCCGACCCACGATCTTGAGTTAGCAGCGGTTGTCTTTGCGCTGAAGATTTGGAGGCATTACCTCTACGGTATAAGATGCCAAGTCTTCACCGACCACAAAAGTCTCAAGTATATATTTACTCAGAAGGAGTTAAATATGAGACAACGCCGCTGGCTAGAGTTGCTCAAGGACTACGACATGGAGTTGTTGTATCATCCGGGCAAGGCTAATGTAGTAGCTGATGCGCTAAGCCGGAAGACAACGCACGAGACTGTGGTTGCGTTGCTTACTGCTCAGACCAAGCTAAACCAAGAGTCATGCGACATTGAAGTCTTGTATGACCAGCGTAGAGGGTACCTGAGTATGATGGAAATTCAGGCTACACTGCTGGATCAAATCAAAGAAAAGCAAGTCGATGACATCATCTTGGTAAAGTTAAGTAGTGAAGTGATGGATGGAAAAGCTCCCAGTTTTATGGTTCAGGATGATGGATCACTTTGGTTTCAGGATCGGATCTGTGTGCCTGACACAGAAGGTCTTCGTCAGTTGGTGATGAGAGAAGCTCATTCATCTGCTTATTCTGTGCATCCTGGCTCTAGCAAGATGTACAAGGATCTCAGGAAGAAGTTTTGGTGGCCAAACATGAAGTGGGACGTAGCAGACTTTGTGGCAAAGTGCTTAACTTGCCAGAAGGTCAAGATCGAATACCGCAGACCAGGTGGTGAGATGCTACCTCTCCCCGTGCCAGAATGGAAATGGGAGGATATTTCCATGGACTTCGTCACTGGGCTACCCAAGACTCGAGGTCAGAGAGATGCTATCTGGGTAATTGTGGATAGGCTTACGAAGAGTGCTCATTTCATAGCCATCAAGACCACATGGGAAACCCAAAAGCTAGCCGAAGTTTACCAGAAGGAGATTGTCCGCTTACATGGCATTCCTAAGACCATTGTATCGGACCGAGATGGCCGTTTCATGTCAAGATTCTGGAAGGAACTTCATAAGGCTATGGGAACCGAGTTGAGGTTCAGTACAACATTTCATCCTCAGACAGATGGCCAGTCTGAAAGGACCATCCAGACTCTGGAGGATATGCTTAGAGCTTGTGTGCTCGATCGTCCGACTAGCTGGGAGGACAGCTTGAGTCTGATTGAGTTCACGTACAACAATAGCTGGCATGCTACAATCAAGATGGCTCCGTTTGAAGCTTTGTATGGTCGCAGATGCAGATCTCCGATTTGTTGGGACGATAATGCCGACAAAATTCTGCTTGGACCAGAGTTGGTCGAAAGGACGGCTTCAGACATTGCTTTGATTAGACAAAGAATGTTGACCGCTCAGAGTCGATAGAAGTCCTACGCAGATCGGAAGCGCAGGACTGTCGAGTTCGAGGTCGGTGACAAGGTTTTTGTCAAGGTGTCGCCTTCCAAAGGAGTTTTCAGATTTGGTAAGCGTGGGAAGCTTAACCCTCGCTACGTGGGACCATTCGAGATTCTGGATAGAGTGGGATCTCTAGCGTACCGTTTGGCGTTGCCACCATCGGCTCACCCGGTGCATAATGTGTTCCACGTGTCTTTACTCAGAAAGTATGTACCAGATGAGTCTCATGTACTTAGCTACGAGGACATCGAGATCCAAGCTAATGGTACTTATGAAGAGTTGCCCGTGCGCATTTTGGAGCGTCGGGAGAAGCATTTGCGCAACAAGATCGTACCTTTGGTACGAGTGCTGTGGTCCAAGTCAGGGACCGAAGAAGTTACTTGAGAGACGTGGGAAACCGAGTCAGATATGCTCAGACGTTTTCCCGAGTTATTCTCGACCTAAGTTTCAGGGTCGAAACTTCTTGTAAGGGGGAGGAGATGTGATACCCCGTATTTTTGTAAGGTTATTTTGGGAATTATGAAATTTTCCCGGGTACCCGTTGTGTACGTCGGATTTAATTCAGGTAGCTTGAGACATTCTGTAATGTGCTTTGTATCTATAATATTTTTCTCAGTGAAATAATATACAGATAACATGCCTTGGATTTTAATTGTCGTTCGCATACGATAAATGTTATCCCGACTTAATGTCATGTTCGTTCAAAGCTGAACGGGCGGGAAAAAGGTGTCACGGCGACCGCCGTAAAGTCGCGGCGACCGCCGTCGTGAGACCCAAGCACGGCGACCGCCGTAAAGTCACGGCGCCCGCCGTCCCAACGCTCGAGGAGGCAGCTGGTGTGTCATGCCACGACGACCGCCGTAAATTACGGCGCCTGTCGTAACGGCAGTCATCGTTGTCCGACAGTCCTTGCCCGATGGTCGTCGGCGCGATTTCCGGCGAGCGCCGAACTAGCTGTAGGCCCATCTTCTTCGTGCTCCAGATGCTTTGGCTATAAAAGGGGGTGTTGGGGGAGAGATTTGAGCCATCCCAAACACCGAACCTCTGCCAAAATTGCCTCTCGCCGGAGTTGTGCCTTCGCCGGAATTTTTGAAGGTCTCACCGGTGTTGCTTTGGTGTGGTTCCTGAGTGCCTTTGTGAAGCTTTTGGTTAGCCTTGGAGGTTAGAAGCCAAAGCTAGTCGAAGGAGGCCGAACCGCTCGTGTTTTTGGGTGAGTTTTCTCTCGTTTCAGTCGGCCGTGTTCTTCACGGCGACCGCCGTGTTCTTCACGGCGACCGCCGCCAAGAACAGCGACCGCCGCCAGTGCCCAGAATGCCTTCGTGGCTTTGGCTTGGTCGGTTGTCGTCGTGGCGTCTTTCCTTTCGTGTTCTTTCGCCGTGTTTAGATTCGTACTATTTTTGTCGGATCTAACTTAGGGTTCCTTTTATGGGTCGACTCGATGGTCGTTGTGCTGTCAGAGCTATACTGTGTCGAGCCCGAAATCCAGTGACGTCTTTAGACTATTCTGCGGAGTAAGGCAAGTGGCGGTTCGCTCTTGCTCTTTCGTTCCATATTTACATTAATTATCAGTAGTTTATCTGAGTAATTAATTTGGAATGAATATTCTGTTTGTCTGGAAACGGTTTTGATAAACTGTTTTGAAAATCATATAATAGGTTGTATATCTGTTAGAACAACGCTATTATCTGTGATCGCCTTTCGGGCCTTTATGTGGATTTATCCTGTAAATGTGGTGGTGCTGTAACTGTTTAGTTAGCACTGTTAGATAGGAACGTTACTCGGACTCTGTCCAGTCGTTTCTTTATAATCTGGTATCGGGATGGCTCGTCCCCATCTGGTACTATTCTATGATCATGATCGGTCTTTTACACATGTGTGTAGAGACAGGACACTTAGCTGGTGTCACAAACCTTTCGGTATACGTCACTCTCGACGAAACGTATACTAAGATGTGTCGTCCCACTGGTGGGGTACACATGTAAAAGTCTATAACGTGATGGGTGTTTTTGAAACATAAATCAGATAAGTGCTACCTTGACGCACATAATTAATACACCTTGGGCGAGTAGTGCAGCTAAGTTCAGTGCAGCTAGGAAAACTCGTCTCGACTTGAATGTAGTACGTTCTCTTTCCAATCTGGATTCGCTATAGGCGATGAGGTTGGTCGTGAACCGAAGCATCTCAGTCAGTTTTAAATCATTGTTGAATGATTCTGTAATATTCCAGATTTGTCATTACTTCCTTAAAGACTCATTTCCGTTGGAGTCTTCTTTCGAGTCGATTTCTGTGAAGATTCAGTCTTCCAGAATCTTCTCCTGTGCATACCTCTTGTTTATTCCAGTAGGAATATGATGGTTGACTACCGTTATCGGTTATTATCCGAGAAGCGATGAGTCTAACCTAATATGACTGCTTCGAATCAGTCTGCTTTGTACCCTTGCTAGTCTATTCAGTTAGACTAACCAACCAATGTTTTCCCTTGCATGGTTGGCTGGTGTCATCCGTTCGATTCGGCACATCAGTTAAGAAGTAGCTCAGAAGATTAGAAGGACTATGGAGTCGGCGGTGGTTTTTGAATGTTTTAATTATTTCTTTAATCAGGTTATGATCCTTTGGACAATAACTCCGATTGTAACTTACTTTCTTAGTCTTCCGCTGTGTTTGGTTTAAACTATGTTTTGACCTATTCGGGATTGGGTTGTAATCCCGTAACTCTTGTTTCCTCGACAATGTTATGTTTTGGAATTTAATGCTTGATCTTTGTGTATCAATTGCATTTCATAAATTGTATTTATTTGGTAAAGCCTTGGGTGATCTCGGTAAGGAACACTGGGGTCACTGGCGGTAATACCTTTCCAAAAGGGTTAAGTTTTGGGGGTGTTACAAAAAATGGGTTTAAAGGCACTAAATCAGCAGCGCAGCCACCAATTGCTGGCACTTCTGAGGTCTTTTAAAGAACCGCCTGGCTCCTCCAAGAGGAGTTACACTTTCTTGATTCTCTAAACTCCTCTTGGAGGAGTGAAGCGATCTTTAAAAGACCTCAGAAGTGCCGGCAATTGGTGGTTGCGCTGCTGATTTAGTGCCTTTAAACCCATTTTCAACACACTACTGATGCTGGAAATCCCTAACAAATTTCCTTCACTGTTGAATCTGATAATGAATTAGAGCATCTCTAAGCTTTGCTATTTGCTTAATCTGCTCAAAGAGAGCAAAACCCATATCTAGAATCAGAACATTTTCAATCCATCCCCAATTCATCCTCAAACCAAATTCATCCCCAAATCTAAAAATTCACAATCAAAACCCTAAATGTGTAAATCCTACATGAACGGAGTAGCATCGACCACCACACCTCGTCGTCGCCCCCATCACCGGCCACCAGCACCGACATCGTCACCCCTATCGACGTCTCCTTCGTCTAGCCTCTCCTTAGTCCGGCGTCGGGTCGCTTCCACAGTTCCACCGCCTAGCCACCGTCTGGTTGCTTTGTCCAGAGAGCCGCCGCCCAGCGAGAGCCCAACCACCGTTGAGTCGGGTTCTCCCTCTCCATGCGTTCAAGCCTCCAGACTATCGGGTCCTGCTCTAAGTCTCCTCTTTTTTGCCTTTTATTTTTTGAAGTTAACGATGAATTTGAAAGAATTTAACAGATACTAACGTCAAGGGCATTTGGCAAATTTTTTTAAAACCTCAGGGGTACCACGCGAAATACTTCAAACCTTTGGGTATTTCGCGAAAATTACAAAAACTCAGGGGTACCACGCGAAAATTCCGATATATTTATGAATAATTTATAGGTGGGGTATGATTTTTAAGTCCTTTGCATCCCAATTCTCATATGCAATACCAATTAAATATATAGACAGATGCTTACGGTGAAACGTGAGGAGAAATGAGAGTCAACCATTTTGGGATAATGAAATGGATGTTCCATCATAGCACACATACACCCTCATAGTAGGGGTGAGCAAAAGTATCTGATCCGGCCGACCTGATCCGATAATCCGCCAATCCGAACCCTAAAAGTCTGTATTCGAAAACATCCGTTTAATTTTTATCCGAATCCGATCCGATCCGGGTGATTTTTCCGAATTCTTGGACCGGATACGGATCAAGATACTTTGCTTACCGGATATCCGAGAATCCGATACTATTAATATAATATATATATATATGTTTTTATAACTAATATACAATATTTAATTAGTTTAGATGATCTCAAAATGGTGCTTGTACATTTTTAAGTAATTAAACCACTTCAATTCTCCAATACAACATTTCTTATTTTATTCATTTTAATAAAAAAACAACCTTGATTATTATTCTTATAAAATTAAAACCCTAAATCATGTACTAATTGTCGCCTCACTAAACAGAGCAAATTTTTTTTTGTCAAGACTGAGTGTTCATCATTTAGTTGAATTTTGATTATATAAGTTAAAGTTACAACTTTATATATACTTGTCAATTCCTCTTGTTATATAATATATACGTTTATGGTTCTCAATCTGAAAAGGTTGACAAGTTTAATTGTTTGAAAAAAATACAGGGACTTGCAAATGGTGTTGATGTTTGACATTTTGTTTGCACTTTGCACATTGTTAGTTTTGATGGATTTAAAAAAAAAATATTTTGATTTAATTTTTAATAGGTTTTCTAGTAACCGGATAATTTGGATATTCGTGTCGAATATCCGATCTGATCCGGATAATATATACCGGATACGGATATGAGTTTTGTAAATATTTTTTATCGGATATCCGACATACCTGACCGGATCGGATATATCCGTTTGCTCACCTCTACCTCACACACTCAAGCACACCCCATGGTCAACGTTAACCGGTCAAACTGACTTTGTCCAGAATTGTTTTGAAACATTTTTATTCTTGGTTTTATGCACATTTTTATCATAAAATTATTTCTAAAAATAAGAACATTTTCGTATTGAATTTGAACAATTGTATACTAAAAGTTGAACAATTTTTTTGAACAATTGTAAGAAAAAAGTTGAACAATTGTATCTTGAAGTTGAACAATTTTATTTTTATGGTTAGATAATTGTTTTCACTAAGCAAATTTTATTTTATTTTTATTTTTCTCGGGGAATTTTTTTCTTCCTTTTTTGTTTGTTTTACTACACGTTTTTATCATAAAATTATTTTTAAAAAAAGTTGAACAATTTGTTTTTTTTGGCCATTTTTTTCCAGATTAAATCATTTTTATCATTTTTTATTCTTGTTTTCCTACACGCTTTCTTCATAAAATTGTTTCTAAAAATTTGAACAATTCTCAATTGAATTTGAACGATTGTATCTTAAAAGCTAAACAATTTTTTTAACAATTTATAAAGTTGAACATTTGAATCAAAAAAGTTGAGCAATTTAAATTGCAGGAAAATCCAAACTTGTAACAAAAGATAGATTGAACAATACTTTATTAAAAATTTAACAATTGTCTAATAAACTTGAAGTTTTGTTTATAATGTAATATAAACTTAATACAACTCAAAATGTTCAAAACATAAACCCTAACCCTAAATCCTAAATATGTAGGAAAATAAGAATAGTAAAAACGACAAAAATGGCTACCCCTAAAAAATATTAAAAAATAAAATTGTTCAACATTAAGATACAATTGTTCAAATTTATATACATTGCAAACATAGTTGTCTAACTATAAAAAAATGAAATTGTTAAATTTTAAGATACAATAGTTCAACTTTTCAGATACAATTGTTCAGATTTAATATTGTTTAAATTTTAATTGTTCAACTTTTAACATACAATTGTTCAACTTTAAGAACTAATTGTTCAATTTTTCCATGAAAAGTTTATACTGAAAACGTATAGGAAAACAAGAATAAAAAATCAAAAAAAAAATCAAAAAAATATGGGCGTTGATTGGGATTGGGTGTAGTAGGGTGTATGGTAATATTAAAATAATTATCCTAGAATGCTCCTCACGATTCACCCTAAGGGTGCTCATCACGATTCACCCTAAGGGTGCTCATCACATGAAGTTAACTCTAAATATATAATATTTCTATTGTGTATATATTTTAATATGGAAGAATATTAGTTAGAGTGTTAGTTAAAAAGATGAACAATTTATGCATGTACTATAACAATATTCTAGCAAAAATAAAATGATATGTTAGAGTGTCATATTTAAAATATATATTAATGACATCAATATTAATATCAAAAAATATAAAATTGATCATAAAAAACAAATTAAAATCAATATATATTTAAAAGTTAGCTTCATTGGGACAATGAATGCTAACTTTTAAGACCCTAAAATGAAAAAGCTAAAATATTTTAATGCTTAAATGGGACAGCTCCTAAAATAAAAAAGCTAATACATGTTAATGGTTAAATGGGCCCAAAAGTATGTTCAAATGGGCCTAACCTATATACTTAATCATCAATATCTATATAGAAATTCAATGCAATGGCAAAATCCAAATGACTTGATTATAAGGCCCGACAATATATATACACGAGCAATTTATAAATGGACCCAAACCAAAGGCCCAACAATATGAGATTAGTTTACATAGCATCTGCTAGATCCAAACAAAATTAGACCAACACACATTTACTAACATTTAATGGACCCATAGGCCTAATCAGTTAAACGTATTTGCTGATCACTAATCTCTGATAAACCCTACATCTGCCTCCACTTAAAACATATAATTAAGAACATTAAACTGGGACGATGAAGAGGCAGGGAAAGAAGTAAACTACCGACCTTTCACCTACACCTATATCAATGGTGTTCCTCATCCTTGCCCCTATAAATACCGTTGGGAATTACCTCAAATTCCCTCGCTTCGATTTGCCCCCATCTCATACACAATGGCTACTTCCATAGACAATAACGGGTCTGCTGCATCAACGATGTCCAAGTTGAAAGCCAATGACGGATCTGCTGCCTCAACGATGTCCAAGTTGAAAGCCAAAGATACCATCACCATTACTAGACCTGCAACGCCCCCCAACAAGAAGGGATGTGCCTCCAAGACTTGCTGCTCTGCCGTTCTATCATCAACGCCCCCCAACAAGAAGGGATCTGAATCCTAAATTAGTGAAAGAAGCTGTAGTAGAGATCTGTGGTCAAACTAATATAGATTATTTACTGTAAATATGTAATTTAGGTCAAACTAATACAGATTATTTAGTGTAAATCTGTAATTTAGGTCAAAATAGAATGGGTGAAGCTAAAAACGAGGCTACAGTGAAGCAGGAATTTGACGAGCAAACTAGATGGAAACCGAATAGCAATGAAATTGAGGAATCAAGAAAGAAATTGCTTCAAATTACATAAGCAAATATTGACGAATTAATTAAGCAAAGCAAATGAGGGAAGAGCGAAACCTGTAAATCTGTAATCGTTGTTCCTCTTCCGTTGAGTTTGATATTGAGACATAATGAGGCCAGGGCAGTGGAAAACAAAAGGTATATCTTCTGTGCTCTTTCTCCAATTCACCTCCGCCAAGCTCGCCACCACTGTCGTCACCTTCCATCGCTGCCGCCGTGGATCAGAGAAGGGTTTAATTTTTGTTTAAAAATAATCGTTGCCGTCGGGAATGAGAAAGAGAGGAAGAAGAAGAGGTGGTGCGCCTCGCGATGGCTTAAAACCTATTCGGTACACCGCGTACCATATAAATGGGCCTTGGCCTAATAACTTCCCAGAAATTACGCAAATTGCCCAAAATTTTCAGAAGTCCCCAAAAATGCCCAAATCTGCTATCATCCACCTCCAACCTTCAAATTTGATCAACCTAATCATTCCACAACATCAATCAACATCTAATTAAGAACCAATTGCACCTAAACTCCTCAATTGAACATAAACACACAAATCTATCAAGCTAGGGTTAAAGAAATTGGGGGAAAACTCACATAAGAGTAATTGGAAGGAGATGGTGGTGCAAAAGGCTCGTTGGGGATTCAAGGAGGCTTCACCGGCGATGACCTACTGTGGGGAGTGGCCGGATCTCGATGACTGAGGCGGGAGGGAGTGAGCTGCGTACGGCTGAGCGTGGAGGAGCAGCCATGGCGCGAGCTTGACAAGGGAACGAGTCGGGGGCGAGACGAGGCGGCTCATGGCCGGTGGCACACGTCCTCTCTGGTGGTGGCCTAACAAACGAGAAGGAGAAATGGGTGGGCAGCCATGGAAGAGAAAGAGCAAGGAAGAAAAAATGGGGTTTTGTTCTTACGGGGGATGACTTGAAAAGGGGGAGGAGAGAGAATATGAGGTGAGAGGGGAAATAAAACGAGAAAGGAAAAGGGTATTAATATTCGGCGTAATATCGCACAGTCGCTTTTTTTTAGCCGCACACTTTCCCATGGGCGGCTCGACATGCCGCCGAGAAAACCTGAGTTTCATGGGCGGCTCGAGGAGCCGCCCATGATGGGTTCAGTTTAGGGATTTTTTTTGAAATAAATAAAAATGTGTTTTTAAAAACCGGTTCATTGAAACCGTGGTTGTGGGCGGCATTTCGTGCCGCCCAAGAAACTGGGTCAGTGAACCGGGTTTTTTGGGGGGACAGGGTTCATAGGCGGCACTTCCTGCCGCCCAGGGTTCATGGACGGCACGTGGTGCCGCCCAGTGAGTATACGTTTCACTCCAACGGTCGATGTGGGATGCACGTAGGGCCGCCCAGTACAGGTGTAGCCGGCTATATAAATTAGGGATGGTGGTATTGTATCCAAATCTAGAAACTCATTTTCATAATAAATGTCGTCGTCAAGCGGTTCTGGTTGGAGGGGATTGTCGGAGTCCTCTTCGAGCGCTAACACATCTGTAGATGATGAGGGTGATTTGCAGGCGCCAATTTCTCCCGAGTACTTCAAGGTATGTAATATTGTAATTTTTACTGTATAAAATAATTAGATCTTAAATGTACTTAGTCTTTGAAATGTTAAACTGTTTTGAAATAATATTTAATTTGTTGATATTAGTTTTAGAAATTTAATTATTAATTAGTCTCTAATGTGGTAATTTTTGTATATAAATAGGGTGATTCTAGTGATGATGGATTTATAGCTATCGACTTCTCATCCCATTTTACTACTACTGAGATATTTCCTAGTAAGGAAGGATTGAGAGATTGGGTGCAAAGGGTAGGTTTTAGTCTTTTTATGGTGATCACTACTAAATCATCAAATCCTAAAAAGATTATACTTCACTGTGAGAGATCCGGGTTACCTAGGTCCGGCAAGAAGAAGGTGTTAGTCGATGGTATAAAGGTCAGCCCGATACGAGTGAATAAAACTAGGTCAAAAAAGAAGGGTTGTCCCTTTTTGCTGCATGGTACTTTTAGGGAAGGAAATGTTATTAGAGATCCTGGGTGGACCTTATCGGTTGTTAGTGGATCCCATAACCATATGCTTTCTACCACCTTGACCGGCCATGCATTTGCTACCCGACTTACGAAGGAGCAGCGTAGGAAAGTGATGATTGATACTGCGGCGGGTGCAAGACCCAAGGTTATTTCTACACAGCTTAGGAATGAATATTCGAGTGCAACGAGTTCGAGGAATCAGGTGTACACTGTTAGGGCTAAGGAGAGGTTGAAATCCCTGGGCAATCTGAATGTGACACAATGGTCATTGGGATTTTTGAATGAGAAAGGCTATTTGTTGGACACTGCTACTAAGACGAGGGACGATGGGAAGGAGGTTTTGGCGTGCTTGTTTATTTCTCATCCAGACGCTCGACATTTGTTGTGCATGTTTCCTAATGTAGTCATTATGGATTCGACCTACAAAAACAACAGGTAAACCTTAGTCTTTTTTGTATTATGTGTAGATAATGGTATTTTCTGCGGGTTTTAATTTTTTTGTGTGTTGCATTTATAGGTACGGTATGCCTCTGTTCCAGATTGTTGGGTTTACTTGCACCAACTACACATATTGCATTGCTCTTGTGTTCATGGAAAGGGAGACGACAAACCACTATGCATGGGCGCTGAGACGATTGAAGTGGTTGTACGGGGAGAAAAATCCCGTATGCATCATGTCTGATCGAGAGCTAGGACTGATCAAGGCTGCCAAACTGGTGTTTCCGAAGGTTCGTCATCACTTGTGTCAGGTCCATGTAGACCGTAATGTGAAGGCATATGCTAAGACGATGAAGATTGACGAGAAGAAATTCTCGGGAAGTGTTCGTCGGGTGATGAGGTCTCACACAAAGGAGGAGTACAGAGAGTGGCTTGCTCACTTTAAGGGGATATGGAGTGAAGGCTTGGTGCGATATATGGAGCAAACTTGGTTTAATGAGCATAAGAAGAAGCTGGTTGCGGCATGGTGTGATGATGTTCTCCATTTTGCCACAAGAACATCAAACATGTAACTTTCATACAAACATTTGCAATCAAATTGGGTTATAAAATTTATTTAGTTAATTGTATACGAATATATTATTTTCAGGGTTGAGGGTCAGCACTCTATGCTTAAGGACATGATTGAGACATCCGTCGGAGGGTTCGACACACTTGTGCAGCACATCGACAACATGTTTGTTGATCAGCATCGGAAGATCCGATATGAGATGACCAAGAACTGCACTGCCTTTCCCATGGAGATAGTGAAAGGCCCTGAGTGGGTTAAGGTGTTCTTCAAGCGCATCCTTGAAAAGTGCTCTGAAAAATGCCTGAGGATGTTGTATGCCCAAGCTGTGTTAGCAAAGGAGGGGAAAATTGGGAACAAATGTGCTAATTTTTGGTGGAGGTCCACACTGGGGCTGCCTTGCCCACAGTATGAACGACACGCTCCCAGTCCACAAAAAGAGGTAGTAGTGTGGTCTTCAGCTCGTTCGTTGACTTGTCAACGAAGATGCTAGCCGACATGGCGTGCCATAAGAAACCGGCTGCTATATCCTCTGGGTGGGCACCCTCCTCAATCATCCTCATCACATGCCTCCCAAGCTGGAATTGCTTGACCCAACCCTTCCTAAGGTCACAGACCATGTCAGCATCATCCTCATCAAAGCTGTAGTCTGAATCTATCCCAAACAAATAGCCGAACAAAGCCTCACACTCCGCCAGCTCGATATCCTGACCGGTCCATGGCGACGTCACCTCAAATCCCTCGATCGGCAGCCCTAGAATCATCAGCACGTCATGTAGCGTAGGACCTATCTCGCCCCAGGGAAAGTGGAAGGTGTTCGTCTCTGGATGCCATCTCTCAACGAACGCTGAAATGAGGTTGTGATCAACATGGCCGAACTGAAAATCAAGTAAACCGGTCAACCCCGTCTGCTGCGCAATCCAAAACCAGGACCCCTCCGCAGGGACCCCTCTGGGAATACGATCCCTCCAAAATGCAAACTGTGAAGGGCGTGTCTGGACCCTCAAATTCCTAACAACGTCCTCGGGTGGGTCCAACGACGCCTTCGTCCATATCAGCTCTGCAATGTGCGTGTCAAAGTTCCTCAACAAAGAAGGAAACTGCTCAGCTGGCTCAGGAGGAGGTGGGTCCTGCGTGGCTGGCTCAGGCTGAGACGGGGCCTGCTGAGATGGAGTCTCCTGATGTGACTCAGTGGGAGATGGGGCCTCTGTGGCTGACTCAGGCTGAGACGGGGCCTACTGAGATGGCTCAGGTGACTCCTCCATGTGTAGCTGCTGCTGAGGCGAGTCCTCAAGAGGTGGGTCCTCTTGATGTGACTGCTGAAGTGTGTCCTCTATAACCACGTCCTCATCTGAGTGGACGAGACCAACATCGTCCTCACTAGCACCCTCACTATCGGCCTCACTATGGCCCTGCGATACACCGTCAACCCTCCTATTGCGAGCAGATGCAGTAGTAGGGCGACTATCTCTATCGGACCGTGCGATCTTACACAACACTTCCTATTTTTGCATTAAAAATATAGAAAATTGTTTTCTTACAAACAAAATCAATATATTAAAATTTTCATTACAATAACATATTTAATATTACAGTATAATTGTCGCAATTTACCTATACTATTTTTTATAATGATTAAATACAATAAAAACCAAATTTACAAATATAACTATATTCATTTTACCCACTATAACCTATTTACATATGTCCAAATATTATTTTCATACAAACAAAATAATATATTACAATTTTCATTACAATGATATATTAAATATTATTTAACAGTATAATTGAGCATATTATCTATACTATTTTTAACAGTATAATTGAGCATATTACCTATACTATTTTTTATAAGATAATGATTTAATAATCTAAAATCCAAGTATATAAATCTACAAGTGCAGAAACAATTTAATTAAATAAATTAGATTTAACGATTACAAATTTAAAAAACACCATACCTTTTCAGTTGCCCTCCGTTCATATTTTTGCTTTTCGCGAACTGGAATTTCACCCAAGTCTGAAATGGCCTCCTGACCAACCGCGCACGCGACGTCGAAGGCATTCTCCGCCGCGATATCGCCCTCCTCGCCCTCGGTCATGGGCGGCTCCGCAGGCGGCCCAGATTCCACTGTAGTGGGCGGCTCCGCAGGCAGCCCGGATTCCCCCATAGTGGAAGGCTCCGCAAGCGGCCCAGAATCGTCGCTGCTTCCCCCCGTCACACAGAGATTGGCCGCCGCGGCCGCCGCCGCCAACGTCGAATCGGCCGTCGAATCGCCGCCGTCTCCGCCTAGCACTCCCGCCGCCGCCTCCAACGCCTCTTGCTCGTCCAATATCGCAAATAGGTCGTCCAATGAATATTCGTCGCCCGGCTCCATTTTTGGGTATTTCGAATGCTGGAAATCGCATCGGAGAAGACGACCTTGGGTGGCCTTATATAACGGCGACGTTTCGAATTTTTTGGCGGTTTAGGGTCTGGGCGGCCTACTAAGCCGCCCACATTTTAATTTCAATTTCCACTTTCGGCGGCCTGTTGAGCCGCCCATAATTTAGGGTTTACACTCGGCGGCTTACAGTCCCGCCGAGGTTTAACCCGGTTTCCAGAAAACCATATTTTTTTTAATAAATAAATAAATTAAATTATAAAACCGGGTTCTACAAAAACCAATAAAACTGGGCGGCCCATAATGCCGCCCAGGTCCAAATCGGGTTCATAAAAAACCGGTTTGCATGGGCGGCATTAGGTGCCGCCTATGTGCAAACCGGGTTTTTGGAAGGGTATTTTGGGCGGCATGTAGAGCCGCCCAAGAGGAAGTGCGCGGCTAAAAAAAATCGACTGTGCGGTTTATCGGCCTTAATATTTTATGGGGTAAAAATGAAGAATCTAGAAGGGGTAGAAAATTAGAATTATAGATGGATAAAAGTTAAAATTTTAAAAAGATTAAATTTTGGAATATAAATATATGTAGAAGAAATCTCTGATATTACATGTTCTGCTTCACAATAGAGTTGAATAATATGTTTACCCTCACATATTGGGCCAACAAATGATTTGAGAAGACAACAAAATTGCAATCACATATTGGGTCATACAAATGATTTGAGAAGACAAAAATTTAAAAAATCAATTAAAATTTAATTTAATTATATATACAACTTTATTTAATTAAATATATAAGCATAAGTTTTAAATATGTTAAATAAGGATAATATTAATCAGACATAAGAATTCTTTGATCTTCTTCTTCCGCCAATTAAATAATCTATATCTACTTAAAAAGTTGCTTTCTTGCCCTCATTAATGCTCCACTTTAATTTTCTACAATTGTTTTATTATATAAAAGTTGAGTTTAATGCTACACTTCAATCTTTACAGTTGTTCTACTTCACAATAGAGCTGAGCAATATGTTTTACCCTCACATATTGGGTCAACAAATGATTTGAGAAGACAAAAAAATTACAATTAGTTATTGGGCCATACATGCATGTACGGACTCCTACTGCACGTGTGAATGTGTTTGCTGAAAGAAATTGAACCCAATTTTAGGTCTATAAAAACTTAACCATTAATGCTCATGCAACAATTAAACATTTCCCCCCCAAAAAAACAAAAATTTAAACTTTTTAACCAAAAAGATCAATTAACACATAAGCCTATTGGAATTTTATTTAAAATATTGAAGGTGTAACATTTTCAGCTCACATGGAAGATAGGACGTACCTGTTCTTCGCACAACACAAATCGACCCAATATGCACCCGGCTGTCGGAGAAGAAGAAGGGAGAACTGTGACCAAATCTGCAACGAGGATGGAACGACTGATTAAGGAGGCTACCGTGAGAAATATTGCCTATTTCATACATATACAATCACATCAAGGGAGTAGGAGAAACGCATAACTTACAAACTAAAATACATGAAGGGGGGCGGGAATATATCTCATATTATGTATTGCAAGGTATTTATGCCAGATTTCATTCTCATTACCCTGATATTTGTGAGACCAAATTATTATAATATTTGTACTTTTTAATTGAAGTGTGCTTTATCCCTCATGTACTTTTCAAGTACTTCTTTATTAAGCAATTATGTACTTTCCAAATGCCGTTTTTAGAAAAAATATTACGTGGCCCACAAAGAAAATTATCTATCATACTTTTCAAAGTACACCACAACATATTATTTATAAATAAGGCAACATATTGTCACTTCTGATACATGATGTGGTTCATTCATCGTTTGCATGCTAAAGTATTGGAAATACCTAATAGTATGGATCAACAAAAAGACTTCTTACTAATAACACATGACATAAGAAAACTTGCACTAACGCTTATTAATAGTACAACCCATATACCCAAATAAAATAAAATAAAAAGCTGCATGCCCGTGCGAAGCACGGGCTTAGAATCCTAGTATTTAATAAAACACGTGTAAGTTTTCTTATAAAATAAATAGATAGATATATGCTATTGTTGAACATTTGGGCAAAACTTCTTGAAAGATAATAAATTGAATCTAAATTCAGTTTACTATAATGTGATTTGGTATAAATTTCAAACATACGTATGTAACAAAAATAACTTGGCATTATAATGGGATCACATTATTTTAAAAATAATAAAAATATCATCAATTTATTAGACTATGTTTAGTATTATACCTATTTAGTCGGTGTGTAGATAAAATCATGGTTAAACAATTGTTATAATCTTGTCTAAATGGTCTAACTTTGATATGTTTCTGGTCTAACAACTGATGTTTTATTTAAGCACCAAATAAAGCAAATAAGTTCTCCGACGCGAGATTCGCACTGGCTACTCACATGTTTGCATTCTTTCTATGGCTTTGGTGCGTCGAAATTCGGAGAAAATTGGAATGAAAGCGAAGGTATCTAGGGTTTGTAATTCTGAGAAAATTGTTTATTGTTTCGCGACTCACAGGTTTTCCATCTTCATAGTTTTCGTCTTTTATTTGTTCCCGTCCCATTTTGGTTTCATAGTACAGATTAGGTTTTATGAAAATTTAATAAGCAAAGACTTTCTTTTACTTGTTCGTACGTATTGTATCAGTGAAGAAGTCATGACATCCTGTCAAGGGTAAGACTGAAAATTGTTTACGTTCAATGTCAAATAAATATCATATGTAAGAATATGCATCTTGCCTCATGTTTGGATTACATATAGCTGTTGTGCTCTCAAGATTTCTGATGTTGATATTATATTGCCTCTTCTACCAGACTCAACTATCTATTGAACAAGTGAACTAACAAGTAAAAAGAGGCAATATAATATCAACATCAGAAATCTTGACATAGTTGTGCAAGGGATATTGGCTGTCTGAACCGGACTGCTGCACCAACATTGTAGTATTAGTCACATAATCTCGCAACCGAGTGGATGGAATCCTATTCCTACAGCCTCGACCTTCTGCAAGCTGTTCAGATGGTGCTGTTGAGTTCTCGGTGGCACCATTATCTTGCAAAGTTGTATCCCAAGCAGCTTGTAAGTTCGTTCCTGATGTATCCTGCAGAATTGTATTATTGTCATCAACATCTGATATGCTTACTGGGATGGTCTCGTTTGCATCAGTGTCTTGCAATTCGATTATTTCACTTCTCTTTGCAGGCATATATGTTTCACCGTTTATTTCCTGTATTCCGGAATTTCTAATTGCTTCAGAGGCAGGGATATATGTCTCAGTATCATTCTCATAATTAAATGATTGTGTATCTGGAGTTGCAACAACAACACCTCTTTCATGAACATATGGGAATTCATGCTCATAAAATGTAGCATCTCTTGATATTAAGAATTCATTAGTTGCAAGATCGTAAAATTTCCAGGCTTTCTTACCAGTTGGATAGCCAACGAAAATACATCTGCGTGCTCTTTTTGCAAATTTGTCTTTCCCTTTAGGTGAGTCGTGCACATAACTAAGGCATCCGAAGACCCGTAAATGTGTATAATCTGGGCATACTCCATGTAGCAATTCAAATGGGCTCTTTCCTTTCAATAATGGAGAAGGTAGTCGATTTATCAAGTATACCGCGGCAAGAGCACATTCACCCCAAAAATCGATGGGTAGACTACCCTGAAATCGTAGAGCACGAGCGACATTTAGTATGTGTCGATGTTTTCTTTCAACTCTTCCATTTTGTTGAGGCGTCCCTACACATGATGTTTGAAAAATCATTCCTTTTTCTTCGAAGAAGTTCTTCATACATGTGAACTCCGTTCCGTTGTCGCTACGATTTTTTTTGATTTTCTTATTGAATTGCCGTTCAGCCATTGTAAAGAAATTCAGCAATGTTTTCTTAACTTCTTTCTTGTCAACGAGCAAGTATATCCACACGGCTCGAGTGTTATCGTCAACGATCGTCAAGAAATAGTGCGCTCCACAAGAAGAAGCCTTTTGATAAGGGCCCCATAGATCACAATGTATCAAGTCGAAAGCGTTTTGAGCCCGCGAGTAACTTAATGAAAATTTATTTCTAGTCTGCTTTGCCTCATGGCATACATTACATATTGGATTAGTAATTGAACTATGCTTACATATATCAATTAAGTTTAAAACATCATCAGAGGGATGTCCCATCCGTTCATGCCATATATCTCTAGTCAAGTTTGCCTTTCCAGCCAAGATGGTCTTGTATGATATTGGCACAAAGCGGTAGAGATTACCCTTGCCTTTACCTACTCCAATCAGCGTCTTCGTACGTCGGTCCTGAATAACACATATGTTTTTAGAGAATTGGACAAGGCACTCAGATTGATCTATCAATTGAGTTATGGAAATAAGATCACAAGAAAGGTTGGGCACAAAGAGCACATCTCTAAGTGACAGATTGTCACTTATATCGATCGTCCCTGCCATATCAGTCTTAGTATCTCTGCCATCTGCCATCCTCACATAGGATCCTCTAATTTTAGTGAGTTTAGTGAAGAACTCCTTTTTCCTTGTCATATGATTAGTCGCCCCAGAGTCGATAATCCAATCTATATCATTTTTCATACCTGCTGAAGTCTCGAATTCTGCTTGGTTTTGGAAGGCATCAACAAGCGCCTTAACTTGTTCATCTTTCAGGCCTGGGATGTAACGTATTTCTTCTTTAAGGCTTGCAGATGAACTTCCTACAGTCTGTTCTGAAGTGGTGGCGACATGGGCTCGAGCGCCGCCGCGCTGTCCTCGTCCAGATCCTCCTCTGTTTGCGCTAACACCCCCTTCCTCTCTACGTCTTTCTCCCCACCAATCTGGATAGCCAATAATTTTGAAACAGCCTGATATCTCGTGGACTTTTTGGTTGCAGTTGGTACACCAGAGATTGGAGTTTCGTTGTTCACCCCTTCCTCTGCCTTTTGATCCCAATTGAGACGCGAACGCCATAGTGTCTGATCTTTGTTCCCCTATGCGGTTCACAATATGAACCCTTTCCTCCTGCACTAGAGTAGAGTATATTTTGTTCATTGACGGGAGGGGATCTGCAGTGAGTATCGTCGATTGGACGGTGCCATAGGCTGATTCATCCAATCCCATTAACAAGGTATGAATATTTTCCTCTTCGCGCTTCTTTGAGATCCTTCCTCCAACATTACATGTGCAATGTCCACACGAGCAATTTGGAATTGGATTGTACAGACCTAATTCTTCCCAGATCTTTTTGATCTTGCCATAGTATGATACTATGGACATTCCCTTTTGTTTTGTCTCCGCCAATTCTCTCTTTAACTGCTGAATCCTTGGACCGTTTGTGACTAAGAATCTCTCTGCGATGTCTTCCCAAAGTTGCTTGGCATTCTCCATATATGTAAGAGTTGATCTCAGACTTGGTTCTATAGTGTTCAATATCCATGCTACGAGCATAGAGTTCACAGTCAGCCAATCCTCTGTTTTACTTGATTCAGTTGATGGTTCGTCGATCGATCCGTCGATGAACCCCCACTTTCTTCTGGCACGAAGAGAAGTTTCCATTGCTCGTGCCCATTCGTCGTAGTTCTCTCCTCTTAGTTGGACTTGGGTTATCAAGTTCCCTGGGTTGTCGTTAGTATATACGTCATAAGGAGAGGCTGTTCGTTTCTTGCCACTTCCTTATTTTTCTGATTCATTTCCTGAATCATTGCTCTTCTTCGTGTCAGTTTCTTCTTTGTTGTTTGTCATGGTTTACTCTCTGGCTCTGATACCATAAAACAGATTTGAGTAAACAGAATTCAGTATTTGAGTTACTGTTTTATTGATGTTAAACTTGTGTTACAAAAAGGAGTACAGCAATGGCTATGTTGTGCATAGAGTTGAAACTTTTGTGAAACTCTGTTGTGCATAGAGTTGAAACTTTTCGGTGCCTAGTGAATGACCCTCATATATTTGTGGTTGAATAGTGATCATTAAGTAGTTCCCTATTCTTGTACTTTTCATTTCCATTTCTTATTGGGAGCACTGAAAAAATAAAGATATTAGCTCTTTCAATGGGCTTATGACATTGCATAAATCTACTAATTAAAGATGCAAGAACTGCCTTCCTCTCGAAAGTTCCTCCATCACTGAAGCATGGCTTAATTACTCATCTAAAATCATTTAGTTGGGATAAATGAATCATCTTAAAGATGCAAGGTAAAGACATAAATGCCTTTCTCAGCAAAAACATCTTTAAACTTGCTTTCGAGAAAAAAAGGATGTTTTTCGGAATGTGACCTGTGCCTTGTGATATGTCTTCATCTGCACGCAGTCTCAAGAAAATTTGTTGCCTAATGATATGATTTACTCTTAGAGAATAAGCTAATGACGTTTTGTCTCACACTTCATTATTGAGCTTGGTTGAGAGATTTGATTGCATAATGATGCTCTGCTAAATTCCTGACTATCCTTACACCAAGCGTTGGCCCGTTGCAAGACTCCTAGTCTTCCAAAACCGGGTTCGAAGAGGAGGTTTCAGTTTTGATCTGGCAAAGGATTTTACTCCATGAGAATGCAGAGTTGGGTTTGCAAAGGGTTTTACTTTGTGAGAACGATAAGTGTGCTCGAACTGAATCAAGATTAGGTGTGCCGAACAAGGAGTACTGTCACATAACGTTGCATAAGTGATGTTTAGCAATGTTTCTATATTCACTAACATGGTTGATATTTTGGTTATTTGTAATTATGTCGTTGTTTGGTTAGTGACATTGTCACATAATATGAATCATATATTATATTTTCTAATATTAATCAGGATACTTTATTCTGTTTTGACATTGTTGAATTTGTGAATGGTGTTGATTTGCATTAAAGAAATATGTATAAGGGTTATATAATGTCTTTGTGTTGAGGCTAATGCGTCAATATTATATATCACAAGCATATTATAACCCGTACCCTTTGAAATACGGGTTATATTCGATATTAATTTTGGGAATACACCGAGACCTATTAACCCGGACATAGAAGGCCTGAGTTATTTCAGTAACCCGGATATAACAAGTCCGGTGTATATTCCAATCAAATAACCCGAATTTTTATCATTTATATATAACCCGGATGTTGATATATCCGGGTTATATAATACCTAATAACCCGAGTGTAAATTTCATATGGAAAAATTCACGCGATCAAATAACCCAGGCGTTTCAAATTAGGGTCCGGTTTATTTGGTCTAGAGCAAATATCGCGCTGAACTTTAACCCGAACCATAGCCGGGTTATATGTAGTGAAAAGCCCGAGTTATTTGAGCATTTCTGTAGTAGTGAACCCTCATGAAAACCCCAAACCCGACTCAAGACTCGAGACCATAAATGGACATATAGCAAGACATTTCTTGGGAGATAATGAATGACAAGTTTTCAATGAAACGCCTGAGTTATTTGAGCATTTCTGTAGTAGTGAACCCTCATGAAACCCCAAACCCGACTAAAGACTCGAGACCATAAATGGACATATAGCAAGACATTTCTTGGGAGATGATGAATGACAAGTTTTCAATCCATAAAACATGTTCATGACGGGCTCTGGACTCCCTAGTAAAACCTCAAAAGCGGTAGCAAGGGAGGGATACAAAGAGGCTAGGGAGGACTTAAGAAAACGAAGATGTGCTAGAAGTGACTATCAATATGGGTTTCATAGCGATAAAATGTATAGGTAATGAGGAGTGTGTACATATAGGTGGTAAACAAGCATATGTGTTTGTGCCTTGCACGAGTTTGGTTACATATAATTATGAATCTTAGTGGAGCATTAATTTGGAAAAGTGATAATCTTACATTATTTAATTTAGCATATCAAGAAAGAAAATTATTAAACTATTGTATTTATCATATCTTGTTAAAAAAGATTCTTTATCATAAACTAGGAGGACACGCCCGTGCTACGCACGTGTCAAGTTTTTTGCAAGTACTATTTTTTTATATAAATATTTGTATATTTTTTCCAATTTATATTTTTGCATTGGTTTCATAATGTGTGTTACGTTAAAAAACGCTGTCTAGCTCTCTTGCTCTCTGAACCCCAAACCCTAACTTTGCAAACGTCGTCGCCTTTGAACCCCGCCGATCTCACCCCTGACTCTAGTGATCTTCACCGGATCCTCCATGCCTCCGAGCTGACGATGCTGGATTTGGATACTGTTACTCCTTCCCCAAATCTTTTCCTAAAAACCCGGCTCTTTCTCAACAGAACCATCTCGAATCCTCTGATTGCTCACCTAAGGATGTGCAAAACTAGACCGGACCGTCACGCTCCAAGGATTTTACGTTCCCGGTCTTACGGTCCGGTCCGGACCGTAAAAAATAAAAAAAAGGTTAAAAATATTTTTAGGGGTAATTTTTCCGGTCCGGTCCATAATTTTTACGATCCGGTCCGGACCGTAATCAAACCCTTTAAATGCCGAAAAATATAAAATCCGGTCTTACCGGTCTAGACCGTGGATCGGACCGTAACGGTCCGGTCCGGTCCATACTTTAAAAAGTTTACGGTCCGCCGGTCCGGACCGGACCGTATATGTCCGGTCCGGTCCGGACCGGATGCTCATCCCTCACCTGCTCCCTTGGTACCGTCTTCTGATGGTCTTCCTCCAACTGCTCTCGATCTACCAATATCCCTTTATCCTCAATCTGACTCCTGCTTTCCCGGATCTGGCTGTGGGTGTGGGATTGCTCAGCGGATTTCTTGGGATTTCGCAAGATGGGTGGTGTTGTTGTGCAACCGCTTACTGTGCGAAGAACAGTGACCTCAAGAATCACTCGTTGCCTCTGTCTGATACGGCGGAGTGCAGTGTTTTGATATTGTGGATAGCTACAAGGTATGGGGGTCTCTGGTCTTCTCCTCCAGCGGGATCGGTAAGGTGTGTCTTCTGGCGGATTTCCAGGTTAGGCCTCTACTTTGTCTCTCTCCTCTTCCTCTTTGGCTTCCTTTTCTGGATTTTTGCCTTCATATACGGTTCCTGTTTTTTGAAAATTTTATCACATCAACTGCTTCTCTACTCTTTGGTTTCTGGCTTCAATTACTCTGGAGTCAAGTATTGGTTTTTTCTCAAAAATTATCCTCTGTTGTGTACTCTTGAGTTTGCTGTCATGGAGAAAGGAAAGAAATCTGTGAAAGATGCTCTGTGTACCCCGAATCCTGATCTTGCTCCTAAAGGTAAATCCTCTTTGAATCCTATCCATGAACCTTCCTCTATTTCTGACTCTGTTACCAAGGGAATCCCTTTTTCTTCCCAGAACAACAATACGAGTTCCAACTTACCTGAGCCTTCTGTTAACCCTGAAAACATTTATGATCCGAACAATCCTCCCATTGACATGGACCTGTATCTCACGAAGCTCTCTAGAGTTCGCAAGAATATCCAGAAGCTGAAAGAGTCTTCCCTGCTGGGGTATATTATTGGTGAACCTTCTGACTTTTCCAAACTCCGATCCAAGCTCAGAAATGACTGGAAATTCATTAAGGGTTCCTTTGACATCCTTGAAAAACCGAATCTCTGGTTTGAGTTGAGGTTTGCTAACCCCATTGACCAAAAAAGGGTGTGGGATGGGCGTCCCTACCATGTGTTTGGGAAGCTTATTTTGCTTAAGCCTTGGACCTCAAACTTTGATCCCTTCTCTGAACCTATCTCTACTGTGGATATGTGGATTAGGATTCCTATGTTGCCTGTGGAGTATATTAGCTTTGATGTGATTAAGACTATTATTGAGATGAACAATCTGGGCTCTCTCATTAAGCTTGACCCATTTACTGAGAAAAGACAGCGTGTTAGCTATGCTAGAATGTGTATTAATGTCGATGTGAATGAGGTGAAGAAAAAGACTATTGTGATCCCTGATGAGGATGGGATTGCCCAGTCTTTCATTGTGTGGTTTGAGGAAAAGCCAGAAGGCTGTGGTAACTGTGGTGCTTTGGAACATTTGTTTGATCAATGTCCTCTGCGCAATGTGAAACCCTAGTCCTTCCAGCTGACTTTCTAGAAGCTTAGTGTTTCCTCTGAGGCTGAAGAGGTAACCTCTAAAAAGGATGAGAACTCCATGCCTTGGAGCTCTGTTTCCTACAACAAGAAGAAAAGTGCCCCTGTGATTAAGAATCCTGATATTCAGTGCTCTATGATGAACAATACCAATGAAGCTAGTGCTAGCTCTGACAATGCTCCTCCTCCTGTCAAAGAGGCTGTCCCTATTTAGGTAACCCCTGTTGTTGCTGTTGAAATCTTGCCTCAAAGCCTGACCCCCCTTTTCAGTCTTCAGCTCCCTAATGAGGACACCTTGAAGGAGTGCCTGGTGGCACCTCTAGAAATCTTCCCCTTGCAAGACAATGATGTTGGCATTAAGCTGGATGCTGGGGAACTTAAAGACCTCCTTGAGAATGATGATCTGCTGGAAGATGATGAGGTTGATCTCGTGCCTTCTCAATCCCTTCTTGCTGTGATGAACAATGATATCCCTGCTACTTTGGATGTCTTCGGCCCTACTGCTCCTAACCAGGATAAGCTGAACAAAAATAGCAACCCAACCCAGTTTACCCCTGCTGCTGAGTCTAACAAACGCAAGGAAAAGGTTCTGGAGGAAGATACCACCTCCGTTGATCTGAAGGGTATCAAAAAACTGAAGAAGTGATATGATTAAGAAAGGCTTTCAAGGAATTAAGCTTTACTTTTTGAACAGACTTGTTGAAATGGTGTCTTAGGGTCTGTTCGGTATGGCTGAGGCTTATTGGGGCTGAAGCTGAAGTAGTGGCTGAACTGGGCTGAAGCTGATTGAAAGAAAATAAGTTATGGGCTGAATTATACTGAGACTGAAGCTGAATGTAAGAGTCTGAATTATAAATGTATGTTCGGTATAAATGACTTATTAAAACTTAATTTCATATTAAAATTATATATTTGCCCTTATTAAAAAAATATCCCCAAATTTCCCTTAGGGTTTCGCAGCAACCTGAAATCAATTCTCAATCCCATCTCAATTTCGTTAATCCAGTAATCCACTACTCCAAATTAGCAAACAAATCAAAATTGATTAACAAATGTGGTAAATCATATTTATTTTGCTGTGTTCAGACAAGGGGCGAGATTAGTGGGTCGTCTTCCTCCAAAAATCAAAGGGGGCAAATGTCGAAATTGATTTTTTTCCAAAAATCAGCTTCCAAAAATCTCCAAATTGTCTGTTCGATGAGGTCGAGCCCCGCTGTGCAAGCTTCCAAAAATCTCCAGATTGTCTGTTCGATGAAGCCTCGCTGTGCAAGCTTCCAGATCTGGAGAGGAAATGAAGGGCTCAAACAGTGAAGCTGCGAAGCTGCTGGGCACATCGAAGAACGTCAAAGGGGGCAAATGTCGAAGCTGTGAAGCCTCGCTGTGAAGCTGCTGGGCAAACGTCAAAGGGGGCAAATGTCGAAGGACAAGAGAGGAGGATGAATATCGGGGTACTTGGGGAAGACGGATGTCGTCGGAGATCGACCGAGGTTGTCGCCGAATGTCGGAGATCGAGAGGGAAGGGAGAACGATGATGAACAGGGGAAGACGGATGAAGAACGATGATGAACATGTGAGAAGTATCGGGGTAAGGGGGGGGGGGGGGAATTTGGGGGAAATTTTGAGATAAGTTCAGCCATAAGTCCCCATAAGCTAGAGAATGTAGCTTATGTTTTTGGCCAAAAATAAGTCCCGATAAGTCATTATAAGTCGCGATAAGTAGGAGGAATACCGAACGCGTTTTTGGGGTGGACTTAAGCTCCTCAGAAGATAAGTCGTGATAAGTCCCGATAAGTCCCTTACCGAACGAGCCCTTAGTCTATCCCCTTTTTGTACACTGAGCACTACCTTAAAAAATTTACCTTGATTACCTCTTGTGGTACTGAAACCAGAATTCCTTATATTATGTCTTGGCCTGTTGAATGGCTTTATGTGACTTCGAATTCGAACAATGATATGAAGTGGTTTAATTGTTTGCAGTTGTCTATGTTTACTTCCTGCATTAATTTTAACACTGAACTCAACTATATTATGGAAACTGACCAACGCAATGCTGAACAATACAATACTGAACAATGTAAAACTGAACAAGGAAACTTTGGCTATTCTTCTCTGATCTTCCCCCTTTGGTGGGTGATATAACCTTGCCAGACGGAAATACTACAAGTTGTTGTCAAGGATCCGATGAACGCGTAGTAGGGCGTAGCAACTCTTCAGAAGTGAATGGAGGTGGCGGCGGGCTGTAGGGTTTCAGAAACCCCCTTGGAAACCGGCGGACTGGTGGAGGCGCGGCGGAGAGAACCGCGTTCTCAAGGTTCCTGGAGCAACACTGACGCCATCCTTGAAGTACATGCCTTCTAGGCGAGCGAAAAATTCCTGGGGCGAATCAGAACCCTGTCTAGCACGTGCTATCTCTGACCGCATCTGCTCCTTGTAGGTCGAAGGCACATACTTCCTAGTCATGATATGTATCAGCTGATGCCATTCACTAATGGGTGGCCAACCCATCCTGTAATGTTGCTGCTCAAGACGATGCCACCAGGTCTGAGCAGCGCCCTCAAAGTGTAAGGTAACGAGCTCTACCTTCTCATGCTCCGGGACAGTTAAGTGTCGCAGGACATGCTTTGTGTTCTGCAACCACTCAAGGAAAATAGCATGGTCATAAAAATCAAAGAAGGGTTTGATCTTTACCTTAATGTCTATGCGATGCACAGGTGGCTGGGCACGACAATCAGGAAATGGCGTTGTAGGGTCCTCATGGTGTTCAAAGTGATGAGCTACAGGCCGGGGAGGAGCTGTATACTGACCGTATTGTGGTCCGGCATACGACGGTGCGTCACGAGCAGGCTGTCGCTGACGGTGATGGCCGGCGACGGGGCATTGGCGAGATGGCTGTCGGTTGCCGTACTAGACAATGTTCCAATACGCTGCCTGGTTCTGAGGCGTGCATTTTCACATGCACGCAGTTGCCGGCCCTGACACGTGGTGGGATATTACGGAGCATAGTGGATTGACGCCATTACGGACCTTGTAGTACGGTCAGATCGATGTCGTACTTATCACTGCTTTTGTGAAGCATTGGTATCCTAAGATCAACAACTTTCACTTCCAATGGGGAGAGATCACCATCACCCTCCACGACGTGGAGAAGATTATGGGGATCCCTATTGATGGGCTGGAGTTGGCCGAGCAATAGAGGATGACCAGCTCAGACTTCGATTGTGCGACATGTTTGATATTTCGCTGGATGATGTGTACGCATTTACCAAGGGCACTGGCTTTAATATTTTCCAGCTATATAAGTGGGCGAAGGCTATGATGGGGAGGGGATAGTCCCACAGGGATATAGCGTCCACATACTTGTTGATGTTGTTGGGGTGTACCATATTTTGCGACAGGTGCAATCTCGTATAGCCCAATAATTATAGGCAAAGTATTAGTTATAAAGTCTAACCACTTTTTTTAACGACATGTTGACAAACCGGGTCAAGCACCGATACATGCAGTTGCTGCTCAACCACGACCGAGTCGAGAAATTTGCTTGGGCTTCCGGGGTACTAGCTATATTGTACCGCAATTTAGGGGAGGCATCCCGATCCAGAGCAGGAGGCATTGCTGGTTGTCTACGACTTTTGCAGGTATATTTAATATATTTCAATCATTTCAACTAATTTATTTTCCCAATTATTAATGTCTTATTGTTTTTTTTTGTAGTGTTGGATATGGCACTACTTTCCCCGATTCGGAGGCCACTCGTCCTCGGACCCGAGAAAGCTAGCCGATCATCGGGCGGTCGCGACTGATTAGCCTGGTTCCCTCCAACCTCAGACTGCAGAGATGCTCCTACAGCTGAGACGGATCCTCGACGGGACTACGACGGAGGAGGTAAACACTATTAAAATTTATATTAGTCGTCTTTATGTAAAATCAACCGAGTATTGATATGTTTTAATTACATGTGCGTTAGATGTCGTGGGGTGAGGACCTCGATTTTATTACCGTAGATCGAGGGTCTTGGTTCAACGAAATTACTAGTGGCAAACGCTAAACCAACCATGGGCATCTCCATCCAATATCTTGAGGGGCAAGGTGTTCCAATGTAGTTGACATTTTGTATTAGCTCGTCAAACGCGGTCACCGCGGGACTTACCCTTTCATATATCGCTTTGTTATCCACAAGCTCTTCCATAATCTCCATTCAAACTCTAGGGTAGTCACTTTGATCCATTCCCATTTGTATAGCCAGGCTTCGATAGACACAATGTCCATCTGCGTGTACGTCTTGAGAACGGATAATGAAAGGAAACATGAAGTAATCCACATTCTCTTTACCAAATCTCACCCCCTTATGAACCACGTCCAACTTCAGGAATTGTGGGACTTCATCTGTTGTCGAAGGTCCACTACTTGGTGGGGGATCCTTTTTCTTGCTTTTTCGGGGACGACCTCGGGATCGCGGGGGCTTATCCTTTGTTTCAACTCCCTCAATTTCCTTCTAATTCCAGTTGCTATTCTAGGACTCAATGTACTCAATCCTCATGTGCTCAATCAAGCTCGGATCCCTCTTCGTGGAATACTTGGTACCGGTGGCGCCCTTCGGCCTTCCTTTTTGAACGACAGTTGTAGGCTTCTTCAGTGATGATTTATGCGGATTTTCCATGTCATTGAACAACTCTAAGATCTGATATTCAGTGTCTTCACGCAAATCACCCCTCTAACGTATGTCATCCATCTCTCTCCATCTCGTATCTTTAGTAGATAGGGGTATTGTGTCATTTGTCTTCGCCATATCATTAGTAACGCCTTCCCACACCACTTGCCTCCAGAAGAGGTGTATTTCACTCAGCATGATCAGATTGGACGTGAAAATGGCATTAGCAATTCTGTGGATGCACGGAACCCCAAAGTAGTTTCTCCACCAATGATCAGTGCAATTTTTTGAAATCACTCCTTGCACTAGAGTGTAATACATATCCAACAAGATCTTCAAACACTTCTCGATCACTTTATAAAATAGTGGGGCAATATGCTTGCTACTGGGGTCGGCAAATCATTCACTTCAATCGGCACTTTACAACGTGACATCTCCATTATTTTCCTAACATTTACAACTTGATTTTCCAAAGCTTCGTGGATTCTCAGAATCAATCCGTTGAGCTCGAACTGAGAGGATTCCAAGAAATCATTCAAATTGCGATGGATATCCTCAACCCTATTGCAAAAACAAAATGTTATAAAGTAACATGTGCGTACAATATAAACCATACATATTAGTGTTTAAAATTACATGTTTGTGGTTCTGGTGAAGAAATGAAGATGAACATCGGTCCAAGCTCTTACTATATTCTCCTTGTACGGATTGAGCCATGTCTTCTCCACGTAGCCCACGAGGTTGTCGCACCATTTTTCCCTCAACTCTTCGAGTCTCTTTTCATAGGATTCCTTCGTGTTCGATAAAAATAGCCCCCAACATTTTCCCGTAAATTTATCGGTTGTATCTTTCTTCTTCGTGAAGCTGAGAGCATACGATTCGATGTTGTGTTTTACATGCACCCAGCACAAAAGGTGTTTCACCGTATCTCCAAAAACTATCTTGATTGCATTGATAAGAGATTGTTCTCGATCGTTCACTATGGCCGTTGGATATTTTCCCACAATCTCATATAATCTCAGTAACCTTTTCATCACAAAGGTGTAATGAAGTGATGTCTCCCCTTAGTAAACGCAAATGCAATGTTGAACGTCTTATAGTGGATAAAAAACCAACCATCTCCACCAAAGACATGCCATACCTGTGAATGTATCACAACTTTAAAATAAATGACATACAATAAGATAACATAATGAAATACAATGAACACACATCTATTCATTTTGTATGTGATGTCAATAACAATCACGTAAGGGAACAACTTCAGCATGTGCAGTGACTTCGGGTTAACAAAGAATAATATTTCCAATTCAGCAGATGCGGTGACTTCAGAAAAAACTTCAGCAGGTGCATTAGCACTTTCTCTCAAAGTATACACTCTATACTTCTCATATCTAAGGTACCTCGGAGTCCACTGGATGACCGTGAACTCCCCACGATCCTCAAATTGATTTTTTTGTCGAAAGTTGTTAATTTGTTTGATAGATGTCACATTTTCGGGGAATTGCTTTCGCAGCTCAGAAGCAATGGACCTTGGCGGCATGAGGATAGCGGACCACCTCCTAAGCAGCATCTCATGCTCTGGGGTCATTTGACCCATATATGCATGACTAATTAAACTAGTCGGGAGCTCGTGGTTGTGGTATCCGTTACGGGGCGTGAGCTTCCATCTTTCTTTCTCAATTTCGATATCGTTTCTCAAACGAACCCCAATCAAGGAAAATGGGCATTTTCTCTTCTTTGTGTTAGTTATGTCCCCTTCAAATTTCTAGGTCTATAAGCACCAAAATTCTCGCATGTTAGCTTCACCCATGTAGGAGACGAACTTTGAGTGATTATAACCATCATCAATTCCCGACCCTTCTCTTTAGCCCACTTTATCATTTCTTCTCGACTATCCCACACCAAGTCTACAAAAACTCATCCGAGTAATCTCCCGTGTATACCTATTAAGTCAAATGTAGGTGTTTACACTATTTTATAAATAGATAAATCAACTAATAAGTCAAAAGTAGATCATTTCTTAATTTCCTATTTAACAGATAAATAAACTAAATTACTTCATTGATATTTATTCAAAACAAAATGTACATCATTATATTACATCTAATAATCCTAAGTCTAAAATTTCTTCTATGTCATCTATTCAAAAATACAAAACATACTACGTATATCAATTCAAAACAAAATTTACATATATTCATCACATAAATTATATGACATTTATAATGTCCAAACTATTCAAACTTGAGGTCATAAATATATATTCAAAATAATATGTGGGTATATTAATTATCATACATCTACTACCCTAAGTCCAAAACTTATACTAAATCCATATATCTATTCAAAAGGAAATATACAATATAATGAACAATTTAAAATAATACATACCTCTAAAGCTTCTGTTTGAAGTGTCTCTTCGGAAGTTTTTGACATTTTTTGCAAAAATGCGTTTTTTTAATAATGAGATAGAGGTTGTCAAAAAAAGGATGAGTGAAAGAGGTATTTATAATAACCACACATACTCCCAACTGTACAATACCAACGGTCAGAAAAGGGACCGTTGAAATAGTACCGTTGGACATAGGCACGCATACGGGATACATGCCTATGCCAGAATTTATAATAGGCACGTGAACAGACAACGTGTCCATGCCTATGCCCAGATTTTCAATAGGAATGTGTATTGATCACGTGCCCGTGCCTATGCCCAAATTTTCCTGTACAGTTTGGCATGCACACAGATCACGCGCCCTTACCTTTTTCATGTTTGGCACATATTTGTCTCTCGTGCACGTGCCTAATTCGAATATCCGACTGGTAAATAATAAACACATACACATGTTTTATTTACGTGCCTATCTTACACGGACACAACTTTTATTTGCGTGCCGTTTCACTATATAAACAACTAATCTATTTAGCCGCGGAGAAATTCAATAAGCTAATAACTAAACAAAAAACTAAGACTCTACATTCAATTCAATGTTACATCAAAGGCTCGTTGACAAATGTGGGATCTAATTTAAATTTTTTTAAAGTATGTGCTAATGATATATTTTTACATTAATAAATACTCCCGTAGTTATATATATATATATTATATTCTTGAAAAAATGGTCAGAATAATTTCAATAATTTTTCAATAGGTTTATTACGTAATTTAATTCTCATATTGTTATTTGAAGCAAAAAATCATATATAAAGTGTAAAACATACTTGACTCTGTTATAAATTATAGAATCTCGTTTTCAAAAGAAGGAAAAATAAAACCTTCGCCTGAGTTATAAAATTAGGGTTTGTTTGAATTGTTGAGACCAAATAAAATAACAATTTAATGTAATTTAATATAAAATAATGTAACTTAATATATTATATCCGAAAATAGATCTTTTAACAGGTAATTTATGTTTTTTTTTTTTTTGGGTGAAAAACAGGTAATTTATGTTAGTGTTCTAAGCAAAATATAGTAATGCGCTAGGAATATCGACTTTGTAATAAAGAATTGAAATTAATATCAAACTGATACCGCTATCCCTTATCGGACGGTAGTTAGAGCATATCATCAACATCTATACAACCACGTTTTACCCGGGAATTTGACGGAATGAAATTACAAAAAATACAAAATAAAAAAACCCTGAACGCCTCGTCAAACTGTGCGCACAACGCATCTCGGCGCATTTTAGCCCCAACCCTCTCAGTGATACAAAAACAATAGCTTAGACTAGAGAGAGAGAGAGGCCACAACACAAGCAATACGAACGTTAAAACCGCTCTCCTTTCTCTCTCTAGCCCCTTCTCTTCCACGCCCTCCTCCCTCATATATATACATCCGATTCCCGGCGATTCGAGATAAATTAAAAAAAAATCGAAAACAAAACCGAAGGACCTCCTACCTTTTTTTTCCTCATTAGGTCGCGGAAAACCCTTGTTTAGTAGTCCAGATCGAAGGCGGGGATTCGGTGAAGAAGAAGAGGAGAGGCAGAAGTTTGATTTTGCAGAGAGGTATCGGTCGTCGGTGAGGGTTTGATTCGTCGTGTGATGGTGCTTGTCGGCTGTCGGCAAGAAGAGGAGAGAAACGATTCGAAGACGTCGGAGGCGAGGTTTCTGATGGCGATGGGACCGGAAAGATCGAGGAGCCTGCACAATTTCTCGCTTCCGCGCTTGAAGTGGGGAAGCCAGAGGCAACTCCGGTGTGTCAAAGTCGACGACGACGACGACGACGGGGCTCACTTTCGAGGTCTCGATCGCCGATCTCAGCCTTCGAGTTCCAAGAACTGTAGCGATTCCGGCGGACCGTCTCGGAAACCTCCGGAATCGGAGAGGAAGAGGAGATCTTTCATCGAGCCGGAGAACTTTGTGAGATCGTCGTCTCGATTCCAGCCGTCGGCGGCTACGGTTGAGATCGGCCGCGGTTGTGACGGCGACGCCGGAATCGAAGCGGTTAGGAAGAAACTCATGCTAGATCTTCAGACGGAGATGGATAAGATGAAATTCGCGGTTCTCAGGAAAGGAAGCGATGAGATTGAGCCGCCGCCGCCGCCGAGGACGGAGGCTCCGCTGGTGGCTGAGGCCCCGTGGAACTTGAGGAATCGCAGAGCTGCGTGCAAGGAGCCAAACGCGAACGGTGTTGCGAAGAATCAGAGGATCGATGAGGGAAATTTCAGTTTCTCGCCGGCGAAGGGGGCGATGAAATCTCCGGCGATGCGGAATGATGTCGGCGGCGGCGAATACGGCGGGGCTAAGAGGCCGAGAGCGAAATTTTCCGTTTCTCTTTCGAAGCAGGAAATCGAAGAGGACTTTATCGCTATTATGGGGACTCGGCCGCCGAGGAAGCCTAAGAAGAGGCCAAGATGCGTTCAGAAGCAACTCGATGTAAGTAAACATATCTGTTTCTGCTTGTCTCAATTGAGTTTCGTTATTGTCGCCTGAAATTGCAGATCGATCCTGTCTCCGGTGATCGGAGAGTTCACTGTTTGATTGAATTTTGAAATTTGTTCTCTTCCAGACACTCTTTCCTGGATTATGGCTATCGGAAATCACAGCTGACATGTACAAAGTCAATGAAAACCCCGAAAGTGGAAAGGTGATTGATATACCGTACATCTACTCTTCAGTTTTTCACTTTTCCCCTTTGAATCTCTGATTATGGAATTTCCGTCTTGCATTTGCATCATATCTTCTTCTTTTTATGAATGGGATTGTTAACTGTTTTTCAATGGGGTATTGTTCTTGCAGAAGTAATAATCTGAGGGGATCAGTCAACTATGCGCTTAAGAGAGAGATGTCTGGAACTGGAAAGTTTTTTATATTTCCATCTATGCACAGGTGTTAAATTATGACACCAATTAGATATGTAAATGTAGCACTACGTGCTTCAGGAACGGGAATTTCATCCAACCTCTGTTGATTCCTGTTGCCTTTGATGTTATCACTGTTCTTGTGGATGCTAGTTTTGAATTTTGATTATGAATACAGTTATGAAGTTTTCCTTTCAATGTGGATGATTTGCTGCTTGCTTTCTTCTTTGATAGCTTTTGTTTAAAGCACGAAGTAATGGTATCACTTCTACTGATCATCCTTGTGCTAAATTCTTCTGTGCTTCTGGATTTGCTGTAGAATAGGTTCTTGTTTCTAGATTGTAACAGTAGGCAGATTCTGTAGCTTGGAGATGTATCAGAAGTTGTGGCCTTGGCTGATCTTAATTTGATTGAGAAATCTGTAGATCTTGGCCTGCCTCTTTATCTATGGAAGCCTGGAAGGGCAATTGGGCATTGGGCATTTCCTATTTTATATTGCTGTATCTCTTCTCATATATGATGAGGTAATCATTCATGTTAGCAATAAGCCAATAAATGGAGATGCTTGACAAAATTCATCTACGGAGTATTTAATTTGCTTTCCTGACTCCACTTATCCTGCTTTCTTCATTCTTCAATCAATGCTGCAGTATTATGTTTAGCGGTGCTATCTTCATTCCTTGTGCCCAGAAGCATGTACGTTTTGGCTGTGTTGGGGTATGTTATATAGTACCAATTAAGCCCCAAACAATGTTGGGTAAATTTCTTCCTCAGGCAAAAACATATGATATGATATGTGAATTACCTGATCTTATAATGTGTGTTGTATTCATCTTAATAAAGTCCGAATTCCGTACGATTTCATAGCGTAGTTTCAGCTGGTTGGGCAGAAGAGAGGCGAAAATATTTGGCGGGGTGGTTTCAGCGTAGTACCCTTTTCTTGGGGGTGTTTGGTTTGCGAAGCTAGGTTGAGGGAAATAAAGTCTTCTGACGTCAATGTGGTTAATATTATTGATTAATGATGCTTGATATGCCAAAATTGGGGTAAAGATACATCATAATACTATTTCACTTATCAATAAATCTTTAGTATCTATATAATATTTTTCACTTATCAATAAATCTTTAGTATCTACCGGCGAAACTGATTTGGTGAGAGAGATGAAAAAATGTTTTGGTAAGAGAGATGAAAAATATAACTGAAACTTAGCTATCGAATCAACACGATCTTTATAAAAAAGCAAAAAATGCGATAAAGAACTCTCTTCTTATTAAGTCGTGAGGACGGGAATAAATTATATCACTTTTACGATAACAGGAGAACTATAAACAAATCTTAATCTAAAGCGCCAAGAAAATTGGGTCTTGAATCAAGATCCCCTTTCTCCTAGATATTAGAGGCCTATTTATAGACATGTGGTGATCACGTGACTGGGAAAGGCGGTGTAAAAGTGTCTTGTTTTCATTGGTGCTTTGAGCCACCCTCGCTTGACCACGCGTATCCATCACATGTTCATATGTTTGACACATCATTCTCGGATCTTCTGTTATAGGTCTGTTGGTGTTTACGCAAACGACATCGCGATAACGCGATGTGTAATTTGCCACGTTGATATGTAGTGCGATGGATTCAGCCGGCTTGTGCCATTTACAGTTAATAGTGCGAACAACATACTATATCTACAACAAAAAATAGTACTTAAATATTCTACTTCTATATTTTTCTATCAGTGGTGTGAGATTATAGTTAGAGTAAATGTATCATTGTCACAAAATTTTAAATTTGATGCTGTATAGTGGTGTGAGATTTATTTTCTGCTATTATTAATATTAACCTATCTCATATTAATTTTAAAAAGTAAATTATTCTAATTATTTAAAGATCCAATTTAATTTAGATACCGTACAACCCGTAAAAATTAAATCTAAAAAGCTTCAATAAAGTATAATACATATTTTCGTAATTATGTAGGGAAAATGACAACCAATGATTCTTGTACAGGACGGAATATTAGGATTTAAATTGTGAATTGAAAGCAAATAATTGTAGTTGTTAAGAATTGCAGATATCATAGGATATAGTTTTTGGTCAATTCATATATTTCATAATAAGTTTGAAAAAGTAATTATTTGTCAATTTAAATAATAAAGTAATATATAAATGCGCTTAATAATTTTTGTTAATATGTGTGGAATCCATAAACTAAAGACAAGCAATAAACTTTCTTAAGAGGAGGTGATATGGCGCTATTACTGAATGACACGTAACATTAATATTTTCACTTTAGTTATTAGTAATTGAATGATAAGAAATTAAATTAGCTTGTTGATGAATTATTAGGCAGGTTGATGAAACTAGCTAAAAACTTTAATTATCAAATTCATATTTATATTTTTTTTGTCTTGCCAAAATAAATTGAATTTACTTACTAATTAAACTTGTTGTCAACTATTACCTCAATTGATAAGCATGTCATGTGTAATAAAAAAAATTTATAGCCTAAAATAATATTAAAAGCATCATATGAAAACTGGTGCATATGAGAATGTGAGAATGATGCAAATGTAAAATATAACATATGTATATGGTGGTAAAAGATGGGATGATCAGTTTTTTTCTTCCAAAAACGTGTTTTTTAGGAAAAAATCTCTCATAAAGCGTGCGCGCCCATGTAAAAATGTGTGTATATCTCGGTCTACATAAATATTGACTTGTATGTACATTAATTTTATATTAGATGTGACTTATTTTTAGAGTGAAATTGTACATGATTTTATTTTCTAAGAAAAAAACAAGAACATAGTATCAAGCTGAACCCGACACAAATCAACTCAATTTTAAAAACAAAAGAATTTCGGGCAAAATAAAATTAAATAGAAACAAACCAAATTAGAATTTACATAAAACTAGCAAATGTAAGAAAAAGAAAGAACATACGAAAACTCAAAAGGAGTCTTGCGTGAGGCTGAAAATCATCCGTGGGTGACCGACTCACCCGGAAAATCCGACCCGAATATATAGATGATCACCCGAAGTAAATTGGGTGACGGATGGTTGGTGGGTCGGGTGAAACGGATCACGGGTGGGTAATGGGTGATGTAAATCTCACCCATCACCCGCACTTCACCCACCCATCCGTTCACCCGTCGACGATTATAGTTCTAATTCTATTTATTAAAAGTATGACTTCAATTTTAGTTTTTTTTTATGTTTAAAAGTTGAATATTTTAAGAATATTTTCTATGAACATTCATCAAATCCTATATTTAGAACTGCTATTTTCATATATTAAAGAAAATTAATTATTTTTTGCACTTAATCATGTATTTTATTATATTTAGATAATTATAAAATATTAATAAAAATATTATGCGAATGACCCTACCCACCCGTTGGATGATGGATGGACGGATGTGGGTGAAAGGTTTCGCGGGGGACGGATGGGTCAGGTGATAAAATGGCTCCATCGATCCATCATCCGACTCATTTCCACCCCTCAGGGGCGGACCTACGTAGGGACCAGCGGGGGCACGGGCCCCACTGCAATTTTTTTTTTTTTTTTACTTTGATTCTTACCTAAGGCTACCTTTATCGCCTTCTTTATCCTTATTCAATGTAATGTTATGTTTAATTAAATTCATAGTGTGTGTGGTATAAATAAGGTGTTGAGATTATACAGTTTACCTATACATTTTTGTTTTCTCTACATACTAAATAAATTAGATTGGGTGCTTAGAAAAACATCCTATGTTGAAATGGGTAAATTAAATAGATATAGGATATAACATACAAAATTTATGTTCATCAAATATAAAGCAGATCCAACCATACCATGTAATTTGACAAGATAAAATAGAACACTCCTAAGTAATGTTTAGTTATCTAAATCACTGATTATTCAACTAATCTCAACTTATCATTCTTTTTCCCATGGGTATGAAGATAACTTTTATTATGCATATGTTATGTTCATTCAATTTCGCTTAATTCTTGCTTTGTTGATTTTTTTACACCTTCTCATTGCATTGTGAAATCATTGTTTTTATAATCTTGTATCCTTCATGAGAAATTCTCTTAATTTGCTATTAATAATAATTACATCGGACTAGTCCCATTATATTAATTAATTTAATATTTTCTTAAAAATTATAATTTAAAATATTATTTTTTAATTACGCAGGATTTATACAACCACTGGACAAAATTCCTGCGTCCGCCCCTGCCACCACTAATCTTGCGGAGAATCCTTCATAACCGTGTAGGACAAAGTCAAAGGAAAGAAAAGTGCTCGAGTCTTCCTAAAGTCACGAAGTGTTTTATTCTCCCCTAAAGAAACAAAGCAATAAAAGTTCTATCTATTATCCGGGTTGTGTATAGTTTTATCGGATTGAAAAATCGGACTGGATCAAAAATATCTTGATCGGATTAGATTGAAAATGTCGGGACTGGCCAAGATAATTCGATCCGGTCCACAATCTATGCATTTTATAAATTTCGGTTACTCCGATCCAATCTTGAATTTTTCAGTCCGTACCGAAATGAACCGGAATTAAAATATTTTTTTATGTATTAATAAATTATTAGACTATTAAAGATTGTTAATTGTTATAAAAATTAATTAATAACTAGATATGTAGTTTAATATTACTAAAAAAGTATTTAAGATAAAATAATTATTAATTTATACTAAAAATAAAATACTAAAAATTGTAAATCAGTCGATCCGATTCAAAATCGGACTGAACTAAGAAACATCGGTCGAGTCTAATCTTGATCCATACTTTGAAAAAATTCCGATCCATTAAGCCAGACCAAAATTTTCCATCTCATCTAGACACCCTATCTATTATGGTGAAGTTAGAAAGAGGGAACGAGTCAAAGACAATTACTTGCAATTTAGGAGAGAATGATGTGACGTCATATATCCCATAAAATCAACACCTTCTGAGATTTTTTCTACATATTGTGTTATGTGGTTTCACGAAATTGTACATACATAACATCTTCCTTTTGATAGAGTGTTTATAACATCTTTCTTATTTATCGAATAAGATATAATTTCATCAACTTTTTCTCTCTATATGCATAACATTGTTGCTTTAATTAAAAATACATGTACGTGCAGAATAAGTTGTTTATAAAACAAATTTGTTAAGAAATTATCAAGTATAGTTCTTCAAGAACAATGAGGACAACATGAACTAATTGAAGAAAAACAAATCCTATTGGCAACAAGTTTAATTAGTAAGTAAATTCAAATTTGCCAAATAAAAATAAAAATATGAATGTGATAATAAAGTTTTAAGCTTGTGTTATGTCCATCTATGAAACAGATCTGCAGTCAGGAGTGGAGGAAGAACATAGAAAAGTTAGAAAAATGTTCAAATATAATACTATAAGTGAACAATAAATAATAAAACTGAAATTGCATACAAGGATTTTGGATTAATATATTATATAGCTAATTAAAGGCGTCTAAGTGCTCGTTTGGTTGGTAAGTAAATTTCAATGATTTTAAATACTTTAGGAACTGATATCAAATATATGTGTTTGGTTGGTTTTTTGTTTTTGAAAAATTCAAATATTCTAATTCCTAGGATTTTCAATTCCTACAAAATACAGGAAGTGCAATCATCTAGGAAATGGTGGATAAGATTTTATTTCCCATATTTTTCATGATTTAGATTTTAACCAAACAAGATTTATCAATTCCCATGAATTCAAATTCCCAGATTTTGATTTCACATGAAGTAATTTCCTATGAATTACACTTTTCCTATTTAACCAAACGAGCACTAAAATCACCGTGAGAGGATGGTGGTCGCACCTCCTCAACAAATGCTATGATGGTGGCTGGTGACCTATGGAGTTATATTGATGGGTAATAGGTTATGATAGATTGAATTTTTTGTTGAAAACTTGAAATTCACCGATGTATATACACATGTTACATCTAAGTTTGGGTCAACCTTGTAGGTTGTTAAGTTTGGACCCTTTGTCTATCATGGGCCCAATCTACACCCCAAATTGGCAGCCCAATGTGGATTGAATTATATAATGTAGGAATAAATAAGGCATGTCTAGTGGGTCTAGGGAAAAATAGTGATTGATGATTAGTTGTTAATTTAACTTTTTTGCTAAGGGTGCAGATTCCGTCGTCGTCATAAACAACTATTTGTGGTGCAGATTTTTGCTATCATAACTGGCGTCGTCCGTGGGGATCGAAGATGACGACGAGACTCCGATGTCGGACAAAGTTTTCGCCATCCGCTGCTTTGAAAGAATTTCTGCATCTGCGTATCATCTTTCGCATCTACGTGTCATCCTTTGTAAGGAATCTTCTTCAATTCTATTTTAGCGGAGATACCATTGATGCAAAAATGAGATAGGTATCAATCGTTTCAACCCTAATGCCCAAATAGCCATGGATCTAGCCATGGGTTAGCCATGCTATTCGCCATGGTTCATCCAAGGATTTGGCCACAATTATGTGTTCTCCACGACATCAACCACAAATGATGAACTCATGGACTTATGTGATGTGTCTGACACATAGACAAGGTCTAGACGTGGCTGTTAGCCACGGTTGACGGCCACGAAAAAGCCGAGTCCAACTGGACATGAACATTTAGTGTCTAACAAGCCGAGTTAAACTGGCCACGAACAATAAGTGGTTAACAGACGAGTCCAACTTGCCACATACATTCAGTGGATAACAAGTCGAGTCCAACTGGCCACAGATTTCCAGTGGCTAACAAGTCGAGTCCAAGTGGCCACAAACATTTAGTGGCTAACAAGACGAGTCCAACTAGCCATGGATTTCCAGTGGCTAACAAGCCAAGTCCAAGTGGCCATGAACATTTAGTGGCTAACAAGTCAAGTCCAACTGACCACAGACATTCAATGGCTAACAAGTCGAGTCCAACTGGCCATGGACATTCAGTTGATAACAAGTCGAGGCAATTGGCAACAGAAAGGTTGTGGTATTAACTGTGGCCCATAGATGCTCTATTGATACAGATAGTTCATGGAAAAAGTTGTAGCCAAAGATGCGAGAGAAAGGCATGGTGAATGGCGTGGCAGATTGCAAAGCTAAAGGCAAGGCGATGGCCACGATATGGCCATGACTAAGGTTGTGGCTAACACAAATATTGTTTTTCCAATTGATTATAAAATAAAATAATTATATTTTACAATTCATAGTATAATTTATAAAATAATGTGAGATATAATCTAATCTAATTAATCAAAATAGTAATTTTTATTAATAAAGTTGGTCGTATTACATAATTCAACTATCAATATAATATTTTTTGTGAATATAACATTTTTTATCAATATAGTTGCCCGGGAGCTTATTACATATTTCAAATACTGAGTAGGTGAACTAAGTTATCTTACGTACACATTATTCAGGAGCATATATATTGCTAAGAAAGTATTATACAATCAATCTACCCTCACCCTTATACAAATAGAATTACTTATCATTCCTGGAGAGATCAAATCCACCTTGAAAGCGGCCAACTTGTCCAATGTAAGTATGATGATCAATTGCTTGATTTGAGTGTGAGTTGAACATCAGCATACTTGAGCCACCCACTAAGTTCAGTGTAATACCCTGAATTTGTATCCTTTATAAGGATTAGAGTGCTACCCATGTCAACAAGATCTCTTACTTTTCAGGGTTCAAGTGAGGACAAAGAACTATGAAATTAAACGTGCTAGGGCGGGAGTAGTACCATTATGGGTGACCTCATGGGAAGTCCTCGGGTTGACATGAGATGGCGGTTCTAAGGCTTGGGCATTACAAATGGTATCAGAGCCGACTCTGGGTTACGAATGGACTTGGCCTGGATGGCGGTCACTCGACCCAGATGGTGGTCTTTGGGCTTGACAAGATCGTCAAGGGTTTAAGTGAAGGTGACTGTAATACACCGGATTTGTAATCCTTTATAAGGATTAGAGTGCTACCCATGTTAACAAGAGCTCTTCATTTTCAGGGTTCAAGCGAGGACAAAGAAATCTGAAGTTAAGCGTGCTAGGGCGGGAGTACTACCATGATGGATAACCTCCTGGGAAGTCCCCGAATTGACATAGGATGGCGCTTCTAAGGCTCGGGTCTTAAAAATGGTATCAGAGCCGACTTTGGGTTACAAATGGACTTGGCCTGCATGGTGGTCGCTCGACCCAGAGGGTGGTCTTTGGGCTTGATGAGGGCGTCAAGGGTTTAAGTGGAGGTGATTGTAATACACCGGATTTGTAATCCTTTATAATAATTAGAGTGCTATCCATGTCAACAAGATATCTTTCTTTTCAGGGTTCAAGTGAGGACAAAGAACTCTAAAGTTAAGCGTGCTAGGACGGGAGTAGTACCATGATGGGTGACCTCCTGGGAAGTCCTCGGGTTGGCATGGGACAAAACTTCTAAGGGTCGGCCCTTACATTTGAGTTCAATAGATTGGAAAAACGAGGTGTTAAGATCAACAACTCCCAATAGACTTGAAATATGTGTAGGATTTGTGGGCTGCATAGCTGCTTGCATTGACTGCTGAAGCTTTTCACTTGAGTTGAGCTTGACGGGAATGGTAAATGTTGGGATGCAAGATTTTGCTGACGAATAAGGGAAGACAACTGAGTCATAAGATCTCCAATAACTCCAGCTACATTGCTCACGATCTCACTTTGCATATTATTCATTTTTTCTCCCATAACAACTTGGATTTTCTTCATATCCCCTGTTTGTAGTTGAACCATAAGCGACTGGGAAGATTTTCCACTTGCAAAGCTATATTTTTCTAAGAGCTCGGGGGTACGTCATAAACATGAGAACCGAGGCCAACCCTTTTTTATTACTAAACTAAAGTTGTATGAAAATTTAACAGGTTTTTTCTTTGTGAATAACTAAATTCAAAATAACACTTATTGGTCTGATTGGTTCATGAAAATTGCCGACACAAGACCTTTATTCACTCCTCCCACTGCTTTCACCCATAAAGCAATAATATTTCCACTAGCATCAGCCTTATCATTTTGAAAACAAGCAAGTCATTGTACATCTCCTATAACAAATCTAAGTTATTTAGATCAATCTATAAATAAAATGATAAACCAGAATATATAAAATAATAAAATTAAAATTATACCATTGTTTGCATCGGTCTTGTTCCACTCCATTCTCTTGGTTTTTTTATAAGTACGTTGCATTAGTTCCCTCATAGTTGGAGCTTTCTTGTGCATCTTTTTCTAATAGGAAAAGTAAAATGTATAAGTATTACACTGACATATCAATGGCATATCCATAAAATATGCATAGCCAGAAAATCATAATTATAAATTTGCATAACCAGAAAATCATACATAAAAATCTGCATAACCAAAAAAATCATACTTACAAATCTTTTTATGTGCTCAGCCACATAAATGGATCCCCAATGTATGCAGTAAAACCATGGACCCCTTCTTGATCCTAATTTCTCTTATTACTTTCTGACATTATTTTAAACTTCTTATTAGTCTCCCATTTTCTCAACATTTTGGTCCAATTTTCATCATTAATCCACTGAGGCTTTCGACCACCTACTTCGCAAAAAGTGTTCCTAAGATACTACATTTTGGTTTCCGCACAACTTTAATATACTCATAGTTGCACTCATTCCACTAAAAGCTCATCTACAAATTTATGAAAGAAAATGAAATTTGAAACAGAATAATATTAATTCATAGATAGAGTTAAGATGGTTGAAATAATTATCGCAAATTGACCAAACCATGATTTCTTTTCCGCTACAAGAACTTCAGAGAAAGTAATCTTATCACATTCATAGCGACAATGAATTATATTTTCAAGTTTTGTCATAGCAAAATTTTGATCAAACATGAAATAAAATAATCATACATAAGATCATATACATATTAATATAGTAGTATATATAAACATATAAACAATACCATAAGATATACTTACGATTTCCCGAAAACTTGGATCTTGATGCGACCCAACTCATCATGTTGCAATTGAATATAATCATTGACATCCCCCATTTGATGTTGTTCATCGTCAGATCTGTGACCCTCCTCCATGGAATCACGTTGCTCTTCAGTATCTTGATCCCACTCTGGATTAGGGATCACGCTAGTGTTTCTCGAACTCATTCTTGGTGACCCTTGGTTATCTCTTAGCGAGTTATCAACCAGGCTGCTTGTAGAAGACGATCTCAATGAAAATGGACAATGAGGCATCTAGCAATGAAGAATGATATTAAGCATTGAGAATGAAAAGCATAGAGAAAAATGAGAATAATAAACATACCTTGATCGCAAAGAGCAAAATGAGAGATAACAAAAAGGCTATGAGTAGATAGGATATATATGCTTTGTTGAGAATTATGAAGTATTTATACCCAACATCAATCCTTGCCCTTTTTTTTGTCTGACATATCAATACTTTCCTTTTTGATGATCAATTGTGTTAATCAAGAAATACTTGGCGCCAGAAGAAAATAATCAAGAGATACTTAGCAAGTAGAGACAATTTTGAACAAAATTGATGTAAAATTTGTCTTCCTTCCATCAAACCAAACGCAACATGCACAACAACTTCAAAACTCTCAAAATTCATAATTAACAAAAAACAAATCCAGTAAATTTTAAGATTGTCACCCAATATTAATCAGTGACCATAATCAATTTGAGTTAAAAAACAACTAAATTATGAATCTAGAATTTTAGAATTAACAAGAACAAATTGTGGCTACACCACCCTAATGTAATCCCTTTAAGTTACTAACTTCACTAACTGATATATGTATTATATATATATATATTAATAGATACTAACTGTTGTATATAGTATTCTCAGTTTTTGGCATCACAAAGTAGGCACCGGTTTTCCTTATAAATTGGAATAATTAATAATAGCATATAGGATTCTTAGTCATTTTTATCATTTTGTTTCGTTCATAACATCCAGTTAAACAATTTGATCAAATTATGTGATACTCATTATCTTCTTTAAGGTTGAATTGTGTGCACTAAATTATGTGTTAATTTAGTGGACTGTATTTGTTAGTAAATAAAGAGAAGTGAAATTAACCTCAAGAAAAGCCATACAATTGGATCTTTTTTTTCTTGACTAATGCCATTACACATCGATTTATGAGTCAAATTGCAAAGGGACGCTTCTGAGATTAATGTGAGGTCACAAAAGGCTCTTAATGTGAAACAACATGTCCATCCGAACTTCCTAATTCTATATACCACTAGACATTTTAGGCATTTTAAAGGGAAGACTTATCGCTGCAACTAATCTATTGTTTGCAATACTAAATGAAATTGTAGGGTAAAAAAATTAACATGTTCATTCTTTTAGAAGTTCACTTAGTTGTTGTTAAGAAAAGACTAAATGAATGAACAGTTAACCGAACTTAATTTGGTTATACTGCATGTTCATACTTTTCGGATACGGACAAAGTGAATCAATATGAATAGAATGAAATACTAGTAAGCGTTGGGGAAATAATTTTTCAACAGCATCAACATCGTACGTTGCATCCCTTTGTCCGTATGATATTTCTCGACATCATAGTATAACTTGTCCAGGTTCAATGGAAAGCGGAACTCATTTTTAACATATTGCACTTCTGCAATACCCCGGATTTGTAATCATTTATAAGGATTAGAGTGCTACCCTTGTCAACAAGAGCTCTTCCTTTTCACAGTTCAAGTGAGGACAACGAACTATGAAGTTAAACGTGCTAGGACGGGAGTAGTCACAGGTTGGGTGACTCATGGAAAAACCCGAGTTGGTAAAGGATGATGCTTTTAAGGTTGTGGACCTTATAGATGGTATCAGAGTCGACTATGGGTTACGAGTGGACATGGCCTGAATGGTGGTCACTTGACCTAGAGGGAGGTCTTTGGGGCTTGACGAGGTTGTCAAGGGTTTAAGTGGGGGTGATTGTAACACCCCATATTTGTAATCCTTTATAAGAATTAGAGTGTTATCGAAGTCAACAAGAGCTCTTTCTTTTCAAGGTTCACGTGAGGACAAAGAACTATGAAGTTAAGCGTGTTAGGACGAGAGTAATACCATGATGGGTGACCTCATAGGAAGTCCTCGGGTTGGCATGAAATGACGCTTCTAAGGCTCGGGCCTTACGAAAGGTATCAAAGCCGACTCTGGGTTACGAGTAGACTTGGTTTGGATGGCGGTCACTCGACCCATATGGTGGTCTTTAGGCTTGACAAGGTCGTCAAGAGTTTAAGTAGGGGTGATTACAACATCCCATATTTGTAACCCTTTATAAGGATTAGAGTTTTATCCATGTCAACAAGAGCTCTTCCTTTTCATGGTTCAAGTGAGGATAAAAAACTATGAAGTTAAACGTGTTAGGGCGGGAGTAGTACCAGGATGGGTGACCTCATGGAAAGTCCTCGGGTTGATATGGGATGACGCTTCTAGGGCTCGGGCCTTACGAATGGTATCAGAGCAGACTCTGGGTTACGAGTGGACTTGGCCTGGATGGCGATCACTCGACCTAGAGGGTGGTCTTTGGGCTTGACGAGGTCGTCAAGGGTTTAAGTGGGGGTGATAATATTTGTAATCCTTTATAAGAATTAGAGTTTTATTCATGTCAACAAGAGCTCTTATTTTTCACGGTTCAAGTGAGGATAAAGAACTATGAAGTTAAGCGTGTTAGGGCGGGAGTAGTACCAGGATGGGTGACCTCCTGAAAAGTCCCCGAGTTGATATGAGATGACGCTTATAAGGCTCAGGCTTTACAAATGGTATCAGAGCCGACTCTCGGTTACGAGTGGACTTGGCCTGGATGACGGTCACTCGACCTAGAGGGTGATCTTTGGGGCTTGACGAGGTCGTCAAGGGTTTACGTGGGGATGATTGTAACACCCCATATTTATCCATGTCAACAAGAGCTCTTCCTTTTCAGGGTTCAAGTGAGAACAAAGAACTCTGAAGTTAAGCGTACTAGGGCGGGAATAGTACCATGATAGATGACCTCCTGGGAAGTTCCCAGGTTGGCATGTGACATAGATTCTAAGGCCTCGGGCCTTACAAATGGTATCAGAGCCGACTCTGGGTTACGAGTGAACTTGGCATGGATGGCGGTCACTCGACCTAGAGGGTGGTCTTTGGGCTTGACGAGGTCGTCAAGGGTTTAAGTGAGGGACACAGAACTATGTAGTTAAGCGTGCTAGGGCGCGAGTAGTACCAAGATGGGTGACCTCCTGTGAAGTCCCCGTGTTGGCATGGGATGACGCTTCTAAGGCTCGGGCCTTATGAATAGTAGCAGAGCCGACTCCGGGTTACGAGTGGACTTAGCTTGGATGGCGGTCACTCGACCCAGAGGGTGGTCTTTGGGTTTTGACGAGGTCGTCAAGGGTTTAAGTGGGAGTGATTGTTGACATGGATAAGGATTACAAATATGGGGTGTTACAACTTCAACACCTTGCTCTGGGTCTCGTACACCACTGTTGTTTTCTTCTTCCCGCTCTTGATTTTGTTTGTTGGGATAAAGTTATGCTTCCTCGTACTAAGCTATGCTTAGATCAAACAAAATATCAAAATTATCTTCACTATTATTTTCTTCATTCCCTTCTTGATTCTTTTTGTTGTTGTTCTCTTCTTTCTCTTCTGATTATTTATGTTGTTGTTTTCTTCCTCCTCTTGATTCTCCTCGTTGTGATGAATTTCTCCCGCCTCACAATAGGGTTTGTTTAGTGCTTCCCTTCTTAATTCTTTTTGTTGTTGTTCTCTTCTTTCTCTTCTGATTATTTATGTTGTTGTTTTCTTCCTCCTCTTGATTATCCTCGTTGTGATGAATTTCTCCCGCCTCACAATAGGGTTTGTTTAGATCGAACGGAAAATCCAAATCATCTTTGCTATCCTACACTACCAACTGTAAATAGATCCCAATCAGCACTAAACTTTTCATAATCTATTATGTAAAGAAAGAGTAGTGACATGGGATTGAATAGCTCTTTAGATCCCTTTGCAGATTGCTTAATAGAATTTCGCTTGATCTTGTCATATATGATCGTATTTGAGAGTGAATTAAATGAAATGATATAGTGACATATATACACCATATCATATATCATACAACATATATATCATCGTATTTGGGCCATTTGGCCATGGATATTTCCAATTGTCAATATTTCCAATGACTATATAATGGGTGATTCAGTCAAAGTTGATCCATATCGAAGTCGATCCACATCAAACTCAATCGAGAGAAATTTGTTTAAATTTAGATATTGACACGGTTGAGAGGTGGCTAGGTATTGTGTTTTGTTGATAATGGTAGTCCTCCACGGTCCGCCGAGGATGCGAGCCGTGTATAATCGACTTCGGTTTGGGAGCCGCGACTGAGGAGTGTTTGGCACCGTGGCTGCACCACCAATGTCCTTTGGCCATTGTTCGGTCGTGGCTGAAAATGCTTCTATTCTAGTTGTGAATCAGGTGTGGCTATTTGTCATGGTCGGTTAATATATGAGCAACGTATTTCTTGATCCGTGTCGAAAGCTGTGGCCGAACAACCATGTTCTAACTTCCGGGGCCCACATTTCCAAATAGCCATGGATCTATCCATGGGTTAGCCATGCTATTCGCCATGATACATCCATGGATTTGGCCTAAGTTAGGTGTTCACCACAACATCAGCCACATATGATGAACCCATGGACCTATGTAATGTGTGTGACACATAGACATGGTCTTGACGTGGCCGCTAGCCATAATTGACGGCCACGAAAAAGTCGAGTCCAACTAGACACGGTCAAAGCGTGGGTCCAGATCACCACCCCTCTTTCTCTCTTCGATGTCGATTGTTTCTTCCTCACAGCTTACTTCATATTCTTCTACGTGGACACCTGAATACGGCTCCACTAAATATGGTTCTCGCGTTTTCCTACAAATTCACATCCCCAAGCTCTTTGCTTACAAGTTTACAACACTATGAACAAGGGCTACTCTTGCAAAACAATGCATCTGGCTCCAAATCTTTTGTTCTATATAAGCAAAGGTTGTGTAATTGCATTTTCCCTGGGAGCCTTACTTCCCCTTTTATGATAAAGGAGTGCATTACTAGGGGAAATCTTGTGCCGGTTGAGGCTACATATAGGAATGTTGTGAAGTTGGGTTTTCACGGTGATGTGTGAATTCATAAAGCCGTGATTAGTTTGTAATGTGAGTGTGAGGTTATGGGTAGCACACGGAAATTGTTCGAAGAAATTCCTATTAGGGATGTTGTGTCTTGGAACTCAATGATTGCATGATGTTTTAGAAATTGGTATATTGATTTTGTTTTGGATGGAGGAGAGGAGTATATATATACCTAGAATTCGATCGTAACAGGTTGTGCTCAAACAGGTTGTGCAAGGAAAGCTCTAATCTTGGCGCAACTAATCATGTCTAATATAAAATTGGCTATTGTCCGCCTCTGCTTTGCCTAGAATAACAACCACATGGAGCAAGGCCGAAGTCGTTAGGTTCGTGGCGCTGCAAGGTTACTCCGACGATGGGTCGTATTGACTGGGATCCTCCACCGACATCGTAAAAACGCTTCAAAGTGGCGTGGTTTCCCGATTTTCTATGTACAACATGGGCGGGTTAGGAGGTGATTCGATGTCCTATGGAGCTGATTTGAGATGATTCAAAAGTCAAGTTCAACTAAATTGAGTTTGAGGAAAATGATGGTGTGGTTAGATTTTGGATAAAACGACTCGAAAGGGTTTTTTATTTGGGCAGAACACGGCTTGGTGGCGGTGTAGATAGGCAAAACAAGGGGCAGAACAAGGACCTTTCTACGCAAGTTTTTGTGTACAACTCACCTTGAATTCGTCCCACTTACGTTCTTCTTGTTCGTGGATAGAAGAGGAGCAATTCAAAAAGTATTTTTATCCCTGCAACACTGCAAACATTATATAAATTGACTGATAGTACTTTGAGGGTCATTAGTAAAAACTGATCTCGTTAGTGTCACCAAGTTGATTGACTCTCAAGTTAGATATTCCACAAGTTGCTGCCAAGCTATTCACCACTTACTATGTCGCAACACGTTCAATGATGAAGCTATTGTTGCATTCCTTGAAGCCTGCAGCAAGCCCTCAAAGGAGCTTTCCCTCAACAATGTCAGTGAGGTTAGACCACACATAAACTAGCTTAGTTTCCATGTCATGTACAAGGTTTAGATAAATATTTATATTAATATTTTTTAATTATTAAAAACATATCAATTTCACATTTTTGAAAAACATCAAATAATTGAAAAATAATATGTAATAGTGACAATATAAATAAAATTAAGATAAGTATGATAATATAAAGAAATCTCTACTAATAATCAATTAACAAAGATCAATGTGATTTCGTACAAACATAATATGTTGAATCAGGTCCCACACCTAGAAATAAATGAATTTTTAGAAAATTTGAATAAAATGTGACTAATTAAATGAAAAAAATAGAAGAGAATATTCAAAAATAAACAATATATTCTATCTAATATGAAAATCGGGATCAAATGCGAATAATCTATATGTTGAAAAGAACATCAAGATCATATCTAAAATATTTTGTATAATAATAATAGAAATAAAAGATAATTTAGTGATATGACACGATGTGTATTAGACATGTGACAATAAATGACGTAACGCAATGTCAAAATGACAAGTGGACTTAGCTAAGTTTTACTATACTATTATATTTTAAATTAGACATCAAGGCTTCAAACCAATCATATAGATGGATAACCTTGTAAATTTAGAAATATAAAGGTGTGATAAATTAGTTAAAAGATATCATAATATATAGTACTTTAAAACTATTTAAATTAATTTTGAAAAAATGGTGTTCGCTACTTAAATGTTTTGAGGTATTTGAATACTATTAATTAAAACAACATTTAAATTGTCCTATTATATATAGGCCGTTGCTATTTAACGCATGGGTATTTTTGCTATTCACCGCATCGTTTGGCCCGTGACGCACCAAACCAATCCGTCCGTGACGGACAGAAGCCATCCGCGCGTCACAGACGGATAGAATGCATCTGTTACGGACGAAGTTGCTGCCCTTAAAAGCAGCAACTTCGCCCCCTTCCTCATTTCACCCCAAACACCAACCTCGAACCCTCTCGCTTTCTCCTTTTCTGTATTCCTCAGTCAAGCAGTCAAGTGCAACCTTAGATACTTTGTACTTCAACAGCTTGAAAACATCAGCCCAAGTCACAAGCGTCTGCACTCTCGTTGAAGGTCCCCTTGATTTTCTTCACTTGGTTACCCATCTTTGAATGATATTGACCGAATATCGTATCTAGACTGTCATGTGGAGTAGTCAAGAAGTCTTTCAAACTAGAGTGTGCTCCTTCAACCCTATATTTAGTACAAAAGAGTTTAAAGTTTGATCATACGAGACCTTTCTGTTATCTGCATAATCTGTACGTCACGTATGGTTGCTTTTCATACGTGACAGATGAAGCTCTTTCGTCTGTCACGTGTGGATTCCATCCACACGTGATGGACGAGAAACTTTCGTCCGTGACGTAAGATGTGCATCCATACGTGACAAACCACTTATGCAGATAACAAAAACATAAAGCTATGCAGATAACATAAAGCCCCCAAAATATATCAAATGAGAGTGCAGTACAGATTAGACAATGCACTAACCTGTTTTTCGTTGACGTTCCAAGCGTGAAAACAGTATGTCCAAGCTAACACAAGTCTTTCCCTGTACGGGATCAACCAGTTGTTTCTTACATACTGATTTAGACGTGGCCAAGCCCTCCATTCCAACTGAATTCTACGCAACTCCATCTCGTACTCGGGTATAGTTGTTTGCTTGAATAAATTATAGTATGCATTTGCAAACCTTGTACCCAAGCTTTTATCCTTCATCTCCTTCCTAGAATTATCCTCTATGTTCTTCTTCACATGACGCCTACAGAGGATAGACTTGGCACTTGGAAAGAGTCTATCTAACGCATTCATCAAGGCCTTTTCACGATCTGTCACTATGCATGTCGGTGTTACTTGACACTTTGTGCACATTTCAAGAAGTTGTTGTGCGGCCCACACGTAGTTGTCTTCTGTCTCATGCTGTAGAAACGCCCCCGCCACATTGTAGTTCTTCCATGTAGACGTGACTCCTATTATTTCGAGGAAAGGCAAGTCATACCTGCACAAGAAGATATAGCAAGTAGATGTGTTATACTAACCTTTTTGTGCTGTATGTGGAGTCTAGCAAAAGGACGTACGGAAATGCCTTTAGGAGTTTCATGGAATCTGGATTGGCAAAGAAAATGTCGGCGATCTTATTCGTCGTTGAATCCGACATATACTCCATAAAGTAGTTGTTCTCTTTGCACTTATGGAAGAACTCTTGGACCACGGTTCTTCCTTCCATCCCACTATGTCGGACATTGTACACTTCATTGTACACTTCATTGTACACTTGCTTTATTTTAGTGCAGTTGTTCGGGTCCTAGTTAAGTGTTGTTGCAATCTTTGATGGTTTACTATGATTTGCTGTCATGACCTTACACAACTTCTTCTGCTCAGGTGTCATCTTGCCAGCTAATGCATGCCCATACAAGTCATCACCAATGACATGGTTGTGGGTTCCAACAACTACCTTGATTGTATATGAGTCTCTCGGATTTTCTTGACACAATAATCTGAATGGACAATCACATTTTTTCTCCTTGTTCTTTGCCTTACTCTGTTTTCATATTTAGGAATGTAAATTCCCGCTTTTTCACACAACATCCATGACTTCTGAAGGCTTCCTCCACCAAAGTTTCTATCCCGACCAATAGTGATGCAGAAGTGATTATCAAAGGCAATCTGTCTAGCCCTTTTAATTGCATCATATCTGGAGCCGAATACTTCACCCGTGGTAAACTTCTCTGAATAATCCTCTGAAACAATCACTTCTTCAAGTGTAGGATAAGAAAACTGCGGTTGTGTGTGTAATGCCGGAAACCCATACTTAGGTGGAGCCTGCCACCTTACAGACGGAATTCCACTACGAGTAAAATAATCTAATCCCGGCATATGAAGTTGTTGAGGCGCCATAGGTTCGCCAAACAAACCAAGTGAGAAGGACGGTGGTGCCATGTCCCACGCATCATTCATGGACAGATTGTTAATACCATTGTTCACGATATTGTTCTCCTATTGAAGTAAAAAAACAAGTTAGCATAGAAGCATGTAAGAATCCAGTTTCTGTCAAACACATCCATCTGTGACGAATAAACACATTCCATCCGTCACGGATGGTAGCACCCCATCCATACGTGACGGATGAATGACATCCATACGTGACGGATGAATGACATCCATCCGTCACGGACTGTTTTTCTTTCAAAAAATAGTCGTCGAACAAACATGCAGTTTTGCACTCAAAATAACAAAGAACAAACAATCAAACTTGAGTTTTGCACACAAATTCTACAACTTTGTAGTACAACTTAATCAAAGATGAAGTTTTTATGAACATATAGTCACGACTATTGAAATTACCTTAAGAAAGTGTTTGTTTTGGGGTAAGAACAACTCAAACATATACATTCACAAGAAAGAACCATAAAAATTCTTAACTTTTACTAACATGTAAAGTAAAAGCTTAAAAAACATACCTCATTGTAATGATAACCCCTTGAAACATCTTCTCCACCATTGAAGTTGGAAAAATTATCTTCATTTGCCATGGAGAAGAACTCTTGGAGATGAATGGAAGATGTGTTGTGGGAGGGAAAAGGAAGAGTGATGGAGAGGTTTAGGGTTTAATTTTTGCCGTAATATTGATGAGATATGACGAGGTAGTTAATGTTGTTAGGTGGGGACAAGTAACATTCAATTTTCTGGTTTAGGGGGTTCGTCCGTCACGGACCATGTGCATCTGTCCGTGACACACCAAGTGGATCCATCTGTGACAGACGAATCCATTTGGTCCATCACGGACAGATGCACATGGTCCGTGACGGATGAACCGGTGCGTGAAATAGCAATTTTGCCGGTGCGTGAAATAAAAATCGTGTATATATATAATATATCATTTAGATGAGACATTTATGATTAGATTAAATTTAAAATCTAGAAAAAAATCGAAATAACCAAAGTGAATTGTGATTTGGATATTTTATTGATAAATAAATATTAATTTTTAAAAATGCATGAATTTTGATATGAGTTTTAGTTTATTTGGGAAGTATTCATTGTAGATATCATATTTTTTAATCTTTGATTTTATCAGATCTGTTTTATTTACTCTTTTTTTGCAGAATGTCGTTATAACCATATCTTTTAACATATAATACCGATTAGGTAAAATGAAAATAAGTTAGTAGTGTCAAAAAATATTTGGGTTAATTAAGAGTCATAAGCAAAAATGGAGAATTATGAAATTGAAAGAACAAATCAATCATAAATCTGATATCCTAAATTAGTTTTAGATGTTGTATTTTCAATCTCATATCAAATATTTTTAATTATTTTTCTAAATAAAAGTTATAACCAAAACACATGATCTTCGATTTTATAAAACTTTAATCTAGTTTACAATCATATATCCACAAATATGTAGCAATTAGTTACCTCGATTTTCTATAACTACTATTTAATTTTCAATTGACTGTTAATCTTTGTTGCTAAGATTTTCCAGTATATGATCGTCAATTCGTCTCTCTTTTTGAAAATGCACAAGTACTTGAAATGTTGTGTTCCGGCTAATGGTTACTACTACCGAGACAAACACCGCGACAAACCAGAGATTCCAAGGTGGTGACATGGCAAAGAATGTGCAGATCAACGCTCACCGGTGATGGTGTGGTGATGGCGATAAAGGGAGAAGGCCATGGAGGGAAAAAAGATTGACGCTCATAGGCGATAGCGTAGTGATGACGGTTGGGCTTTGAAAGAAGCGAAGACAAGGACAACATCGAATCTGGTGTTTCGAATAGTCCTTTTGAAGAAGACTCACATGCATATCAATCCAGTTTTGTATTGTTTTGGCGAGATGAGATCAGTCAAATTTCGAGATGATTAGTGTTGTAGAAGTTTTGGATTAGTAATCTTTTGTGATTGATTTGTATTTAAATTAGAGAAAGATTAATGCTAGATTTAGGATAAAAATCTTTAATATAAAATTAAAATTTATTTAAAAGGGTAAAAATATGAGAAAATTACTCGTGACAATTTTAATGAGGGGGGGTGTCATGTGCCGTAGTTAGGTTCTATTTTAGTATATATGTTAGATTATTTATTTTGTTTAGTTTATTGCAAAATAAATGTGTGTTCCAAATAATTCGATTTATTTATCCTATGATCATTACTTGTTTATGTCATGCACATACAAATTCCGGAGTAAATTGCTAGGTAAATAGGTATCATTATAAGAGGGGGGATCAAATGAGCACAGGTGTTAAGGTAAGCATTGAGCATTTGTTATAGCCGTCCATGTGTCACCATCCAACGACTAGCATTGTTGCATCATTAATAACACGGAGGGGCATTTTTGTCATTTCGACCTTCATTTGTTTTGTTGTCTCCCTCGTTTCGCTCCCGTCTCTCTTGGCGTAGTCGATGTAGCCGGAATCGCCATTGGAGGAGTTGTTCGTTCTCGCTCGTTTTAGTTCATGTTCTTCATCGATTTCGCCTCTTTCAATCTATTCTTGCTATTGGATTGATTCGCATAGACGTTTCTATGGATTCTGGTAAGTTAATTTGTTTATTTTAGTTCTAGGGTTTCAGAATTTGTTATTGCGTTTAATTATGTTCTACGCTTGATAGTCATCTGAGAATCATTCCATTCAATTTGTTTGTTTGTTGCGTTTCTATTGTCTTCTTTGACAAATTCGTCTTCACATTTTCATAATTAGGTTTTGCTCTCTTCAATGCACGATTATTTTGAACCTCCAGCTAATATAATTGAACCTCAATTGTTGTATGTGCTTTATATTTGCAGTGCTTGGAAGTGTGTCTTTTGGTGCTAGTGGTAGTGTATCCCTTGGTCAGAGCTCCCCTAGTTCATATCCAAGTGATTCTGACACTGAGATGTCTTCTGACTTATCTGTTGCCTGTCTATCTCAAGGTGGTTCTGTATACCACATTCCAATCTGTGTTGATGCTCTGAAACCAGTTGTTGGTATGTTGTTTGGGTCATTGGAGGAAGCTGTTGAATTTTACAAGGCATATGCACTGGAATGTGGCTTTGTTGTTAGGCTTGGTGGATCACGCATGGCAGGCAATGTGGTTGCATTAAAGTACTTGCATTGCACCAGACAAGGTTTTAAAACTGGCCAGAACAACACAAAACACATGCGACGACGTCCTTCAAACAGAGTTGGTTGCAAGGCGAAACTCACCATTACTTTTGTCGGTAATCAGGGCTACAAAGTAACAACTTTTGAAGATCGCCATACACATGAAATGGTTGTTGGTAAGGATAAACAATTTATGAAGTCTATGAGGAAGTTGGACTTTGGACATAAGAAGTTTGTCATGGATTGTGAGAAAGCGCACATCGGTCCAGTCAGGTCGCATAGAATATTCAAGGAACTTGTTGGCGGCTACTCACAAGTCGGTGCTTCTGCTGTTGACTTCAAGAACTACCGACGAGATATGTTGGCTTATATTGGTGGTTCTGATGCTCAAATGACTATCAACCGTTTGTTAAACAAAAAAGAACTTTGCCCTGTCTTCTTTTTTTAGTACGACGTTGATTCTTGTGATCGTTTGACGCGTTTATTTTGGGTTGATCTTGTGTCTCGCAAGAACTTCTCTCTCTTTGGTGACGTTGTATCGTTTGATGCTACATACCGAACCAACAGGTTATTGGCTATCCTTCTTCATTGCATTTCCCCCTTTTTCTTTTACACTGTAACTATCCTTGTATGTACTACTCTGTTTTTTGTTCTTTTACTGTTAGTTTTATTGGATGAATGATGTAACCTTGCCCGACGGAAAGACTACAAGATGTTGTCAAGGATCCGATGAACGCATAGTAGGGCGAAGCAACTCTTCGGAAGTGAAATAGAGGAGGCGGCGGGCTGTAGGGAGTCGGAAACACCGGCGGCTGTAGGGTGGAGGTGCGGCGGTGATGGAGGGAGGCGCGGCGGAAAGGAGGTGTGAGGGGCGGCGGCCGTGAAGGTGGTGTGAGGGGGCGGCAAGAACTAGGGTTAGTTCTTATTGCAAGGTTGCGGATAGTAACTTGATAATTAGGTAACCGAATCGATGCGCCAGGATAGTTCGACTAGAAACGCAAAGATTGTTGATGTCAGGGCCCGGAGTTTCAGGAGATTACTCGACTGTAAACAAAAGCTCTATTTCGACGTAATAGAAAAGAAGACAAGAGTTCCTATTTATACTAGAGAGTTGACCTAATGGGCCAGACTCTCTAGTTACTAAATCTGGCGGCCCATTTAACATAAATGGAAACCACCTAGAACTAACAGCTACTAAAAATAGAAATATTGTAAACAGAAAGTACTAAAGAAGTAATGTCTAGAAATAATAAGAACTAGAAATAGAAAGTCTCCTAAATCTAGCTCGGAATGGATGTAGATGTAGAGGAGTCAGTCACGGCTAAGCTGATGAGACACAAAAGCTCGGACGATGTAGTGATCTGGTCGTGGCTGGCTACAAGTCTGGTCACTAAAGATTGTGTCGCTGCTTGGACACTCTTCGCTCTGGCACGGGTGATAGGACCTGTAGGCGGAAGTCTCATGGCGTCTTCCTCCTCTGTAGCTTACATGGAGGGATGGGTCACATCACCCTACCCCACTTGAGTGTGAAGCGTCCCCGCTTCACCATCATCATACTCAGGCTCAACATATGGTGCTAAGTCAGCGACGTTGAACGTCGGATGCACCCCATACTTGTCCGGGAGCTTGAGCTGGTAGGCGTTGTCGCCAATGGCCTTGACGACTCTAAAGGGACCATCAACCCGTTGGTCGAGCTTAGACTTGCGGACGGAAGGGAATCGCTCCTTCCGCAAGTGAAGCCAAACCAAGTCGCCCGGCCTGCCCTTGTTCTCTTGGGCTGAGTACTGCAACGCACGCCGCTCCAACTGTGTGCGTGTTCTCCTATGCAGCTCCTGAATGTGCTCAGCCAACTTTCCAGCAGCAATGTTCTCCTGGTCCTGCAGCGGGTATGGCGTCATGTCCAGCGGCGTCAGCGGGTTCCTTCCATATACGACCTCGAAAGGAGTCAGCTTCGTCGCAGAGTGCCTGGACCCGTTATAGGAAAACTCAACTGTAGCAAGTAAGTCCTCCCACCTTCATGGGTTAGCCTTGAGAACCATCCGAAGGAGGGCTCCCAAAGTCCGGTTGGTCACCTCCGTCTGACCATCCATCTGTGGGTGATAGCTAGTAGAAAATGGGAGCTTGGTTCCTAGCTTGCCCAACAAGGTTCTCCAAAAATGGCCCACAAACTTGGTATCCATATCACTAACAATAGTTTTAGGGACACCATGCAAGCGCACCACATGCTCAAAAAACAATCCAGCGATGTCGGTAGCATTGTTGGTGTTCTTGTAGGGAATAAAATGTGCCATCTTGGAGAACCTGTCGACCACTACAAAAATGCAATCTCTACCACTCTGAGACATAGGCAACCATATGATAAAATCCATCGAAAGATCTTCCCACGGGGCTGCAGGAATCGGGAGGGGCGTGTAGAGACCATGTCGACTCGAGCGTGCCTTAGCCTTTTGGCATGTCACACAACTCTTGTAATACCTGGTAACACTTTGGGCCATCTTTGGCCAGAAAAAGTGCTCCCGAAGTGCTATAAGGGTCTTAGACACCCCAAAATGGCCACGGTTGTCATGTGCCTCTTGGAGCAACAAGTGCCTGACAGAAGACGTAGGAATACAGAGTTTCCCGGCCTTGTACAGATACCCGTCATCCAGGAAATACGTGTCATGCTTTCTGGTGGTCGTACATTGCTCAAAGATGTCTTTAAAGAAAACATCATCAGCATACAAATCCTTGAGCAATGCAAAACCAAGTAAACGAGACTGGAGATGAGTTATGAGCACGTACCTGCGAGAAAGGGCATCGGCTACCACATTCTCCTGACCTTTCTTATGCATGATCAGGTACGGAAATGTCTCCATGAACTCGACCCACCTAGCATGCCTGCGGTTGAGGGTCGTCTGGCTCTTCAGATAGGCCAGAGCAACATAGTCTGAGTGTATCACAAACTCACTCGGCCAGAGATAATGCTGCCAGGTCTTCAACACCCGAATCAGCGCGTACAGCTCCTTGTCGTATGTCGGGTAGTTCAGTTGAGCACCGGAAAGCTTCTCCGAGAAGTAGGCTATGGGGCGCTTCTCCTGCAACAAGACTCCTCCGATGCCGAAGTTGGAAGCGTCACACTCTACCTCGAACCGACGAGTGAAGTCAGGCAACTGCAGTAAAGGGGCGTGGCACAGGGCTTCCTTCAGGGTGGTAAATGTTGCATCATGTCGCGGAAGCCAAGTGATCGACGCCGCCTTCTTGGTCAGCTCGTGCAGAGGAGAGGCAATAGTGCTGAAGTCGCGGACGAACCTCCTGTAAAAGCCGGCCAGCCCTAAGAACGAGCGAACCTGAGTGGGTGTCGTCGGTGTAGGACACTCCTTGATGGCACAGATCTTCTCCTCATCCACTCATAGCCCATCCCTGCCAACAATAAAACCAAGGAAGTTGGCAGATTCAGAACAAAATATGCATTTACCGCGGTTGACGTACAAGCTCTCACATCTCAAGCACTCTAAGACCTGTCGAAGATGATCAATATGGTCACTTAAACTACGAGAGAACACAAGTATATCATCAAAGTAAACGACGACAAACTTCCCCAAAAAAGACCGTAAGACATGGTTCATGAGTCTCATGAACGTCGATGGAGCATCGGTCAATCCAAATGGCATGACTAGCCACTCGTATAGACCATACTTGGTCTTGAAAGTTGTCTTCCATTCATCGCCCTCCTTCATACGAATCTGATGATAGCCACTCCTAAAGTCAATCTTGGAGAACAAAGTGGCACCATGCAGCTTGTCCAATATATCATCAAGGCGCGGAATGGGATGTATGTACTTGATGGTGATCTGGTTGATGGTGCGACAGTCCACACACATCCTCCAAGTCCCATCCTTCTTCGGCACCAGAATCACAGAAACGGCATAGGGACTCAAGCTTTCCCGCACAATACCCTTGTCCAAAAGATCTTGGACTTGTCGCTGTAACTCCTTAGTTTCCTCAGGAGAAGCTCTATAGGCAGCACGGTTTGGCAGAGAAGCATCGGGAATGAAGTCTATCTGGTGCTCAATACCACGCACTGGTGGCAGACCTGGCGGCAGCTCGTCAGGCATAATATCCTGGAAGTCCTGCAAAACAGACAAAATAGCAGGCGGGAGTGCAGGCTCTACAGTAGTAGTGGCACAAAGGCTAGGAATAACAAGGAAACAAGGAGACTTGCCTTGAAGTGCGGTAGTGATGTCCCTGTGACGAGCCAGTAGAACCCTGTTTTCACAGGTTCCACGCAGGACAGAAATAGGTGGATCAGTAGCCCCTATAGCAGACGATCCACCCATACCTGTAGATGGTAATGTAAAAGTAATACCAGGTGGAGAACGCTTACCTGTCTGCTCAGTAGATCTCGCATGAAGCGTCAAAGGTGCAAACGCAGAGCTGGCCGTCTGTTTTGGTGCAGTAGAAGGCTTCTTTCCTGCGGCCTCTATTGCCTTCTGGCGCTCCGCCTGATCCTGTAAAATTTCCTGCGGGCTCATGGGTAAGAGAGTCACGCGCCTCCCGTGGTAATTGAACATGTAAGTGTTCAAATACCCATCGTGAAGCACGCGACGATCATATAGCCAGGGACGTCCCAAAAGCAAATGGGTGGCGTCCATGGCGGTAACATCGCAAAGCACAGTGTCGCTATATGGACCAATAGAAAAAGAAATAAGATACTGTTGCGAAACTTTGTTACCTGAACCATCAGAAATCCACTGAAGGCCGTAGGGAGTGGGGTGTGGTGTAGTCGGAAGGTTGAAATGGCGCACAACCTTCTCATTGATAACGTTGCAGCAAGAACCCCCATCAATGATCACACTCAGCGACGCATCCTGAAGTCTGCATCTAGCATGAAACAAGTTCTCCCTCTGCTCAGTCAGGTCACCCTCCTTGACGCTCAGCACGCGTCTAGTAACCAAGGCAAAGTGGTATGTTTAGTCATCATGATGATCGGAAGTACCGACCACATAGCCATCATCATCGGCTATATAGACGCCTACAGGTTCAGCCTCGACGTCGTCATAGCTTTCATAGCCTGTAGATTGGGAGGAGAAGAGGACCTTCTTTGCATTAGGGCAATCTGTTAGGAAATGGAACTCTGGAACCTTAGTTCCCCTGAGAGTTCCTTTCCTCAGTTTCTCTACTTTTGAAGATGACAAATATTTTGATACTAATGTCTTATCTCAAAGATGTGTGTTAAGGAACCACAGGACAATTACCGAAAGCATGAAAGCCAAACAGGACAAGAGAACCAAGCAGCAATCCAAAGGAAGGAACCCAGGTGTGCCCAGAAATGCAACATGTGATGTTGCGCTTCCCGAGAAATCTGGGAACACCAACCTCGGACAAGAGAAAGGTGAAAGCAACTTATGTGAAGCTTTCAAAGGCTGTCACCGTTCAGAGCAAAACAACAAGATGCCTAGAACACATAACCTCGGACAGAGAAAGGTGACAACGACATGTCATGGAACCTGTCGCTATCCAGAAGACAGTTCCAAAGTACCCAGGTTGTCGAACCTCTGAAGAAGGAAGCTAGAGAACAACTTGGCTGAAGCAGTTGACCAACAAAGAAGGATTCTGAGCTACCTAGGTTGTTGGTACATTTCAAAGACAGCGTGGATCACGGATCACCACACATCCTAGGGCAAGCTTGATCTGTGGGAACCAAGAGAAGATCAAACCGCAAAGAATCCACTATATAAGGAAGACTAACTCAGAAGTTATCTTTAAGCACAAAAACACGAATCACACTCAATAGCAAACATCAAAGTGTGAACCTTCAAACAAGATCATCAAAGCAAACCGATATCAAGAGGAACCAGTCAAGGAATCGAAGAGTTGAGTGCTAAGTTCATATGATTGTAAGTGAGATAGTTCCTAGGTGCTAAGGTCTGTTTCTTGGATTGATTATTGATTGTGTTAAGTTATCTAGGATTGCCTAACTGTGTGTAAGGTAAAGAAAATGTGTGTTTGTTCCTAGGATAAGCTGTAACCAAAAGAGATAAGAAATCAAGAAGTAGACCTTGAAATCCTTTCAAAAGAAAGGTAGTGGTTTTTATCTTGGATTGCTAGTTGGCAATCAAAGGTTTCCACTATAAGAAACTTGTTCATTTGTGCTTGATTGTTTAAATTCCGCTGCGAAGGGAACTGAGAAATGCTATTCTTAGTTCCTTAGTTATTTGTCTAACAATCTCGATCCTACAATTGGTATCAGAGCAGGAAAAGCTCTAGATCTTTGTTAAGTTTGCAGATCATGTCTCAACCAAGCAAGTTTGAGCTCAGAATCTCCACCAACAAACCACATCTCCGAAAGAAGGGAGAAGAAACATGGTGGGAAAAGTGCATGGAAAGCCACATCAAGACCAACGACTACCAATGCTGGAGGATAATCGAAAATGGAGATGGATATGTCGATCTCACAATGAAGGAAGAAGACTGGAAACCTGAGCACTATGTCACCATAGAAAAGAATGCCAAAGCCAGGCAGTTCATCCTCAATGGATTGGACAGAGACGACATGGACAAGGTCATAGGCATCCAGACAGCAAAGGAGATGTGGAAGGCACTCAAGGAAATGCATGAAGGAAGTGATGAACTAAAGCAAAGCAGAAAGTTTGCTTTGGAAGGAGAATACCACACCTTCAAAATGATGGAAACTGAGACCATCTCAGAGTACTACTCCCACTTCAACAGACTGATTGGAAAGCTAACAGCGGCGGGAGTCAATCTTGATGAGATCTCCAAGTCCCTGGTGGTCATCAATGGACTCAACTCCAAGTTCACTCTTCTCAAAGGAATCATGAAGAACACTACATGCATCCAATCTCTTCCCTTGACTCAAGTCATAGGGAAACTGGAGGTTGAAGAAGGAGAGCACACCAAAGCCAATACCGACAAGAAACTGGAGAAAGAAATTGCTCTCATGATCTCCAAAGCCTTCTCAAGGCTTGAGATGGAGCAAGAGAACTCAGACCTAGAAGAAGAGGAGGACGAACTGACAGCCCTCTTCACGAAAGGGCAGTTCCTCCCACAATGGACCAAGAAGTTCTTTGTGAAGGGAAGGTTCCAAAAGGGCATTTCCTCCCACAATGGACCAAGAAGAGATCCCAAGGAAGTCTCCTGTTACGAGTGCAAAGAAAAGGGGCACTACGCTAAGAACTGTCCCAACAAGGAAGACTCCAAAGAAGATGAAAGACCTTAGAGAAAGAAGGCTCTCGTGGCCTCATGGGGAGAAGACTCAGATGAGAAACTGGATCTGAGCGGTTTCTCTAGAGGAAGATGTCTCATGGCAAAAGGAGACTCAAGCGACTCAGAAGACCTTGAGAAAGAAGAGAGGCAACCTCGACTATGGTACATTGACAGTGGTTGCTCATGCCATATGACCGGAAGAAGAAATCAAATGACCTCTCTTCGACCCATCCAAGGAGGAAACATCTCCTTTGGAGACAAAAGCAAAGGGAAAATTTGTGGAATAGGAACTGTAAATCTCAATGACCACACTAAGGTAAATAAAGTTCACCTTGTTGATAACCTTGGTTTTGATCTAATTAGTGTGTCATAGCTGTGCGATCAAGGAGACAATGAAGTTAGATTCAAGTCAAGTGAATGCACTGTCCTAGACTCCTCGGGACAAATCATCTTAAAAGGCAAAAGATTCAACAATGTGTATGTTGTTGACCCATCATTTGTTCCCAAGGAGAAACTCTGCCTCTCAACAGTAAATGATCAAACGGAGCTGTGGCATCAACGTCTTGGTCACGCCAGCACCAAACTGATCCACAAGCTACACTCAAAGAAACTAGTTCGAGGCCTTCCAAAGATAAGTGGCACATCTTCGGAACCATGCTCAAACTGCATAAAGGGGAAACAAGCAAGGAGTTCCTTCAAATCCAAGAATATGGTAAGCTCCTCTAGGCCCCTTGAACTCATCCACATGGACCTTTGTGGACCTATGAGAATTCAAAGCCTAGGAGGAAACAGGTATATCTTTGTCCTTGTCGATGATTTCTCTCGCTTCACCTGGACTATCTTCATAAAATCTAAGAGTGAAGTCATTAATCGCTTTAAAGATTTGGTTCCCTTATTAGAAAAATCTCTCGATTGTTCCATCAATTCTATTCGGTCTAACCATGGTACCGAATTCGAAAATGGAGAATTTCTAACCTTTTGCAGTGAGCATGACATTGATCACAACTTCTCTGCACCATACACTCCTCAACAAAATGGAGTAGTAGAAAGGAAGAATAGAACCCTAGAAGACATGGCTCGAACTATGCTCATCTCAAGTGGACTCTCCCAATCATTCTGGGCTGAGGCAATCAACACAGCTTGCTACATCATCAATCGAGCCATGCTTCGCCCAATCACAGAGAAAACACCCTATGAACTCCTAAGAGGAATAGTTCCCAACATCTCACATCTGAGGGTGTTTGGATGCCAGTGCTTTGTGCACAACAATGGGAAGGACAATCTTGGCAAGTTCGATCCAAGGAGTGATGAAGGGATCTTTATTGGATATGCCTCCGGAAGCAAGGTATACAAAGTCTTCAATAAAAGGACCAAAAAGGTAGAAGAAAGTGTTCATGTTATTTTTGATGAGAAATCACTTGGTAGAATTGTGCAGAACACTACCACTCCCTTTGAAGACCCATTTCCCAAGTCATCTCAAGAAGATCCAGATGAAGATATCACTCCACCCAGTTCCTACCATGCTGCACAGAATCCCCCACTAGTTTCTCCACCAGTTCCCATGGATAATCAACAACAATCCATTTATGGGAACCATGAACATGAAGACAACATCTGTGGAGACATCAACGATTCATCCTCTCACATGATCTTCAATGGAGAAGGTGTTCCCAACCAGGAAGCTGAAGCTGAATGCTCAACCCAAAATGTCTCCATATCAAATGTTCTAGCTCCCAACAGAGAAAGAAGAACCATCAAGCCTCCAGTCAGGTTCGAACATCTAACCTTCTTTGCCTTCAATGCCTTCTTATCTGTTATGGAACCAAAGAACATAGGTGAAGCACTGAAGGATGTAGACTGGATCCAAGCCATGCAAGAAGAACTTCATCAGTTTGAAAGGAACAAAGTATGGCATCTAGTTCCCCGCCCCAAGGATAAGCACATCATAGGAACTAGATGGGTTTTCAGAAACAAACTAGATGATACATGAGGCTGTGATAAGGAACAAAGCAATACTCGTTGCTCAAGGATACAATCAACAAGAATGCATCGACTATGATGAAACCTATGCTCCAGTGGCAAGGATTGAAGCAATAAGATTGTTGATTGCTTTCGCATCACACAAAGGGTTCAAACTGTTCCAAATGGATGTAAAGACTGCCTTCCTCAATGGAATCCTTCAAGAGAAAGTCTATGTCAAGCAACCACCTGGCTTTGAAGACGATGATCATCCCGACCATGTCTACTTTCTAGATAAAGCATTGTATGGCCTCAAGCAAGCTCCCAGAGCTTGGTATGATCGTCTTGCCCAGTTCCTACTCTCAAATGGCTACAGGCGCGGAGTCATTGATAAGACTCTCTTCATCCTAGAAGAAGAATGTAACATCTTAGTGGTTCAAATTTATATCGATGATATCATTTTTGGTTCCACTAACCTGTCCCTTGTAGACAAGTTCAAAGACTTGATGAGCAGTGAATTTGAAATGAGCCTAATTGCGGAAGTCACTTTCTTCCTCGGATTGCAAATCACTCAAAAGAAAGATGGTATACAAATTCACCAACAGAAGAATGTCAGGGAACTACTGAAGAAGTTCAAAATGGATTCATGCAAGCCTCTCTCCACTCCCATCTCCACCATTGCTCATTTGGATAAGGACCATTCGAGTCCTCTAGTGGAAGAGAAACTCTATAGAGGTATGATAGGCTCACTCATGTATCTAACCGCTAGTCGCCCATACATTGTTTTTGTTGTTGGCTTGTGTGCTAGGTTCCAATCTTGTCCAAGAGAAACCCACTTGGCTGCTGTAAAAAGGATACTCCGATATCTCAAGGGAACTGATTCACTCTGCATATGGTACCCCAAAGAATGTCCCTTTGTGCTGATGGGTTTCACTGATGCGGATTATGCTGGATACTTGGTGGATGAAGAGCACATCTGGAATGGCACAGTTCCTATGCCCTTGCCTCGTGTCATGGGGCTCAAAGAAACAAGTCTCAGTCTCTCTCTCCACCACAGAATCCGAGTACATCGTTGCTGCCTCCTGCTGTTCCCAACTCCTCTGGCTAAAGCAACAACTCGCGGATTTCGGTATATCTTATGGTCCTCTCACTATTCTTTGTGATAACACCAATGCTATAAACATTTCTAAGAATCCTGTGCATCATACTAGGACCAAGCATATAGACATAAGACATCATTTTCTTAGAGATCATGTTGAAAAAGGGAACATCATTATGAAATTTTGTAGAACTGAAGATCAGGTTGCAGACATATTCACCAAAGCTTTGAATAGAGTTCCCTTTGAGAACCTTAGATTAGAACTGAGAATGATTCCTATAACCTAGCAGTGACCTTAGCTTAAAGGCTTTTCTCCAGTTCCCTTGATTAACTAGTATAAGATCCTTTACTTGTTAAGTCTTGGTATCTTTGTGTTATATCTTTTGCTACAAACCCTATTTTCCATAATGGTTTCTTAAAAATGCTTTGATAAAAATTTCTTAGTTCGTGTCCTTTGGTCCTCATTATTCTTTCAACTCTTTCATTGTTCAAGTTTCTTTGTTGGCCCAAAAGTCACAATTTGATCATATTCTAACCCAACAATACAAGCCGAAATGATGATTGTGTACTATGACCCTCTTTGCCTCATTGCTCAATTTAATTCCCTAGAATCCATCTCTTAACCCTCTTTGGGAATTATTGTGCAATGCGATAAATGGCCTCCTTGATTCCTTGTATGGGAACGTACTTTTCGGTTCCATGTTTTTAAACCCACATCAAAGTTCCCATATATCCCTCTAGCACACTGAATATATCGCCAGAAAGGAACCATGATGAAATTGTCTCCAAACGGCTAGTTAGACGCTTGATCCTCCCAAGACGACATTTATGGCAAATTTGCAGAACTCAGACACGTCTCGTCAGTGGCAGTGCTTCCCTCTCTGAATGAGTAACTTTTGAATTTCTTTTAACCGTTCGGAAAATCTGCAAGCCTCTTCAATGCTCCAGATCTTCCATGATCTCCTCAACGGCCAGATCTTTCCCAACGGTCCCTTCAGCTCTCAACCAGTTTTAAAAGGAGTCCTGTTGATCCGAGCAATCCCCACTCTTGCCTTCTCCATCTCTACTAATTCCCTATCTCTCTCTACCTCAAACACACAAAACCTAGCTCCTCAAAAATGGCTGACAATAACCCTAACCCTAACTTGATCCAAGACGAAGAAGAAGCTGCCTGATAACAGGTTTTTGTCGTTCTAAAAACTGCTATGCAAAATATCCAAACAAACCCTAAAACGTAGTCCTAGGTAAGTAAGGGTCGAATCCGCAGGGAAACAAAGTCTATCGCAGTATGCAATATGTATGTCAATTTAAAGTAACCAAATGGGGGTTTTGTGAGTTTTAATTAATCTACGCATGCAAAAGTAAACAACTAGATGTGATGGATTCAGTAATGGGGAAAAACACTTAGTCAAACAACATCCACTATTCGTATGACAAGTTGATCATAGATACTCATTCAAAATCTCATGCAATGGTGATTCCAATTCCTTTTCAGATATAACTAATAGCACAACCAGATACTATTAGAACTAACTAATTAAACAACCCTGAAACTATCAAGATTCAGTTTAACAGCAGCGTTACGGATATGAATATAGTTGGATACAATTCTAGCATAAAACAACCAGATATTATCCTAGAATGTAAATCAGTTCTCTTCTGCATAAGACTAGCACAACCAGATACTAGTACGATACAGTTGCTACTCTGAAATAGATATGCTCAACCAGTAACAATCTAGATCTAGCAATAGATAAATAACGACAAACCCTAGTTGCGTCCAAATAGAGATTATCAATATCAATCATAAACAACTTAAGCAAGAGAAAGATAAAAACCATGCAATAGATTAAGAACAAGAATCTCACAACTTTATCAAATCGAAAGCTTCAGCGTCTGACTAAGCCAGGGAGGCTTAGTTCTTCATAACGTAGAAAAGAGAATTAGGGTTCAAGAGAAAGAAAAAATATTTTGATAAAGTTTCTCTACTTTTGAAGATGACAAATATTTTGATACTAATGTCTTATCTCAAAGATGTGTGTTAAGGAATCACAAGACAATTACCGAAAGCATGAAAGCCAAACAGGACAAGAGAACCAAGTAGCAAGCCAAAGGAAGGAACCCAGGTGTGCCCAGAAATGCAACATGTGATGTTGCGCTTCCCGAGAAATCTGGGAACACCAACCTCAGACAAGAGAAAGGTGAAAGCAACTTGTGCGAAGCTTCCAAAGGCCGTCACCGTTCAGAGCAAAACAACAAGATGCCTAGAACACATAACCTCGGACAGAGAAAGGTGACAGCGACATGTCATGGAACCTGTCGCTATCCAGAAGACAGTTCCAAAGTACCCAGGTTGTCGAACCTCTGAAGAAGGAAGCTGGAGAACAACTTGGTTGAAGCAGTTGACCAACAAAGAAGGATTCTGAGCTACCTAGGTTGTTGGTACATGTCAAAGACAGCGTGGATCACGGATCACCACACATCCTAGGGCAAGCTTGATCTGTGGGAACCAAGAGAAGATCAAACCGCAAAGAATCCACTATATAAGGAAGACTAACTCAGAAGTTATCTTTAAGCACAAAAACACGAATCACACTCAATAGCAAACTTCAAAGTGTGAACCTTCAAACAAGATCATCAAAGCAAACCGAGATCAAGAGGAACCAGTCAAGGAATCGAAGAGCTGAGTGCTAAGTTCATGTGACTGTAAGTGAGATAGTGCCTAGGTGCTAAGGTCTGTTTCTTGGATTCATTATTGATTGTGTTAAGTTATCTAGGATTGCCTAACTGTGTGTAAGGTAAAAAACTGTGTGTTTGTTCCTAGGATAAGCTGTAACCAAAAGAGATAAGAAATCAAGAAGTAGACCTTGAAATCCTTTCAAAAGAAAGGTAGTGGTTTTTATCCTGGATTGCTAGTTGGCAATCAAAGGTTTCCACTATAAGAAACTTGTTCATTTGTGCTTGATTGTTTAAATTCCGCTGCGAAGGGAACTGAGAATTGCTATTCTTAGTTCCTTAGTTATTTGTCTAACAATCTCGATCCTACACAATCCCTCTTGTAATGCCCTCTGCCCCCACACTTGTAGCACTCCAGATCTCGAGCTCGGTCAGAACGAGCGGTCTCTGAAGTTGGCGGCTGCGAGCAGGAGAAGGCGGGGTTGATCGCTGCGTCGTTGTGGCAGACGATGTACCTGTGCTGCTACGGTCTTGTCTAGGCACACTAGATGTAGAAATAGAATTAGTGCCATAACCCGGATTGAAAGGTCTAGAACCATACCTGGACGAAGTCGCTGACTGCCATGGTTGTTGCTTGTGACGCAAGTGCTGAAGATATAACTTTTGGGCAGTGTGAACGACATTGTTGAGGTCCCGTATCGGCAGTACGTCGACCTGATCACTAAAGGGTTGGTTAAGCCCAGTAATGAACCGCGTCCTCAAGGTTCTATCTCCGACCGCATCTGCTCCTTGTAGGTCGAAGGCACATACTTTCTAGTCATAATATGCACAAGCTGATACCATTCAGTAATGGGTGGCCAACCCATCCGGTAATGTTGCTGCTCAAGACGATTCTATCAGGTCTGAGCAGCTCCCTCAAAATGTAAGGTAACGAGCTTGACCTTCTCATGCTCTTGGACGGTTAAGTGTCGTAGTACATGCTCCGTGTTCTACAACCACTCAAGGAAAATAGCAGGGTCATATAAACCAAAGAAGGGTTTGATCTTTACCTTAATGTCTCTGCGGTGCACAAGTGGTTGGGCCTGACGGTCATGAAATGGTGTTGCAGGGTTCTCATGGTGCTCGAAGTGACGAGCTGCATGCTGGGGAGGAGCTGCATACTGACCGTATTGTGGTCCGGCATACGGCGGCAGGTCGCGAGCAGGCCGTTGCTGACGCTAATGACCAGCGGCGGGGCACTGGTGCTGGCGAGCAGGCTGTCGGTTGCCGTACTGGACAGTGTTCCAATATGCTGCCTGATTCTGAGGCAGGCGAGGAGGTGGAACATAGCTGGTAGGGTGTTGTTGTAACTCAGGGGGATCCTATACTGGTGGGTGAAAACCATGAGCATACCCAAATTGACCCTCATCCTCCTCTTGGTCGTACTCATCAAACTGATCCTCCTCATCAGAATAGATAGGAGTGCGGACACTCTGATGATCTTGAAAAGCATCAACATCAAACAGCATAGCAGTAGATTGTCGGTGACGATGCTGACGCGGAGGCTGCTGAAAATGCGAACCTGACGGCTGGCGGGGTGGTCGACCTGTAGGAGGCTGGAATGTCTGACAGCGGGCTTGCGTATGTCGACCACTGGAATGAACCTGATCGTCCTCATGTTCCTCTTGGGAACTTTCATCATCTGCCTCTGCGGCTTCAAGGTCCTCCTCCCGGATCACGACCTGTGTAGACCGTTGTTGTCGATGACGCTATGGGACGACAGTGCTTTCTTTCTGCGACTCCATGTGTTTCAGCTGGCCTGGAGTCGATGTGGAGGGAAGCATCACAGCTTTACCCTTCGCCTTTTTCCAGGGCTAGGGCGCTCAACTCATCTGCCTGTAACTGACCCTGATCAGAAGCTACTGTAGCGATCGATGATGGTAGCTGTCGAGATAAGAGCTCTGCATTCTGACGCAAGAGCTCGGCCATCTGCGCATCCCTTACTTTGTTGGCAGCAAGCATCTCTCGTAACATCTTATGTTCAGCAGTCTCTGAGCCTGTATCGCGTGGTGCATCACCTTCTGACATGGTACCTGACAGCAAGATGCAGCCAACCACAGGATCAAAGCGAACAACAACCGCAAAAGAGAAACAATAAACAGGTAAGCAGAACCGAACTCAACAAGCAATCACTCAGGAAACTAATCTGGCTGGTCGTGTGGGCGGTTACGAGCTGGCTAAAGCAAGTCACACAACAATCAACAAAATCAAGGCAATGCTCAGCAAAGAAAATGTCAAAAGTAGATATGCAAGGATATAAGCATAGAAGCAAGCACAACACAGTCAACCAAGATATGCAGCCCAGACAGTGAAAGAGATAGAAGATGGTAAATGAATCACTTGCGAAGAGACGCACTTGCCTTATTTTGGCTTGTGTGGCCTCGATTTTTATTTTTTTTGAATTAAAGGTGTCGGATTCAAGACCGGGATCTCCCTTCTTACACTGCAAAGAAACGCACTTGCCTTATTTTGGCTTGTGTGGTCTCGATTTTTTTTTGTAATCTACGAACAGCTACAGTTGTTGTAACACATAAATGAACAAACACAATAATCTGTGCAACACAGAAATGAATAGCAGAACAGCCAGCAATCTGCGCAACACAGAACCGAACAGCAGAACAGCCAGCAATCAACATCGCAATAACGCAGCAGGGGCAAACTTCAGCAAATGTACGGACAGCACAACCAGAAATTTGTGCACAGAAAATTCAGCAATGCAGTGATTCAAGTGGGAAAAGAAGGAGAGTAAGAAGATGTAGATTGTTGGCGCAAACAAGGCAAACACAGTTGCAAGCAAACTATCTAAGCCTATATGCAAGCGGATCTACAATAAACACAATCAACAACCAAGCAAAAACACAAGAGTTTATTGAAAATCTGTGTGAATGGTTCGGTTTTGGGTAGGAAAAAAAAAATTGGATTTTGATGATGGTCGAATTTCTCAGCCACCAAACCTAGGGTTTTGTTGCGTTTTTCAGATTCAGATTGCAAGGGATTTTTTTTTTTGGGTTCCTAGAGCACGATCTAGGTTTTTTTTTTTGATGCAATAATTGATTTACGGAAGCGAAGGAGTGATTGAAAGAAGAGTTGGAACGACTTACGCGATTCGTAGGCTCTGATGCCAGTTGATGTAACCTTGCCCGACGGAAAGACTACAAGATGTTGTCAAGGATCCGATGAACGCATAGTAGGGCGAAGCAACTCTTCGGAAGTGAAATAGAGGAGGCGGCGGGCTGTAGGGAGTCGGAAACACCGGCGGCTATAGGGTGGAGGTGCGGCGGTGATAGAGGGAGGCACGGCGGAAAGGAGGTGTGAGGGGCGGCAGCCGTGAAGGTGGTGTGAGGGGGCGGCAAGAACTAGGGTTAGTTCTTGTTGCAAGGTTGTGGATAGTAACTTGATAATTAGGTAACCGAATCGATGCGCCGGGATAGTTTGACTAGAAACGCAAAGATTGTTGATGTCAGGGCCCGGAGTTTCAAGAGATTACTCGAATGTAAACAAAAGCTCTATTTCGACGTAATAGAAAAGAAGACAAGAGTTTCTATTTATACTAGAGAGTTGACCTAATGGGCCAGACTCTCTAGTTACTAAATCTGGCGGCCCATTTAACATAAATGGAAACCATCCAGAACTAGCAGCTACTAAAAATAGAAATATTGTAAACAGAAAGTACTAAAGAAGTAATGTCTAGAAATAATAAGAACTAGAAATAGAAAGTCTCCTAAATCTAGCTCGGAATGGATGTAGTTGTAGAGGAGTCAGTCACGGCTAAGCTGACGAGATACAGAAGCTCAGACGATGTAGTGATCTGGTCGTGGCTGGCTACAAGTCTGGTCACCAAAGATTGTGTCGCTGGTTGGACACTCTTCGCTCTGACGCGGGTGATAGGACATGTAGGCGGAAGTCTCATGGCGTCTTCCTCCTCTATAGCTGACATGGAGGGCTGGGTCACATCAATGAACCTATTAGTTAGATTGTATGAACCTCTCTATTGAAACTGATGAACCTAGTTTGCAAACATGATGAACCTAGTTTGAAATGTGATGAACTAGCTATAAAAATATTCCAGTCTCTTTGTTGAGGTTCCAAATGCACCTTCTAGTTGTAACCGATGGCTTTGTTTACATTTCTTCCATATAGGTACAATCTGATTTTTATACCATTCACCGGCCTAGACCATCACAAGTCGAGTGTCACTTTTGCGGCTGGTTTAATTTTCAAGGAAGATGTTGGATCATATGTTTGGTTGTTGGAGAAATTCAAGGCAACTATGGTGCACGAGCCAAAGGTTATAGTGACAGACCAAGACCAGTCCATGAAGTCCGCTATTGAACAAGTTTTCCCCTGGTCGTGCCACAGGCTTTGTATGTGGCACATCATGAAAAAAGTCCCCGCAAAGACCAAGTATGACACTGCCACTGGTTCAGAACTTAGGGCTAAATTGGACAACATTGTCTGGACCCATGATGATACGCCATCAGACGTGATGTTGACGGAGGTCGAGGAGGATGACATGATGAGAGTCAGATCTGAAGGCCCGATCACCAGATCTCGAGGCAGAGCCATTGCCCAGGCTACACAGTCCATCACAACCAAGGCCAGGGCGCGGGACGGACGTGCCTCACTATACACGACACGAGCCATCACTTGTACGACAATTGGCCATGCTGCGGCCATCGACGAGGCTCGGTGACTTTTCACATGCACTCTCTCAGGCATTTGACTTTTCATGGCATTGTGATGGTCATATGCCAATTTCGAGACATTCCGAGATACTTTATATTTTTAGTACTTTCCGTTTTTAGTAGTTTCCATTCTTAGAAAGTTTCTAAGGATGGAAAGTTTCCATTTCTAGCACTTACTACTTTTGGATGTTACTATATTTAGGAAGTTTCCACTTCGGGACGTTGGGCCTCTCTTGTGCCTAAGAAAGGCCCATGATTGTATTTGCATTATAGGGTCACTTTGACCTAATGTTTTTTTGGGGACGTTGGAATAGAATTGTGGATGCCGTTAGAGCATTGCTCCCGCGCCCAAGTTCTCTTCTCCTCCGCCACCTTACACAGCCTACACCGGCCCTCTCTCCCACCACGATCGATCATCGTCGGCAACTCTCGGCCACAACCTCGCACCCTCGCAAGTACCTCGGCATCACCTTGGCCGAGGACCCTCCAAAGCATTGACTACTCAAGCCGTCGTCAACCTTGTCCTAGATCCACCCGGAGATGCGTTTCAGGAGACCGAAACGTATCACATGACCTTTCATCTACAGAGTTTGAGTCACAGTGGACTGCGTTGCTTGATGAATTCCCACTGGTGAAGCGGAGGTGGTTTGATGACATGTTTGCAATCCGACATTTTTGGATCCCAGCCTACTTCAGGGATGTCATGTTTGGTGGTTTGCTTAGGACTACTTCTGTTTCCGAATCTGTAAACAGTTACTTTGGTCACTTCACGAACATATATTATCGCCTAGTTGAGTTGGTGATGCACTTTTACATTGCCTTGGACACGCAGAGACACAAGCAGGCGAAGCTGAACTTTGATTCTTCGACTATGCGTCTAGATCTTAAGACACATTTAAGCTTGGAGAAGCATGCGTCTGAGGTGTACACGCTCTCAATGTTCAAACTTGTTCAGGATCAGATTATGGAATGTTGTTTATCATGCTTTATGGTGAGCATGTCTGAGGTCAATGGTATAAAATTCTATGGTGTCAAGGATTGCTTATCCAAGACGTTAACAGTCGAGCACTCAGCCACAGGTGGGGATTTTTTATGCAGCTGTCATATGTTTCAAAGGATTGGTATCCCTTGTTGTCACCTCATGTTTGTGTTCAGGAATCTCGAGTTTGATAGGATTCTGGAAAGGTATGTCCTTGCCCGTTGGACCAAGGATGCCACTATTACACTGGTGTTCACTATCGACGACACCATTGTCACTCAGTGTGCGGCCCTTGAAGAGCGTGAGGCGGTCATGAATGAGTTGATTTCTGACTTTTATAGTTGTGTCGGGCTATTGGATGACAAGTCGGACCTCATGAAACAGTTTTCCCTTCTGCTTAAGGAGAAAAAGGCGGCTTTGTTGTCTGCGAGTGGTGCTTCGTCTAGTTCTGGTCCGTCGAACCTTGAACAACTGCAGTCTTATGCTGGAGTTGAAGTCCCTTCAGTTATTCATGTCCTGCCACCAGAGCAAGCTAAGAACAAAGGAAGCGGCTCGCGTATCCGGAGTGGAAGAGAAATTTCTATTGCTTCCAGCCGTGCAAGCCAAAGGCGTTGTGGCAGATGCAACAAGTATGCCACTCACAATAGTCGCACTTGCACTGAAGTGCTTGATTCTTAGTACTCTTTAGTATTTTTCCATTTCATCTTTATTTTCTTTTGGATTAGTTATTTTTATTACGTTTGCAGATTTTTTTAAATTTTGCTCTGCTAAACATCATTAAGAGTTCAAATTGCACATGCTAATTCTAGTTCATAAATCATTTCCTTCTTTTTTTTCTTCAGGAATCTACTGTATACATCTAATGAACCTCTTATGAAACTAGTTCATTATGGTCTTTCATTGGTGCACCTATTGTTTGAGTTCTAATCGATGAATCTGTTAGTTTCATTGTATGAACCTATCCGTTGAAACCGATGAACCTAGTTTGCAAACCTGATAAACCTCCTAACAACATATTCCAATCTCTTTGTTATCATTCCAGATGCACCTCGTAGTTGTAATCAATGACTAATTAGGATGAAGAAGATGTAGACTTCAATAAATTGCACATGCAGTCTTTTTTATTTAAAGTGCATAATCGTATTACAACTCTGATGAACCTGTTCCTTATACTCGATGAACCTGTTAGCTATACATGATGAACCTGTTTTTTATAGTCGATGAACCTAGTAACTTAGATGAACATACTTTCTAGCTTCTATGAACCCATATTCACTTTTTCATTTTTAGGGTACTTGAATGACAAAAGTTATTGAACTTTGAACTATCCAATGAGTTTTGTCACAAAAAATTTTTTAAACACAAAACGAGTACCTGCTTGATTTTTGAAGTGTATAACCTATTCTATATCTGATGAGCCTGTTACTTATACTCGATGAACCTGTTAGTTGTACATGATGAACCTAATTGTTATGATTCATGAACCCAATGCTTGGACAGAGTACACCCATGACTAACTGTGCCTACAAGTCAAAATCAATGAACCTGCAAGACAAAATCGATGAACCTGCAAGACAAAATCAATGAACCTGCAAGACAACACCAATGAACCTGTAAGACAAAATCGATGAACCTGCTAATATATTGAAGTCTACATCTTCTTCATCCTAATTAGTCAATCAATCACGTGATTAGTCCTACCTGCTAGTAAACGATATTTTCCTTTGCCTACAGAATACTACCAAATCTGAAATCCTAAATTTTCACAATCCACACAAGCAAACTAGTATCATTCTAACCAAAATACTAACAATCATCCAATGTTCATTCAAATGGTCCTTCAGGGTTTTCTCTAATGGTATGAAGTGCCTTGTCTTTCATTTCATTAGCTTCTGAGGTGATGATGGTATGGACATATTTGATCCTTAGTTCTTCAATGGCCTTCTTCTTGTTTTTGTTGTTCATCTGGTCCTCCCAGTTGTCATTGGGCACCCCCGTGTACTTCTCCATATGTCACATGGCATACACCCCAGAGCTTTGCTCTTGTGCACTGTTAGATTGGCATGGAAGAGGAATCAATTGCGCCTTAGCCTGTGCAGCTTCGAGGTCGTTTGCTCATTTGATCAAGTGATTCTGGCGGAGGTAAATTGCAGTCATCGATACCTGCACACAACAAATGGATATATTTCATCTTATATGTGTGTTCACGTGCATTTTTCACCAAACAAAAAAAATTGTTCAAAACAGCACAGTTTTATACACTGTTATACACTTACAATCTTCTGAATAGCTGGTTGATAGATGCCTATATGACCGTTGTTTGGCGTACTGTCGAGCACATGTATGCATTTACTCTTAATGTTCATGGCAATGACAAAGTAACGGTTATTGTGGACTATGACAGGTACAACAACCTATAATAATGTCTTCATTTAGTGACCTTTGAATTTTACTCCAAAAGAATAATCAACAAAAAAAACAGACAAGCTCAGACTAGTAATAATTTTACCATGTCTACGTCCTTTATTTTTCGTCCATGCACCTCAGCCACAGCGAAGTTCAAGTTCTTCATGAACTCTCCTAAATGATCCTTCAAGTTGTCATTCTGTTTTCAACATTTCATAATTTTTTGTTAGCATAAACCAATTATATATACAAGCTAAAAACTGCACAGAGAAACTATTGAACCTTGATGTATAATTTTATGAACCTTATTCAATAATCCATGAACATGTTTTTTAATAAATGAACCTTTGTTACTCTATTTTTTTAAGTTGATGTAGAACAAATTAAACTTTCAATACTACATGAAAATACCTATACATGAACCTTATAGAAGAACTTCACTTTTTATATGATGAACCTCATTTTGTTAACTTTTGAACCTTATAGTATATATCGATGGACCTTATAGTATATATCCATGAACCTTATTTTGTTAACTATTAAACAGTTTACGTACTATTTGGTAGACATACAAGAATGCTCTGCTCGATTTGTTGCTGCTCTTCACTTCCTCATTATTGTTCAAAATTGTTGTCCAAGCATCAATAGCTTTGTAGTGGATGTCCATGTCCATAGCCAACTCCATTCCGGTTACTTTGAGAGACTTGTGTTTGAATAGAGGCTCACTATTCAATTGTATAGAAATAGAAATTTTATCCATTAGTAAATATTTATCTCTAATATTGACCATAATAATAAAATAAACTATGTCATAACGTATCTAGATCTTACCCTCATATGCTGCAGTGGAGACAGTAGTTGTACACCACTATTGCTTCCTCAGTTCTCTTGGCAAAGATGTCCATAGTTCGTCTTTTGTAGGGGCTTCTGAGCTTTTCTCCAAGTTTCTTGTGCCTTGGCCCATGAACCACATTAGCATGAGGCTACAATTGCTTCCCCTTCCCCTTCCCCTTGTCCTTTTCTCTTGCTTTTTCAGTTTCAGCCACCTCATTGTCCTTCTGTGCATCAGCCACTTCATGTTCTTCATTCATGTCTTTCTCAACATCAAAGTTCTCTAACTCCTCTGAGCTGATAAGCACCTCCTTGTCCTTCTGTGCATCAGGCACTTCATGTTCTTCATCCATGTCTTTGTCAATATCAAAGTTCTCTAACTCCTCTGAACTGATAAGCTTGAAGGATGGAATTGTCAAATCCGATGACTTTCTGGCCTTCTTCGTTGTTTTTGGTGTTGCGGGTGTTGGTTCCTTGTCTTTACTTCCAACCACTGTCTCTTGCTCAGCGCCCTCTGCCCTATGCACTGCTTGCTCTGTGTTCTCAATAATAGAAGCTGACCCTTGTCCCTTTTCTCCCATGCCTCCTTCATTTACAGTGTTTAGTTGCTCACTCTCATTACCTAACCCATCCACCTTCTCTTTCTCAACCTCTGTGGCTTGTTCTCTTACCTCTGCTTTGTCTCCCAACACATCAGTGTACTGATTCATAATGTTGTTGACATCCTCCCAAATTTGTGTGGAATCCACGCCCTGGTTTGCTTTAGAAGTTGAAGCTCCAGCTTGTGAGAATTTCATCTTGTCTTTAGAAGCATCAGCCCTCTCAACTTGTCTCAAGCATTCAATAAGTTGTGGATCGCTCCAGAATGGGTGGTCAGCATCATTCCATATCTTCTCGAACTCACTTTGCTCCTCTTTCTCTCTTTTTTCTTCCCAATCAGCGTTTGCGCTGTCTTAATCATGCTTCTGACCTTGGGCTCCTCGTTGAACTCAATAGGCAAATTTTCTACCATGTCTGTCAGTTTCAACATTTCTGTTGCTACTACAAATTGTTGGTCTGTAAAGTTGTTCAACCACTCCTACATACAAGAAAACAATTTTAAGTGCTAAAGAGATGAAAAAAAAAATAGCATACAATACCATGACACACGAAGGAAATCGAGCTAAACCACTTATATTTTTGCTTCTTGATATAATTAGTAAGAAAAAAAGGTCAAATTTGAAGCTCATGAACCTCTTTGCCCAACTCCATGAACCAGAGATTGATTTTACATTTACCATGAATCAAATTCACATTAAAGTACTACCCTACATTATATCACCGACATCATACATTATTATTCAGTTTAATGAACCTTATACTATTTATTCATGCACATCTTGATCATTTTTCATGTATTACTCATCAGAATTACATGAACAGGAAGTCAATTCACATTGAACCTTCGTCTATACATGGATGAACCTTAATGTGTAAACTCATTAACCTTGATCTTTAAACTGATGAATCCACTATACTATTTTTTGAACTTGAAGTTTCATTTTTTTTGCTTGGTTTTTACATTGAACCCTCACTATGTGTGATGCATGAACTACAATGTATAAAGTTATGTAGCTAATTGTGTAATCGGATGAACCCTCAATACTATTTCTGAATCTTAATGTATATATAAATGAACCTCAAACTGTAAACTAATGAACCTTGATGTTTAAACTGATGAACCCACTATACTATTTTTTGAACTTGAAGCTTGATGTTTACCTGTAGCTTGTTATTCATAAATACGTGTTCTTTCCTCTCCTTTGCTGGTCTTGGTTGTTGCAGTGTTCCTAGTCCAAATCCACCAAACTTCATCTCCCTGCTCTCCCTTTCCTCCAAAATGTCGTCAGTCCATCCTAGGAAGACTGGTGTATTGTTTGGGTTTGTATTTCCAAAGATGATACCCTGTCTAAATACAACAACTGTATAGAAGAATAGAAATATATTACTACACACATGACATGCAACATAATACACAGTAGAAGATGTTTTTTTGTAATTAAATAAGAGTTGTTTACCACAAGGAAGATGATAGGCCCTTTGTAGAACCTCTCTTTCTTCCCCTTCCATTCATTTGTTGTTTGAGGCAAGACACGCATTACAAGCTCACACCAGTTGTAGCCCTTTATATCTTCAACGTCATTGATCATCATGTGCTGAGGAATTGTGCCCTTTTGGTTGCTTTCCACAAGCACCGACATGAACAACACGATGAAAAGCCTTTTGAACCATACTTTCGATGTGCACCCTTTGAGCTTCACTGCGACATGACTTGACCTGATTTGCTTGATATTGTCAAAATACTCTTTCCATTCTTTTATAATGGCGTTGTCAGCGGCCTCTTTGCCTTTCCTTTCTACCTTCCTCTGCCCTATTGGAATCTTTAACACTCTCTGGACTTCCTCCTCTGTCACTTTTATGGTGCTTCCATCCACCATCTTTATCTCACATTTGATCTCATCATAGTTTTCGAGGGTCCAGAATGCCAGACAATGAGGCACCCCTTTAATCTTTAAATGAAGCATGCTTTCAAACCCCATTTCTCTAATCCACACCTTTGCTTGTTCCTTCCTTTCTTCAGGGATACTGTCCAGTGCGTTAACAAACGCTTTCGGCACATTTCTTGTGTTCAACCACTTGTACTCTGATCCGTCCTCATCTGTTTTGATTTTTAGGTGTGCAAGAACTATTTACAGCTTGTTGTTCTTCTTTGTTTTTTTCTCCTTCTCTTTTTTTCTCCTTTGTAATTACTAGCTTCCTCTCTCCTCTTTCCTTGACTACGACCCACTTTTCTTTCTTCCTTTTCTTTTCAGTGTCTCCCTCCTCAACCTCCATTATTCGCTTGCCCTTGTCTTTCTTACCCTTCACCTCTTTGGTCTTTGGTTTTTTCCTCAAACTCTCTTCAAGTTCCTCTTCACTCAAACTTTCTATTTCATCTTCTGCATTTGGCTGAGTTGTAGCCCTGGACCGAGTGTTTGGTCTCCTTGGTTGACTTTCATCATAACTGTCTGATGATGTAGTCTCTTTGTTCTCTTGAGAATCTGTTGTGTCATGCCCTAAACGTTGTTGAGCTGCAACCGTTGACCTAGTGTTTGGTCTTGTGGTTGGTGTTTCTTCAGAACTTTCTGATGCACTACTCTTGGTCTTTTCATGTGAACTCACGCTTTCCTCCTCTTGTAGTTCCTTACCCTTCCCCTTCTCTGCAGAACCCAATATATCTCCAGTTGGTGACCTACTGTTTGGAGTCGCTAGCAGGCTTGTTGGTGTTTCTTGACAACTATCGGATGCAGTGCTCTTGTTCTTTTCTTCTGAACTCAGTTTGTCGATCGTTGTTCCCTTTGTTTCTGTGCTCTTTGACACTGTGATTTGCAGGGTTTCCTCAGTGTCTTTGGATGCTTTACTCATCTCTTTCTCCTCTGAATTCAGTGTTGTTGCAACCGTTGGCGTTGTGTTCACCGGTGTTGTCACATTTTCTTCAATGGCTTGTAATTCCTTCTCTGCGGAACCTAATATCTCTTCAGTTGTTTGTTGACAAACGTGAGGTGCGTTGTCCTTTTGAATTGCTTTAGAAGGTTGATCATCTTCAACTGTTGTTCTTGTGTATTGCTTCTTTGCTGATGGTTCTTCTTCTTGTGAACTTTGAACCTTTGAAGCCTTGGACACTGTCTGTCTCACTCTTTTCTGTCTTACCATTTTTTGTCTAGGCTTTCGTGTTTTCTTTGGAGTCTGGTGTGTTCTCTTTCGAGGCTGGTTTTTCTTTCTCTTTGAAATGAGAGACTTCTTAGCAGAGACTCTCAGTGTTGTTGCAAGTTCCTCACTCTCAATACTTTCGTACTCGATCTCTATGTCCTTGTATGTTGGCCCTTTGTTTTAAGAGTATCGTCGTGATCGACTGGTAGAGCCTGCTAAGAGAAACAACACAATTGTAAGATCAACCTCAGACTATGAAATAAACTCTAAAAAAAGTAAATGAACCTCATACACAGCAAATGAACCTAAGTATCCAAATCTCTAACTTCAAGATCTGTTCAATCCAGGCATGAACTCTGGAAAAAGCAAATGAACCTCCAACTCATAAAATGAACCCCATTAAATGAGTTCCAACTCAGGTAGGAAAAGCATAATGAACCTAAGTTTTTTATAACACATGCATGAACTCTGAAAAAAGCAAATGAACCTCCAACTCATAAAATGAACCTCATCAAATGAGTTCCAACTGAGGTAGGGGAAGCATAATGAACCTATGTTTGAACTCTGGAAAAAGCAAATGAACCTCCAACTCATAAAACGAACCTCATGAAATGAATGTCAACTAAGGTAAACCTAAGTTTTTTATAACACAAGCATGAACTCTGGAAAAAGCAAATGAACCTCCAACTCATAAAATGAACCTCATGAAATGAATGCCAACTCAGGTAAACCTAAGTTTTTTATAACACAGGCATGAACTCTGGAAAAGCAAATGAACCTCCAACTCATAAAATGAACCTCATGAAATGAATGCCAACTCAAGTAAACCTATTTTTTTGATAACAAAGGCATGAACTCTGGAAGAAGCAAATGAACCTCCAACTCATAAAATGAACCTCATGAAATGAATGCAACTCAGGTAAACCTAAGTTTTTTATAACACAAGCATGAACTCTGGAAAAAGCAAATGAACCTCCAACTCATAAAATGAACCTCATGAAATGAATGTCAACTCAGGTAAACCTAATTTTTTGATAACAAAGGCATGAACTCTGGAAGAAGCGAATGAACCTCCAACTCATAAAATAAACCTCATGAAATGAATGCAACTCAGGTAAACCTAAGTTTTTTATAACACATGAACCCTGGAAAAAGAAAATGAACCTCCAACTCATAAAATGAACCTCATGAAATGTCAGATAAAGCATAATGAACCTAAGTTTGCCTTATTATGAACCTGATATCATGATATTCAACAAAAAGTCCTAGATTCTGCACCAGCTCAGTTTGCAAAATGAACCTAAGTTTGCTTTAATATGAACCTAAGTTTGCTTTAATACGAACCTAAGCAGAATGAACCTAAGTTTGCAAAAGAAAACGAACCTCATGAAATGAATTCCTTGTAATATAGCATTGAACAAACCCTAACTTCAGGAAACGAACCTACAACTCAAAAAATTAACACAGAAAACGAACCTACAACTCAGGCAAACGAACCTCCAACACAGAAAATTAACATCAGAAAATCAACATCAGGAAACGAACATACAACTCAGGCAAGGAAAACAAACTCACAATAGCACTGAACAAACCCTAACTTCGAGATATGTGTTTCAAATTGTTCAACAACAGTTAACAAACTCACGAAACCTTCAATTTTGAGTAAATTTAACGTACAATCGAAAAATCTAGGTGTTTTCGTGAAATCGAAACCCTAAATTTGATATCCTTACCTCCAAAGTCGGCGTCGCTATAGTCTGTGTCGCTCCTCATCTCGTAAGATTGTTGTTTACGTTGTCGTGGCTTGTAATATTGTTAGTTCTGAGCTTCGTCTTCGATCAATTTCCTCGTTTATAGTTCTCGTCTTCGATCGATTGCTAGTTCTGAGCTTCGTCTCTTCGAGTTCTGAGTCTGAGCTCGTTTGATTATTTTTTGGGGGGTTTTACAGGTGAGGGGCAAATGCGTCATGACGTTTTAATTTTAGATGGAATTTCAAAATTGCCACCGCGTCCATTATCCACATACTCGCTTGATTTTTTTCTTTTTCCTTGTCCTTTAATCTGGACCGTCTATAGCATTCATCCTACGGTGGATGTTGGTTTTTAGTATTTATCTTAAGTCATAATTTCATCCGAACGACCCTCATCATTATAATTAGATATTCTATTGATTATCATAAAATTTGTGTTTTTAGGATGTTGTATTATATTTGTTGGGAGTCAATGGTGAACCCCACATCTCATTTTTTCGGAAAATAAGCCTAGTATACAAGTAAATGTGTTATTCCTATTGTCGTTTGATTTTGAGTTAGAACCTCATGAGCTTATGTGTTAGGCTTTATACACGTGTTGCACTAGTGTGAGCACAGACTCCCGTGATGTGAGAAAGACAACAGAAAACAAAAAAGAACACGCATATCTTATGTGGTTTACTAACTTGGTGTTAGTTACATCCACGAGCAGAGAAAAATTTTGTATTATTGAGAAGATCATAATTCATATTATAGGTAGGATAAAAGAGATTATATATAACATTCTTATAAACCCTAAACAAACTATGTCCATAAGTACAAGTTCTCTAAGTAAATCACGTAAAATCTACGTGTTCTTTCTTTGTTTTCTGTTGTGTTTCTCAGATCCATTATAACAATATCAATTTGGACATACCTATTCTACTATACTAGGTCGAGAAAATACATGAGAACACATTCTTTTCTTTTCTTTTCTTCTACCCCCACCCAAATTGATAAGAAAGCCATTATGAGTGAAATAAGGACTAGGCATTCTATAATCATATGGATCTTCAAGCAAAAAGTCAAACACGAAATGCAAAGATAGCTTACATCAACATTATTTTATTCAAGACTAAACAAAATTGAATCGTCATGAGGTGCCAAGTACCAAAAAATAGGCAATAGCCCCTCTCATACCAAATAGATCAAACTGCCCTGCAGCATCTTCCAAAACTCCGGCAAGATAAAAAAAGAAAAGAAGGGGAAAACAAGAGTGTGATCTTGACCTTTCTATATTGTGCAAGACAGCAAAAACCGATCTCCTGAGCACTTGTTGGTTGCCAAGTATTTACGAACGGATGGTCTCTTGTTGGTTGCCAACAGATTCTAGGCTACGTTGAGGGTGAACAGTTAGTGTTGGAAGAAACCAACTTGATCACCCTGGTGTTGTAGGATCTGCAGAACCCGCATTTGTGATAAAGCCAGTGGAAACGCGCAGTTCCCTTCTTCTCACAGTCGTTACATAGGATGTCCTGTATTATCTCACTTTCAGAATCTGTTGTGTTGAAGGCCAAAGGGCAAAAAAGGGTGTGAATGAGAAACTAAAGTTGATGTAAAAATCACCTGACACCGGTCCCTGTACTCCTCCGGAAGCACTTCAGAGGCCAATAAGGCGTCGAGCATGCCAAAGTATACCTGATTTTCAAGAGAGAAGATGAAACAAGTCTTTGGCTGGTACGAAGTACTTGAATTCAAGATTGACTTATACTCCGTATGAACATCTAATTAGATTATATATTTTTGCCAAATCATATCTAGACAGTATTCGCACTTGAAAATTTTAGTGCCCTTTTGGTTTGAACTTATGAAAACAGTAATGGAAATTAAACGAATCTAGTCCGATTTGATTTCATTGTTTATTGATGAAAAAATTAGTCTTGACTTGGGGCTTCTTATTTTCCATACAAAAAAGGGCTTGTGGCTCACTACGAGGGTAAGTTTCAAAAATGATGAATTACTCTCTTCCTCTCTTCTCTTGGCACACAAATTTTAGAGCCCCAACAAGCCAAGATGAAAATTTTGATCAATGGACCATGATATTGAATTGGACTAGATTCAATTCCTTTCCATTGTCGTTTCCATAAGTTCAAACCAAACGGGCCTTAATCTCTATGTATATTAAGCTCCTAGCCGTCAATCCCCCTCCCACAGCTGTTAATAGTATCAGGTTTGAATAGTAGATTGAGCTTTCTGGCAAGTAGTCAAACAATTGTTTGAAACTTTAATGTCCATTTCTGCCTCTCCTTCAGAAAATAGGTACTTTTACCAATTAATATGCAAGTTTTCTTTTGTTTTATATTGAAATCGGCTTAAGCATTCAGCAAAATTGAAACTTCTATCTTGACCTGATCTGCACTTCATCTCTATAAATTTGTCAAGGTTCCCTTTGAGCTCAAATCTCATGTAGGAGATTCTCAATACAAGCCCTTAAAGCAACCTGATATGAAGGATGCACATGCTCTTATATACATAATTTGTACAAAGGAGGATTAATTTTCTTACCGCCATATCTCCAAGTGACCTGCTGCAGATTGGACAAATGTAGTTGCTGCAAGTATAAACCTAGCAAAAGGAGCATACTTTAAATGTGCGGAATGTATAAACAGAACATATCAGATACATATAAGAAATGGGGCAACAACAAGCAGATACCTGGAAGCAAGAGGAGTGCATGAAATGTCCACAAGGCAGAGCTCTAACAGATTCATTAGACGTGAATAGAAAATCACAACAGATTGGACAATTTGTTTCCAAGCCTTTCTCCCGACATTTATGGTCAACCAACTTAACACTCAGACAACAGTTACATGTCATGCAATGATAGAAATCAGAACCAAGTCCCTTTCCGAGGCGGCACAAATTGCAGAAAGGACAGTGGTATACCGTTCTGGCAGAAACAATGAAGATAGAACCAGAAGATTCAGCAACACGAATTCAAGATTGAGGGGGGGGAGGGGGGGTACAAGATCAGATATGAATCACAAAGTCTAAATCATGTTCGCAGGATAAAGTAGATGATGTTATTCACCATGATCCACAAGTCTATAACTATAAGCCCCGGCCTAGATTGTTGACCAGTGGCATACTTGCTAAACCAGGATGGCATTACATCAGATATGTCTACAGTAATTGTTTAAATGACACCTCCATAGTAGCACAGCTGGTTTGCTATTATGAAACTATAAGTACATTATTTCTCTTCATCACGTATAATTTATTTATAGAGAATAAAATTCTAAATAATATGCTACATGACAAAATTTCTTTAACCAACTACTTTGTCAGTAAATTAAGTGGCATCTGAAAGGTTAGAGTAAACATACTGACACGGCAGGGAAAAAATCCAGTGACATATTCAACAGATTACATAGTCCATTCCTCTCAACTATTTTCAGCAACAAAAGCAATTTGTTTTAAGTCAGGTATGCTTAATACTGCACCAGAGGTAATTTCACGAAGGAGATGAAGTGACTGGTGTCTAATATTAGCAGAATCCAAGGAGAAGCAATGATTTTGCAGACAACAGAATCGTGCACCATATAATATGATGACTGTTACCTTTCATCATCCAAAAATTTGCAGATACTGCAATAGTATTTGGCCATTACAAATCCATTGCAAGACGGTGTTGTGCAAACTGGCCCAACAAGTTGAATTTTGAGGCAACCCATGCAGAGCATTTCAGATGTCGCCTTCCTACATATGCCATGTAGTCCAGAAAATTACGTAACTACAGGAGTTGGACAAGGTAAAGCACAAAAAGGAAAAAAAAAACAACCTATCCATGGAATGATCACTAACTTTGTCATGGCAGAACCTGCATGTAAACAGCTTGCCACAACAGGCAGCACGTAATTTGCAGTTTCTTTTGTAGTGCTCACATCCAAAGATCGTCTTATCAGGATCACGATATGACGGTGAATTTGCAAGTAAATCTTCTCCGTTGGAAGTTTCACCCTCTGCTTCAGTAGACTTCTGCTGAGCAGCTATCCAGCGGCTAACATTCCAACAAAAACATCAGTTTAATACAAATATCACTAATATACATGCAATTGAACAGAACTGAATATGAAACGTACCTGGTCATTAGATTTTGAATAAGGTATGCCTTTCTTCTAGGGTCAAGACTAGAGTCACGAGAAACCTTTCTTATCTCAGCTTCAAGTTCACTTTGATTCATTCTGAATATATCTTTCCATCCAGGCTTGAAGGTTTGATCATTGTAGTTTACAATTTCATGCATCGGATTTCCTGAAAAGCTCAAAAAACAAACAGAAACATTATCCTAATAATAAATCTCACAGCTTCAGAAGCCTTAAAACAGGCAAAGAAAGAGCAGAAATTCCCAAGTTGAGTCCAACCTTGTAGGTGATCACTAGTTTCTGATGAGCACTGTTGAGAGGGAGGGGATCCTTCCCACCATTCGTTGAGCCACTCACTAAACATGGTGTTCTTGGTTGCATGTTTCCACGTGTCCATCATCATATTTTGCTCCTCCTGGGTAAGTGCAGAAGTGACCCAAGGCAACATAGATTGAAGCACCTCTGCTCCAGTTGTACCAATTATACGACCTACGATTTTATCTTGTTCCTCCACAGAAAAGTGTTGGTCAAAAAGAGGCCATAGTTCTAATTCTTCCCGCTTAACATGTTGATCAAGCGTAACTTTAATGGATTTACACATGCCCTGAAGCTTTGTTGAAAGTTCATCATACTTCCTCCAGTGACCATGGAGAGAAGAAGCATCAGACTTTCTTTCAGTTGAATCTCGTGCCACTTCCGATTTCAAATGCTTTTGCAGTTCAAGTAGCTGTGTAAGTTCAGATAGTGCAGATGATATGTCCTCAAAGAGTTTCTCTTCTTGCTTGTGGTCCAGTGTGTAAGAGTGGCTGACATTATGAAGAGTTTCTTTAGATTCCAATGCCGGAAAAACCATGTCATCTTCTGCATTGCTGTGAGCCCTATATAGTCCCCATAATAAGCGAAATCGACCACAAAACTGCCTGAGGAATGTTTCATCACAGTCCCTTAGCTTTCCAGATTCGCTGTCCAAATACTCCAAGTCTTTGCGGATTGCTTTGTGAAATTTAAAAATGTTGTCAATTGGCCGTGTTGCAGACCTGCCACCAGAAAAGCTTATTTCTGTTCCCCAATTGAAGAGACTGGAATGCAAGGAAGGGGCACTAGGACTTAGAGATGTGGACCTGAAAGATTTTGCAGCTGTAAGAGAGCTTACCACAAGATTGCCACCGTTAACACCTAATCCAGGGACGTAACAGGACTGAGAGCCGCAGGGCAATGTCTGGGTACTTCCCGTAGGCTCACAATGGTTATCCTTCACGCTTTGCATGATATTTGCACACTTCGACGGTCGCCCAACATCAACTTCATGAGCTAGTGAATCATTTTCCACAGGACATGGCAAAGAAGTATATTTTTGACATGGCTGATTGAGATCTTCCTGATTAGTATCAACCAAAGATCTCACTGGACAGCACCTAGTCACAGTTGAGCTCAAACACACACCCTTGGAAAAACCCTTGCATGCCCATCCAGAAAAAAGTGTGACCAATGCACTATCTTCATCAGGTGCTGCATCATGTACACACATGTCAGTTAACAGTTTAACACTACAGAAAAGAGAACTAAAAGCAGAAAGACCGTATTACAAATTTATGCTCTACATAACATACAGGAACAAACATTTCCTATATACCTGCCAAATGCAAGTTTTGAAGAAAAAATTTTGCTTCCACTTCACAAAAAGATCCCACAAGCCATGGCAAGACACACTCTATTAATCTCAATGGCATTACGCACAAACTCTGATAAAGAAGTTCTCGCTGCCTTTGGGGACTGAACAGGTTTCGAGCAAGGGGGAGAACCTAGAATCACAGTGTAGTGTTTATATAAGAAACATCTGAATGTGAACGCATAAACTGATAAAAGAGCTATATAAACTATAAAGTTTACATACTTGATAACCAACCATGGCTTTGAAAGTTATTTTCCATTATTTGATTTGCATCATATACTGTTCTAAGATTGAATAAAATGTCTCAAGAAATAATTTTAAATAAACACCTGAGCTTCCTCGTTATGGAAGTGTCTCTCTATGTTATCCATTATTTGATTTGCCTGTGAACAAAGTCTTGTATAAAAATCACCAGAAGATGATTTGGCACCATCCTTCTGTATGCTTTCAATCAAGCATCTAAGCTTCTCAAACTCTCTTTCCTCTTCAGCATGTTCCTGGGCAAAAGAGAGTTCTGCATCTACAGCAGGAAATATCACCTTGTCCTCAGCAATGCTGCATCCAGAATGATATCTAATTTTCATGCCCAGTGAATAATCAAATGCAATTTAAACTAAAGACCAACAATTTTGACAATAAAACCTATATTTGCAATTGATTCTTGTCTCTCTCCGTTAGTTTTTATATATAAAATAAACTGCCATATTTTTTTCTTCATATTTCATTTTAGTTCTCGTAGATATCTTACTTCATGATAATTACTCATATAAACATGCACTGGCACGATATGAGTGTTTTAATTTAACCGATAAATATATATTGCATTAATGTCAGTTCGGTTAATAGAGCACGCAAACAGCAAGCTTTCTGTCTTTACTCTTTAAACTGCAGGGTTAGTTTGTTGACTAGATAATTTGACTTGCAGTTTAGCCAGCAGAAGACTACTTCAATGTCCTCAACAGTCCATTAGCTAGAAAAGGCAGCTCAAGCCTCAAAGTGTAAAAGACAGATCACTCGGTTCATGCCATTATACGATTAACTGAGCTGCCACCACCAAACCAAATTTAATATAAGTAATAATAAATATTATCCCTTCTCTCTGTAGTTCACACAGGTCATAAAATGTTTTCAGTTCCCGGAGAAGATAGTAACTGCATCGTACCTGTGAAAGATGCATACTTCAGCAATGAAATGCAGCCTCTGGTTGAAAGCAGACAAGTCAGAAATATCTTCACTTAGCTGTATCCTCTCAGCAGCTTTAGCTATATCATTTAATTCCGTTTTTATGGCTTTATGCCAGTGCAGTATCCCATCAATTGGGTCTAGCAAATCCTTTCCAGGAATAGTAGACTCCATACGCTTTCTTTTGACACTATCAGATGATTCACATGGACAATATGCCTCACTGTCTCGGCTCCTGAAAGATTTGGCCTTGATACCTCCACGGCAGTGAGTTGAACAATCTCCAGGATTTCTATTTGTTGTTTGTTTGTTAGCCCCATCCATCCAAGTAAAGATAATCTCCATATGGAAAAATCAATGTCAGGAATGATGCAATGCAAATAACAGTCATGGTGAAACACAGTTGCATAATTGCATGCTTCTTACCTGATGAAGAAGAACCTCATTTGGAATAATATTTTTTAGGCAATGACGCATATCTTGCTGCTCGTCGATTGAGATAGAGGAAGAAAGCCAAGGGAGGAACTTTACCATCATATTAACTGGTATACTGCACAAGAATTGCCAGACCAGTGAAGCTTGCTCCTCAAATGAAAACTTTTCAATCAGCAAAGGGAAAACCTGAAAGGATTCATGATGTCACACAGATCAAATTACAAATTATACTATGTAATGTTCAAATTCAATCAACTAGCTACAAAAAAATGCTGCAAAATTTTCCAACCAAAATTAAATATATCTCAGTAGGGGTAGATAGGCAGATAGCATAACTGCTTAAATAGGCAACCATGATTCCGCCTCTACCAATATCTATGAAAGTAATCGAAAGTCACTATAAAAATCATACGTTGGAGGATCAAACCTGTATACCATGTATGGCATGTAACTATAAAAAGCACAATCTAGTTTCTACCTTACAAGTTTAGCTGTGAACTATGTAACTTGCACAGAAATATACAATGTCGTGAACAGAAAGAAACTAACCATAACCAATAGTCAACATTAACAAATCATTACTGTCACAAGATCATCATCCCTTCGTACATTGTCAGGATCCTTGTACACACTGTCCAAGAGTTCTTTTAACTCCTAAATTCTAGGTCTTGTCTCACTCCATACAGCATCTAGCCTTAATTAACGCCCTTTCTGACTGAAAAGTTAATCATAATAGTATAACACATTTTTTGGAGGAAAGCTGCTGCATTGCCTTTCTTTCATCCATTCTTTCATCACCAAACACTGGATAAGTAAACGGAATATGATAGACAAGGACAAGATATATAAACAAAGATATTTCACTACACTAATCAAGAAGCATATTACCTGTTCTTCCTCCTTGGACATGTGCTGACTAATGGATGTTTGAAGGGCCCCTGTACGAGATGCAAACTCCCGCCTGTAGCCTTCTTCATTTTGCATATTTGAGTTTAGCAACTCAAACAGTTGATCAAAAAGCACACTTTCCTCTTCATGTTCAAGAGAGTAAGTTCGAGCTACATTCTTTACACGATTATCAAGAGCAGGAAAGATGACCTACAATAGCATAATAAACATTAATTCATAATAAAAGTCTATCTTCAAACGGGAGACAAAATGCGATTGATGAAAGATAAACTTATTTTTTAATAGCTCAACATCCTTTTAACCAAACATCTAATATATATTCAGGATATGACTTTATATACTTAAACTCTTGTCCTTTCATAATTAAGGAATGAGCAACATCTTCGCAGATAACAACAAAATCACTACCAATAAAGTAGTTCTGTCTTTCCCAACTCATTCACAGTAATGTTAATACAAAAAGCCAAAAAGCTTATTCATCTTTAATTATACATATATTATATGGTTTTATGTTATTAATTGAGATAAACAGCCAAATTACTTATTATTGATATGGTTTTAAGTTTGTCTTTCATCAACATTGCTAGCTGGCATTAGAACGCCCTTATTGGTTCCCAGTATGTCACGTAACTCCGATATCTATGGCCACTGGCAAGATACACTGGAAGACATTGGAGTCTATATACTTCGATATCTCCTTTCCTCAAGTTAGCTTTACTTTTGTTGAACAATTCCTAATGTTACCACATGTATGAGGGTGTCAGAAAATCCAGCCATCAGGAGTCTTTCACTACGAACCACAATCAATTTTCACTTTATGATCATAAAAAACGTACAGCATCTTCCTTGAATATAGTAAAATCTTAGTCACCCTTTCATACACCTATCTCATTCTTAGCATTCACTTATATATATTCTGCAAATTAGAAAGGAAAAAAAAAAAAAAAAAAAAAAAAAAAAAACAGGTATCAATCAGATGTAAGGAGAAACTATCCACAAACGCACAACAGAAAACGTATGCATAGACAGGATTTAACCATGGAAGAACGCAGTATCTAGTATAGCCCGTCACTCTACAAGTGATATCATAATTCTACAATTCCCAACCACTGAACCGAATTAGAATAGTCCTCATATAAACCATATTGTGTTTCATAGAACAGCCGCACAATCCCTAAAGCATAATCCAGTAAGACAATTGAGAATTTTTAAATTTTAAACGCCAAACCTCATCCTCGGCAATGCAGTGGTGCTTGTAGATGAAGCGCAGAAAGTGATAACGCTCAAGCAACGGCTTAATATCACTCTCATGATTAGTAGCAAACTCAATTGCAGCTCGGTGCAATCCATCGAACTCGCTCCTTATGGCCTTATGGAAGAATAAAAATATCAGAATCGGCGATTTCGACACAACTGAGCTCTTGAGAGAGCCATTGAACGCCGCCTTCGGATCCACCGCACCATTCGCCACTACGGCCACTGCTCCGTCTCTGTGGCCCGGTCCCAGGCCCGTCAATGGCGTCGCCATAGCTTGAAATTAAACCGTACAAAATCCCTTTTCTATGCAAAAAAGACAAAGAAAAAAGGAAATCGTGGTTGGCATCCAAGTCAGATCGCATAATTCAAATCCCTAGAACAAATGTTGGATTCAAACTTGAAATGAAACGTTTCACGATTTTCTTCCTCCATTTGTTCTTCCTCCACTTCTCTTCTTGCTTCTTTGCGTTCTTGTTTCTCCCCCTTGAATTTTACTTTATCTAAAAATATTATTTAAAAAATAAGAAAATGAAAAAAGAAGGGGAAAATGGGCGAGGAGGAGGAAAGATGGGAGACAAATCAGACAATATAATGGTGGGCCACGTGGCAGGGGAGGAGGCGCGAAGACGGGAAGTGTGGGCGTGTGAGGCTTGGGGAAAATGCGATACGCGTGTGCTCGGCACGTGCGAGGGTGTAACGACCACGGAGCTTAGGTTGGGTTAGCCAGTGGCGTAATCGCAAATATCTGCCCAGTTGGCTCAGGGACCAGAAGGACTTGTGGAAACTGAGAATAAACAAATCTTGGACACTTTTTTTTCGGAAGGCAAATTGTCAAATCGAGATAAACTAGTTCTCGTATAAATATTTTTTCAATTGTAAAAAATATATCTATTTTAATATTTAGTCAATAAATATTAAAATAAAATATTGACGAGTCCAAATAAATATTTAGTCCAAGTAAAGTGACATAATTTTGACAAAAGAAATGTGATGCACAAAACATTTATGATGTTAATAATGTTTAGAAGACTAGTTAAAACTATATCTATATTAAAAAATGAAAACGCTCCCAACGAAACAAACCTCGAACCCTAAAATCAAACCAACGCCGCCGATCTACCTCCACTATGGATCATTCTCCAATCTGCCTCTCTAAACCCTAAATCACGAACAACCGCTTTTCATAAGCATCTGGATCTCGATCCAAACCCTTAATCTTAGCTGCCCGCCGCTCGCTTCCTTCACCACTGCTTTCAAGAACCATGGAGTGGAGAGGAGCAGATCCTCTTGGAATCGAGACCGACCTCATCAAGATCTTGCTACTAAATGGAATCTGAAGTCTAATCCGAGCTCCAAACCGTGGAATCTGTGGTCGCTAGGGATGGCAACGGGGCGGGTTCGGGGCGAGGAGTACTCTCCCCGTCCCCGTTTTTGGCCCCAGTCCCCGTCCCCGCCCCCGTCCCCGAACGGTGATCAAAATCTTCCCCCGTCCCCGTCCCCGACGTGGCCCCGCTCTCCGTCGGGGATCCCCGTCCCCGTTTCACTACACATAGATTTTTTAAATTTTGTCTAAATTTATATATTTTTACGATTTATGGTATAAATAATTTGAGATTTATGGTTTAACGTCTAAAGGGTACAAGGTTTAAGGACTAAACAATATAAAATTTAGGATTTAAGGTTAAGAAAATCACAAAAATATTATATACGGCGGGGATCCCCGCAGGTTTCCCCGTCGGGGACGGGGCGGGGAACGGGGTGGGGACCTCTATCCCCGCCCCGCTCCCCGTCCCCGCTCATTTTTTAAGTTTCCCCCCGCCCCCATCCCCGTTTATCCCCGTTTAAATTCCACGTCCCCGTCCCCGTAGCGGGGATTCCCCACGGGGAATGGGGAATCCCCGCCCCGTTGCCATCCCTAATGGTCGCTCCAATTTTTCTGGGCCTGTGTCATTGGACGGAGGTGGATCTCCGCCGGCCTCGGCGTTGAGCGCTTGGTTCAACAGAGCAGCGGAGCGTCTTCGAACTCGCAGGAATGGAGCAGCTGTCCCTTGGGGGTGAGTGCCTCCTCGCTTTGGAGCCTTCGTCTTCCCCTCGTCACTCGCAGCATGATCCTTCCTGACCCTACTCGAGGTAAGCTCTCTAGTTCTCTGGTTCTGGTGATCTGGTACCTTTCCTTTCTCAGATCCAGGTGCACTATTTCCCCTCTTCTTTTATCCTTTTGTTTACCTGAAATTTTAAGTCCTATTTGCTTCCCTATTCATGACAATAATCTGGCACAATTTGTTATTCATTCCCAGTTTGTTGTGAATTGCTGCAATGATATGTTCCTGCACTCCTCTCTTTCGATCAATGAAACTTTGAAAAATGTTTTTTCCTTGAACAATTTTGCTCCCACCGGAATGCTTTGGTTGAGCTATGATAAGTTGTGCCTAATCCCGAGAGTCTCTTGCTCCTCTAATGATGGTAAACAATTGATTCCTGGTCCAAATCTTTTAGATCCAAAGGAGGCAACCCCTCTTCCACTGAAAAACTCCAATCTGGGAACCAAACTCGAGACTCACAGTCTCCCTGCTCTTTACAACTCTTACGAGTTCTGTTTTTATGATATTTGTGGCGACTGTTGGCATCTTGTTGATAGGTTGCATCTTATAATTTGGTTTTTTGTGGCTGGTTACATCACTGCAGCTTACTACTATGTAATTCATAACAAGGTTAAGGTTAGGTTTATCTTGCTTTATCTTGGTTTATTGTCCTTTTATCCTTGTTTGCTCTTTGAATTACATACTATGATTCAAAAACCCAAGAAAATCTTGAACAATCAGGTGTGGAAATCTGGAGTTGACTCCCAAGTCAATAAACCAGTACATTGCGAAACTATGGAAATGAAACAAAAAATGACTACCTACTCCATGAAAAATCAGTACTGGAGATTGAGCTCTTTGGCCTTGTATGCTATTTTGTTGCTTTGGAACAAATTAGTGTTTAACACTGAAACAAATGAAACAAATTCTACTACCCTTGTATGTCACCAGATTTGGAGATGGTTTATACTGACTACTTGTTCCAGAAATACTACTCTTTGGAGTTCGAACTCTCTCGTGGAGGCCACACACAAGCCCTTGATGGAGCTTCATTCTGTAGACATTGAAGCTAGACACTTTCCCTATTTAGCCCCCCATAACAGCCTATACAAAACTATGGTTAAGAAGGATCAGCTGATATTTCAAGGGCAACACACTAGAACTGATGGTCTTTCCAAAATTACTTCAAATGATCAACTTGTCCAATTAGACAGCACTTTGAAAAACTACCCCCTGAACAAATGGCCCTGGAGGGCTACCCCTGTGAACAAATGCTACTTGAACAATGATGGGTACTTGTCTATTATGGGGTTCCAGTCGTGTTGGAACCTCTGTATCGATTTGTCCCAGAGTATAAACTGGACTTTATTTGTTGACATGAAGTCATGTTTTAATTGGATTTGTATCTACTTTTGTAGTATAAATCGTGACCCCCAAATGAGGAACAATCTTTTCTATTTGAACAAACTTACTCATGCCTTTAGGTATCAACCGATTATTTATATGACTCGAACTAGTCTACTCAATGTTCCTAGTTAGCCACCGTCTCCACCCCTTCACGTCTCCTTCACACCTCCATTGTTTGTTGCTTCGCATAGGCTGATTTTTTTGTGAAGCAATTTGGTTATGGTTGTTTTCCAGTCTACAAAAAATCAAATTCTCATTTAGATGAGATTTTTCGTGAAGCTATGGCTATTTCATGATTGTTGTGAAGCAAGTTCGTGTAGAAGTCAGATTCTCGTGATATTTGTGAAGTAATTAAGGGTTCACGAATTTTTCGCGTAGATGAGATTTTATGTATATAAGATTACACGATTTTAGTCTAAAGTAATTTAGAGTACACAGATTTTTTGTTTAGATGAGATTTTATGTAGATGAGATTACACGATGTTAGTGCAAAGTAATTATGGGTACACGATTTTAGATGAGATTTTTTCGTGTAGGTAAGATAGATTACACAAATTTTTGAGATTCTATGTAACATTAATTGAAACGAATTTTTTGAAATTTTTCGTGTAGATGAGATTTTATGTAGATAAGATTACATGGTTTTACTGTAAAGTAGATTTTAGTGTAAAGTAATTTAGGGTACATAATTTTTTCATGTAGATGAGAGTTTATGTAGATGAGATTACACGCTTTTAGTGTAAAATAATTAAGGGTACACGATTTTAGATGAGATTTTTTGTGTAGGTAAGATAGCTTACACGAATTTTTGGGATTTTATGTAACATTGATTGATGTAAACTAAATTAGTGTAAACAAAATTTATGTAAGTATATAAGTTTTTAGTGTAAAGTAACTAAGGGTATACGATTTTAGTGTAAAGAAGTAGATGATTTTTTTTCGTGTAGGTAAGATAGATTACACGATTTTTCAGGATTCTATGTAACATGTATTGATGTAAACTAAATTAGTGTAAACATATTTATGTAAGTAGATAAGTTTTAGTGTAAAAATAGATTTTAGTGTAAAGTAACTAAGGATACACGATCGTAGCGTAACTAAGTAGATGTAATTTTTTCGTGTAGTTAAGATATATAACGCGGTTTTTTGGTATTCTATGTAACATTGATTGATGTAAACTAAATTAGTGTGAACAAAATTTATGTAAGTAGATACGTTTTTAGTGTGGGTAGATTTTAGTGTAAAGTAACTAAGGGTACACGATTTTAGTGTAAATAAGTAGATGTGTTTTTTTTTTCTCGTGTAGGTAAGATAGATTACACGATTTTTTGGTATTCTATGTAACATTGATTGATGTAAACTAAATTAGTATAAACAAAATTTATGTAAGCAGATAAGTTTTTTTTGTAAAGTATATTTCAGTGTAAAGTAACTAAGGGTACACAATTTTAGTGTAAAGAAGTAGATGAGTTTTTTTCCGTGTAGGCTACTATATAATATTCGTGTATGCTATTATATAAGTTTTGTGTAAGCTGTGTAGGTTACTACATAATATTCGTGTATGCTATTAAATAAGTTTCGTGTAATCTACTAGTGAAGTTTGATTAGGCTTCTACATAATATTTGTGTATGCTATTATATAAGTTTCGTGTAAGCTACTATATAAGTTCGTGTAGGTTACTACATAATATTCGTGTATGATAATAGACAAGATTTGTGTAAGCTACTATATAAGTTCGTGTAGGCTTCTACATAATTTCATTTATTCTATTATATAAGTTTCGTTTAAGCAACTATATAAGTTCGTGTAGGCTTCTATATAATTTTGTGTAGGTTAACACATAATTTCATGTAGTCTAGTACAAAGTTTTGTGTAATACCACGAAATAGCCATAACAAATAATAGCATACAAAATATTCTACACGAAATATAAGATCTAATCTACACAAAATATTGCAAGTGAATCCACGAAATATAAGATCTATTCTACACGAAATATACCATAAATACGAAATATATATACATGAAATAGCCAGTTTTTACACTAAAATCTACACAAAAGGAGAGATCTACTAATCTCATAGTCGAAAACTAAAATATAAGCACATTATGTAAATCTTATATTTTACACTAAAATATAGGATTTATTCGTGAAGAACAACCATATCTACACACGAAATTAGCATATCTACACGAAGCGTGGGCCGTATGAACCAGAAGAAGATAGGGGCGGCGCGATGGGGTTAGCGATAGTGGGGCGACGCAATGGGGACGAGTGTGGTATTTGGACTCATATAGGGAAACTGAAGAAGAAGACTAAATCTACGTAATTGAGGATTTCTCTATTTTTTGTGAAACAGTAAAATATAAAGAGGGGTAATTTAGTCCAAGTATAGTAAAAATGGGTTACTAATTCCCTATTTTTATGATGGGATATATTTTGGACGTTGCTATTTCATGCCCGGGTGAAATTCCTATTTCACGCCCTGTTTCGTCCGTGATGTACGAAACAGGGCCACCCGTGATGAGCGGACTCCTTTCGTCCGTGATGGACGCAGGCCATCCGTCCATCACGGACGAAGTTACTGCATATACAAGCAGCAACTTCGTCTCCCCCGATCCATACCTCCCATTTCACCCCTCTCTCTCGCGATTTCGCTCTGCAAAAGCTCAAGCATTTCAATCCGTCACGTTTCAATCAAATCCGTCTGTCACGATCCGTGAGGTTAGTTAAATCTTTACTTGTTCTTGACTTAGTTTAATGATGTTGAAAGTATTGAATTTGTTAACAAAATTTAGATGAGTTAGGTTTAGGGATTACGTGTTTAGTGTTGGATTTAAACATGTTTGAATTGAATTAATGTCGATTTTGAATATGGATCTGCACTTACGGATTTTTTTAGGATTTTGGATCTACACAAAGAACAGATCCAGATCTGTTCTTTGACAGATCTGGATTTGAACATTTTGAATCGTCCGTGATGGACGAATCCTCATCATCCGTCATAGACGGATCCTTCTCATCCGTCACAGACAGAGCCTTCTCATCTGTCACGGACGGTTGCCTGCATATCTGGATGTTATTGATGTTGTTGTTGTTGATAAAGATGATGTTGTTGATGTTGTTGATGTTGTTGTTGTTGTTGATGTTGTTGTTGTTGTTGTTGTTGTTGTTGTTGTTGTTGTTGTTGTTGTTGTTGTTGTTCCCTCTAAAGACTTGTTTTTTCCTGTTACAGATGGAAAACCAAACAATATCTGCCCATCACAGAAGGTGGAACGCTGTCCGTGAGGGACAAGAACAGGATCGTATAGTATATCGAAGGAGGCAGCATAAGAAATCAAAAAAAGGCGACGAAGCAGGACTGAGTACGGTCCATGACCCGACTGTACCGGTATATGCAGACCCGCCACTCAACACCATGCCGTTTAACGATCCACCCATATACCAGACACCGTACATGGATGTGGTAAGTAAATATATATATGTTTACTTAATTAAACTATTACATTATTTAATATTGTTTCTAATAATTTGTTTTATAGGATCCGGCATGGTATGTACCTCCTGTAGCTGAACAACCTAGTGGTTGGCCCGTTTCTATGTTGTCGGGAGATATGAGTGGGCAAGGTATTTGGCCCTCAGGTGTTTGGCCCTCTTAGAAGCCTAGCTTCGAGGAACTGGCGGAGGAACCGGTGGAGGAACCGGTTGCTTCTAGACAGCCTAGGCAGGCTAGACAACGTAGAGGTCGTGGAGCGGATGCTATTGATCCGAAGCTGGTAGGACTTGTACTGGTAGGACTTGTACCGGGAGGTCTAGAGAGCCTAGATCTGCTGTTTAGCCTTACAGCCCACACAACATACTTCATTTATCAGGGCATGGTAAGTTATCAAAACTTGATGATGTTATTAAATCATTTCCGTATTTATTTTTGTATCTAACATTTATTTTTTTAGGAGCGAGAAACTCTCACGTTTCAGCATAGGCACGAGCAACTACGAAAATGGTGCCTCGACGACGAATCTGCATGGTGCGATATTGCCCGAAACAGCGGCATTACACATCTGCAAGAGCTGATCTATACTTTTGTAGATCAACCTTTGATTTCTGCTTTTGTGGAGAGATGGCAGCCAGAGACCAATTCATTTCATATTCCATTTGAAGAGATGACTATAACTCTCCTGGATGTCTACATGGTCTTGGGTCTCAATATTCATGGGGCTGGATTGGGACTTCCTCTCCAAGATCGTATCAAGGGCAAAAATGAATTGTTCAATTAACAAGTGCATAGGGCAATGAAGTTTTTTGACTTGACGCCCCAAATAGCAGAGCGAGGACTCACTGTAGATAACCTGAGGCATCATTGCTTGAGCACAAACATGGACGATGAGACTATCGCGTCGGGTTATCTGTTGTACCTGATGGGCTCGACCCTCTTTCCCAACAAGTCCTAACACTTGTTGCTTATGCCATATATGACGTACGTGAGTGACGTTCATGCCACTCGCGATCTTTCTTGGGGTTTGGGCACGTTGGCATTCATGTATCATTCATTGGGTGAGTGTTCACGCCATGAATGTCGTCAGATGTCGACCTACTACACATTGTTGATGGTAAGAATTGTGTTGCATATTGTTTTTATATTATTTAAATAAATTTATGTTTCAGGTTGATATGTTTGTTTATGTACAGGCGTGGATCTATCTGTACTTCCCTAGCTTCCGTCCTCCACATAATCCATTTTTCACCAACAATGTGCCATATACAAGGCGATGAGACCCTGTACAGACTCGTAGTAGACAAAGAAGAAACTACAGGGAGGAGCTAGATTTGATGCAGCCTTGGCAAGTAAGTATCATATGATGGGGTTTATGTCTCATATTAAAGTATTACAATTGTGTGAGGTACTTATGGCTATGTTGATTGCATCGAATTTTGTATAGGTTGACTGGCAGCCCTATGGATATATGGATTATAATATGACGGAGTTGGCTCCAGGCTTTTTTCATGGGGTTATCTCATTTTTTAGAATCACAGATCCATACATGCCTGATCGCATAGCGAGGCAGTTTGTCGTGAACAGAAGATTCCCCGGCCTGTCATACATCCCATCAAAGCACACAGACATCCCAGCATCAAGAGTTATGTAGCCCAATATGACCCTGCTTCAAACTAGTCTTGGGATGCAAGAAGTGAGCACTCCATCAGGATCGCACAAATGGGCCCTCCTGCATGCCAGGGATTTGAGTGCAGTGCCAGCTACATGGAATGGTACATACCTTGTACACACCCATGTGTCAGGCCTCAGGATGCAGGCATTAGAGACCCTGTCCAGGTGAAAATATGTGTTGGATGTTTGTTTTTAATTTACATATACAATTAAATCTTTACCTTAGTTAATTTTTACGTATTTCTATAGGTCATTGGACAAGCATTGCATCATCTAAATCCTTTCCATGATGCGGAGGAAGAGTAGTTCTACAACATGCGCGACATTGTGCGATACTGCATTCAAGACTTCAGACCCTTCGCACACGGCAATGATGAGGAGGACGACGAAGATTAAGATGCATAGGTTTTCATTTGGTACTTTGGTTGTATTTTAGGGAGAGTTTGGACGTCTTTGTTGGTAGTTTGTTGAGAGTTTGGACGTCTTTGTTTGTAGTTTGTTGATAATCAAACTAATTTGAATTTATGGAATGGTTTTATGATGATAATCAAACTAATTTGGACGTCTTTGCTTCTTTGATATCGCACATTTGGTACTTTGTTGGTAATTGTCGGTCGATGCATTACAATCTTGGATCACAATAGCATTAGCATTACAATCATGGATCACAATAATATTACAATGTGCGAGTACAATAGCATTTAAGTCGGCTTGCGATCTCGTCTCTTTCTTGTGGAAGAAGATTCGTATGCCATCAGCTGAGTAGTGAATGGATCATACAGACAAGCAGCAGAGGCATCCTTTGCATGCTCCCACATTGTAAATACGGGCGACAATGGTGACTCATCTGATAGGGCCATCTACAAAAGAATGGAGAACGTACTCACTTGCCTAGTTAATGGGTTCAAATAATCAATAAAAAATGATTAGTACCATACCGAAATAAAATAACTCTCCTTCTCAACATGGCAGATGCATATCGTCTTAAGCTTAGCACCCCTAGGATGATGTGGAACCACTTGCAAAGGCAAGAAAGTAGCGTTTACACCACCCACCACGACAACTGCACAATTGAATGCAGAAGCGACCAGACAACCCATATCTGGAAGCACCATCCAAGTCTTCTCTGGGGCCATCCCAGAGTCAAACCATGTAAGCTGTTCTACTACTTTTTCCAGCGTCGTCTCAAAGAGGCAAACCTTAGAATACATTGGCCAAATTTAATTCACCTTGTCAATCATGGCTTGTCGGACGATCCTCCATTGTTCCTGCCCGATGCCTATTTGATCTGCAACGGCTCTGTATCCACAGTTTCCATCAACAATACCAAAGTAACCGTTCAAGTGTTCGTGCATACACCACGGAACTATACCCTTATACGGCTCAAAGTCTTTAATGAAGGACTGTGGAGCATGATAAGGTGGTGGAAACATTTGACCCACTGGATTCTTGGGAGCTCTAACCTGAGATGGCCTCAAAGGAGTGGTAGGAGCTGTAGCTTGGTGAAGGTGTACTAGTGGGCTTTGGTGGCCTACCTCGTTGCTTCTTGGGAGGTGTCCCTTCCATATCTTTGTTTGTGTACTCCCATGAAGAAGGATGTCTTTTAGTGCTATCTTTGTTTGTGTAATATCCCGTATATTTGTACGAATAAATTTCGAATTTTCTTAAGCCCGTATTGCAAGTCGGATTAAATTCAGGGAAGTACGAACATTTGGTGTAATGTTTGGTCTCTGTAATATTTTTCTGAGCAATATAAAATACAGTTAACGTATTTTTGGGGTTAAGAGATCGTTCGTGTACAAATATATTTAACCCGGGGTTAAATAAAATTTACCACTTAAGGTAAATAATGACAAAAGAGGAGGAGTCGGCCTATGCCTTAGCCCACACCAGCAAACAACATCAGCAACTTGCAAGCAAGTTGGCACGGCTGGCAGCTAGCCTTGATGACTCATCGGGGCTACTTGGCCTAGCTTGGACACCTCTTGGGGTACTTGTCTTCAGGATGGTCTTCGTGGTTTGCCTATAAAAGGAGAGGAGAAGTCGTGGGAGAAGCCAGAAGATAGCTCCTCACCATCTTTTGCTGTCAAAAACCCAGAAATCAGCATCCTGAGCTGAACTTTTTAGCCCCGTTTGTGGACGATTCTGACATTCGTTCGATCAAGTAAAAGTTGAATCTTGGAGGTGGTATGTAGCTTAAGAGGGTGAGAAGATCAACCAAGCTCGATTCGAAGTAGAAGTCGATCGAAAATTGGTAAGAAAACCCTTGAAGCTCATTGATTTTCCCTCTGAAATTCATGACTTTTGCTGAACTTTGAACCCAAATTGCGTGGTCGTCCGGCCTTGTTTTGATCCGTTTTCAGGAGGTTCTTAGAGCTTGTTGGTAGTTTAAGAGGGTGGTAGACTCGAACCAAGAAGAATCGAAGCCTAAAGGGGTCGATTTGGTTCCCGTTCCAGACTCGGAAACCCTTTAATTCTAAGCGTGCGAAGCTTTCGTCGGATCTAAGGCAAGTGGCGGTTCGCTCTTGCTTATCATTCCATATTTCCATTAATTATCAATTGCTTAATTGTTAATTAATTTGGATTGATTATTGTTCATGTCTGGAAAAGGTTTTATAAACGGTTTTGGAAAATCATATAATAGGTTGTATATCTGTTAGAACGACGCTATTATCTGTGATCGCCTTCCGGGCATTATGTGGATTTATCCTGTACTGTGGTTGTGTTGTAACTGTAAGTTAGCATGAGTATTTGTAGGAACGCCTGGATCGTGAGAGTTCCATGCGCGTTCCTTTATAACTGTAAGGGCGATGAAGACCCAACGATTGTTGAAGTTTGAACTCAGTGAGGTTCATTCTTGTAAAAGGGCGAGCAAGACCCTGCGATAGTAGAAGTTTGGACTCTGTGAGGTTCATTCTTTCGATGTAGATTCAGAGGTTTGGACTCGGTGAGGTTCATTCCTTAGATATGGGTCCTGCGTGACAGGGACATATATTAAAAGCTTTTAATGCGTTAATCGTTTTGGAATTAAATAAGATAAGGTGCCCGAGAGCGCTTAATTAATACACCTTTGGCGAGTAGTGCAGCTAAGTAGATAGTGCAGCTAGGAAAGCTCGTCTTGACTTTTGATCAGAATACGTTCTCTTTCCAATCTGGATTCGCTGTAAGCGATGAGGTTGGTCGTGAACCAAAACATCTTAGTCAGTTTTTAAATCATCGTTATGTGGTTCTGTAAGATCCAGACTTGAATGTAGTACGTTCTCCTTCCGATCTGGATTCGCTGTAAGCGGTGAGGTTGGTTGTGAGCCGAAGTATCTCAGTCGGCTTTTAATCGTCGTTGTTTGATTCTGTAAACTTTCCAGATTTGTCATATTTCCTTAAGACTCAATCTCTTAGAGTCTCTTTCGGGTCGGTCTCTGTGCAGATTCAGTCTTCCAGAGTCGTCTCTTCTGCATATCTCTTGTTATATTCCAGTAGAAGTGTGAAGGTTGATTAGCGTACTCGGTTATTATTCGAGGGACGAAGAGTCTAACCTAATACAACTACTTCGAACATTCTGCTTTATGCCCTTGCTAGTCTATTCTTTAGACTAACCCACTGTATTTTTGTTATCTGCATCGTCATGGTTGGTGTCGTCCGCCCGTTTCGACACATCAGATGAGTCGAGGATCCATGAAGGCTAGATCGACTATGAACATGAACGGTATTTGAAAATGTTTTAATCAGGCTACGATCTTTGGGCGTTGACTACTGAGGTCAATACTCTTGTAAATTATTTTAAGTCTTCCGCTGTATTGTAATAACTCTGTATTTTGTCGCATTTTGAATTGTGTTAAAATTCCGCGACTTTGTTTTAAATGAAAAGTTATGGTAATTTTGTATCATAACTATTCTTTATGAATTGTGTTTCAATGGTAAAGCCTGGGGTGGCTTCGGTGTGGAAACCGAGGTCACTGGCGGTAATACCTTTCCAAATGGACTAAAGATTTGGGGGTGTTACAGTTTGGAGCTCCCATTGGTCGTCCTTTATGCCTCACAATAGTCGGCTCTTGTAGACTAGTCCACACGGGGCGAGCTATGTCGTACAGTCGCGAGACACATTTTTCTTGATCATATGCTGACATATTGGGGAACTGATCTGTATAAAATTGATCCATCAAAGATCTCGCGACTCTGCGCTTCACCTCAGCCCCACCTTCGTCTTGCACTTCTGACAAACTCAATCGTCTCCAAAACAGATGCAATGCTGAAAGCTTAATAAGGATTGAAATCGTCACATATTTAGCGATGTCATGCACACACGACAATCCATCTCTCACCCTCATTTGGCATGTGCAGGTAAGGTCATGAAATCCATTTCCCCCTTTTCTGTATTCCTCAGTCAAGCGGTCAAGTACAACCTTAGATACTTTGTACTTCAACAACTTGAAAACATCAGCTCCTATCACAAGCGTCATCATGTTCTGTGCACTCTCGTTGAAGGTCCCCTTGATTTCCTTTACTTGGTTACCCATCTTTGAATGATATTGACCGAATATTGTGTCTAGACTGCCATGTGGAGTAGTCAAGAAGTCTTTCAAACTAGAATGTGCTCCTTCAACCCTATATTTAGTACAAAAGAGTTTAAAGTTTTATCATACGAGATCTTTCTGTTATCTGCATAAACTGTTCGTCACGTATGGATGCACTTCATACGTGAAAGACTCCTTATGCAGATAACAGAAACAGAAAGCTATATAGATAACAGAAAGCCCTCAAAATAAAGCAAATGAGTGAATTAAGAATGCAGTACAGATTAGACAATGCACTAACCTGTTTGTCGTGGAAGTTCCAAGCGTGAACACAGTATTTGTCCAAGCTGACACGAGTCTTTCCCCATACGGGATCAGCCAGCTGTTTCTTACATATTGAGTCAGACGTGGCCAAGCCCTCCATTCCGACTCAATTCTGCGCAACTCCCTCTCGTACTCGGGTACAATTGTTTGCTTGAATAAATTGTAGTATGTATTTGCAAACCTTGTACCCAAGCTTTTATCCTTTATCGCCTTCTTAGCATGGTCCTCTATGTTCTTCTTCACATGGCACCTACAGAGGATAGACTTTGCACTTGGAAAGAGTCTATCTAACTCATTCATCAAGGCCTTTTCACGATTTGTCACTAGGCATGTCGATGTTACTTGACACTTTTTACACATTTCAAGAAGTTGTTGTGCGGCCCACACGTAGTTGTCTTCTTTCTCATGCTGTAGAAACGCCCCCGCCACATTGTAGTTCTTCCATGTAGACGTGACTCCTAATATTTCGAGAAAAGGCAAGTCATACCTGCATAAGTAGATGTGTCATGCATAATGAATAAACATATCAACAAGTAGATGTAGCATGTAGATGTGTTATACTAACCTATTAGTGCTGTATGTGGAGTCTAGCAAAAGGACGTACGGAAATGCCTTTAGGAGTTTCATGAAATCTGGACTGGCAAAGAAAATGTCGGCGATCTTATTCGTCATTGGATCCGACCTATACTCCATAAAGTAGTTGTTCTCCTTGTACTTATGGAAGAACTCTTGGACCACGGTTCTTCCTTCCATCCCACTATGTCGGACCTTGTACACTCCATTGTACACTTGCTTCATTTTAGTGCAGTTGTTCGGGTCCTGGTTAAGTGTTGTTGCAATCTTTGATGGTTTATTATGATTTTCTGTCATGACCTTACACAACTTCTTCTGCTCAGGTGTCATCCTGCCAACGAATGCATGCACGTACAAGTCATCACCAATGACATGGTTATGGGTTCCAACAACTACCTTGATTGTATATGAGTCCCTCGGTTATTCTTGACACAACAATATGAATAGACAATCACATTTTTGCTCCTTGTTCTTTGCCTTACTCTGTTTTCATCTTTAGGAATGTAAATTCCCGCTTTTTCACACAACATCCATGTCTTCCGAAGGCTTCCTCCACCAAGGTTTCTATCCCGACCAATAGTGATGCAGAAGTGATTATCAAAGCCAATCTATCTAGCCCAATTAATTACATCATCTCTGGAGCCGAATACTTCACCCGTGGTAAACTTCTCTGAATAATCTTCTGAAACAATCACTTCTTCAAGTGTAGAATAATCAAACCGCGGCTGTGTGTAATGACGGAAACCCAAACTGAGGTGGAGCCTGCCACCTTACGGACGGAATTCCACTACGAGCAAAACTATCTAATCCTGGCATATGAGGTTGTTGAGGTGCCATAGGTTCGCCAAACAACCCAAGTGAGAAGGGAGGTGGTGCCATGTCCCACGCACCATTCAAGAACAGATTGTTAATACCGCTGTTCACGATATTGTTCTCCTATTGAAGTAAAAAAAACAAGTTAGCATAGAAGCATGTAAGAATCCAGTTTATGTCAAACAAATCCATCCGTGACGAATAGGCACATTCCATCCGTCACGGATGGTAGCATCCCATCCGTCACGTATGAACCCTTTCCATACGTGACGGATGAAGGACATCCATTCGTGACGGATGGAACAAGTCCATCCGTCACAGACAATTTTCTTTCAAAAAATAGTCGTCGAACAAAGTTCTTGCACTTGCAATGATCTAGTCAAAATTCAATATAACAAGGCCAAACAATCAAACATGCAGTTTTGCACACAAAATCTCCAACTTTTTAGTACAACTTGATCAAAGATGAAGTTTTTATGAACATATAGTAACAACTATTGAAATTACTTTAAGAAAATATTTATTTTCCCAAAGAACAACTCAAACATATATATTCACAAGAAAGAACCATAAAATTCTTAACTTCTACTAACATGTAAAGTAAAAGCTTAAAAAACATATTTTATTGTAATGATAACCCCTTGAAACATTTTCTCCACCATTGAAGTTGGAAAAATCATCTTCATTTACCATGGAAAAGAACCAAAGTAATGGAAGAAGTGTTATGGGAGGGAAAGGAAAGAGTGATTGAGAGATTTAGGGTTTAATTTTGGCCGTAATATTGATGAGATATGACGGGGTAGTTAATGTTATTAGGTGGGGACAAGTAACATTCAATTTTCTGGTTGTTTACTTCGTCCATCACGAACCAATATCATCCATCCGTCACGGACCAACTGCAGCCATCCGTCACGTACGAATCACTTTGATCTGTCACGGACGGATGCAAATGGTTCGTCACGGACGAAACGAGGCGTGAAATAGCAATTTCATTCGTGCGTTAAATAGAAATCGTGTATATTTTTGGAACTCCCTATACTTAAGTCTTTTTCCCTCAACCTTTCTTTATAAATACACTTTCGGTTCATTTCTTTTTTACACTCCCATTCTTCCATATTTTTATTGGTTTCAATTTAAAACCTTTTTGGGTAGTGTTTACTAACGATATCCATGGAAATGATGATTTGTGTAATTCTATTATCTACAAGAGTGATTCTTATAAAAATTCTTCCGTTGTGTGAGTGATTTCATATAATTTTCATTTTTATAAATATTTATGTAAAACTACTTTTTTACGGGTAATTTTATTTAATTTGTCCCTCTTTTGAATTATATTATTTATTATTTTAGAAGAGAAACATAGTCGGGTAACAATTCAACATTTTTATAGATTGATAGATATATGACTAATTTCAAGTTTATAAATATATATCCAATTAACCAAGTTTTATGGATATATAACAATTCTTCCTTAATAAAATGAGATTTTTTTTGGCCTTCAATTGTTTTTAGTTTTATGACTTGTCCGAGTTGCTCGACCAATGTAGTCCCAGCAGAAAACTTCGTAATCTAGTTTTAAGGAGAGCCTCCTAACATCAGTTCCATACTTCCATTACATATGTCACCGGAAGGATACAAGCCATTTATCTTTGTTTTGCTCGTTTTTTATATAGGAACAAGAATAATGTTTTTTTTTTTGGTCGGAAGGAACAAGATTAATGTTAAGATCGATGGAGCTGGACACTTGCTTCTCATTTTGCTTTTGTGTATAATACAATTGGAGCATTAGACATTAGGAAGAAGATGAACAAATTAATTACTCAAACAGATAAAATGACAAGTAGCAACATAAATTGAAATAACTAAATAATAAAAAGAGACAATTTTTTTTATATAAGACTATAATAATATAAATAAAGTAAGAGACTTTAATAAAATAAACAAATAGTGAAAGAGTACGTTGGAAAATTCTAGTGACTAGTGTGAGTGAGAGTAGTAGATGAAATTAAAAGATATGGGTGTGGAGATAAGTGAAGAGGTGATTGGGTAATTATAGGCAGTGGCTATATGCACGCAATTTCGTGTTTAAACGGACGCGAATCTGTGCGCGTAGCTTAGCAGCATGGTTTCGTGCGCATAAGCTATGCGCACAGGGGTAAAATAGGCATTTTTGAAAAGTTTGGAGAAAACATGTGCGCGTACGTTACGCGCACAAAGTGATCTGTGACAAACCTGTGCGCGTACGTTACGCGTACAAAGTGATCCATGATATTTAAAAAAAATGCAAGGTTACCTGGTGCGCGTAGCTTATGCGCACCAAAAAAAATATGCACTTTTTTCCCATAATCATGTAGAGAATTTCAATACGAGTCTGTACATATAAAATTCGTCTAAAACGGACATCGTTTGCCCCTCCAAAAGCCCAAAAACGAAGCCTTCCTACCCATTTTTTTTTACAATTTGGTGCCCGGCATATAGCGCATTGTAGTGAATTTTTTTGGTATTTTTTGCATTTTTCTACTACAATTTTGTATAAAATTTTAATACGAGTCCATACATATAAAATTCATCCAAAACGGATATCGTTTTCCCCTCCAAAAAGCCAAAAATCGAGAATAAAAACCTTATATACTATAGTATTTTATTATATTTCATATATTTATACTTATATATTATAGTATTTCATTATATTTCATATAGTTACACTTATGTACTATTGTAATTCATTAAATTTCATATAGTTACACTTATGTACTATAGTATTTCATTAAATTTCGTATAGTTACACTTATATACTATAGTATTTCATTATATTTTATATAGTTATACTTATGTACTATTGTAATTCATTAAATTTCATATAGTTACACTTATGTACTATAGTATTTCATTAAATCTAGTATACTTATATACTATAGTATTTCATTATATTTCATATAGTTACACTTATATACTATAGTATTTCATTAAATTTCATATAGTTACACTTATATACTATAGTATTTCATTAAATCTATTATACTTAGACTTATATACTATAGTATTTCATTATATTTCATATAGTTATACTTATATACTATAGTATTTCATTAAATTTCATATAGTTACACTTATGTACTATAGTATTTCATTAAGTCTAGTATACTTAGACTTATATACTATAATATTTCATTATATTTCATATAGTTACACATATGTAATATTATATTTCATATAGTTACACTTATGTACTATAGTATTTCATTAAATATAGTATACTTAGACTTATATACTATAGTATATAAGTCTAAGTATACTAGATTTAATGAATTACAATAGTACATAAGTGTAACTATATGAATTATAATGAAATAATATAGTATATAAGTCTAAGTATACTAGACTTAATGAAATACTATAGTACATAAGTGTAACTATATGAAATTTAATGAATTACTATAGTACATAAGTGTAACTATATGAATTATAATGAAATACTATAGTATATAAGTGTAACTATATGAAATATAATGAAATACTATAGTATATAAGTCTAAGTCTACTAGATTTAATGAAATACTATAGTACATAAGTGTAACTATATGAAATTTAATGAAATACTATAGTATATAAGTGTAACTATATGAAATATAATGAAATACTATAGTATATAAGTCTAAGTATACTAGATTTAATGAAATACTAAAGTACATAAGTGTAACTATATGAAATTTAATGAAATACTATAGTATAGAAGTGTAACTATATGAAATATAATGAAATACTATAGTATATAAGTCTAAGTATACTAGATTTAATGAAATACTATAGTACATAAATATAACTATATGAAATTTAATGAAATACTATAGTATATAAGTATAACTATATAAAATATAATGAAATACTATAGTATATAAGTCTAAGTATACTAGATTTAATGAAATACTATAGTACATAAGTGTAACTATAAGAAATTTAATGAAATACTATAGTATATAAGTGTAACTATATGAAATATAATAAAATACTATAGTATATAAGTCTAAGTATACTAGATTTAATGAAATACTATAGTACATAAGTTTAACTATATGAAATTTAATGAAATACTATAGTATATAAGTGTAACTATATGAAATATAATGAAATACTATAGTATATAAGTCTAAGTATACTAGATTTAATGAAATACTATAGTACATAAGTGTAACTATATGAAATTTAATGAATTACATGACAAGCGATTGTCGTATACCATTAAATCAAAATAAACCTAGACAAACCTAAACAAGTAGTTAGGGCAAGTAAGGATCGAATCCACATGGAGGAAGGAATTAATCTATGTGTTGTACGCATGCAATAGTAACAAGAGGGGGGAGTTTTTGGTTGGTTTTCCAATCAAGGAAGTAAACAAAGCAAATAAGCAAAGAGTGTAATCAAATATGGGAAAAACACTTAGCCAAACAAGATCCACTTTTCCTATGGTAGATTGGTCCTAGGTTCTCTCTATTCTTTTCCTTTGTTTATTCTTGTCCCTATTCTTGTATAGTTACTAGTCCTACCAGTCCTAGCAACTCTTATTATTGAACGCACAAGAAACAATCAAGATTTAGAACAATAATAGCATTGGGCATATGATCAAACCAGGATACATATCAAATAATCACAACCCGCAATAATTCAACATGCAATCAATCTTCTTTCATAATAATCTAGTCCTACCAGTCCTAGATAATTATGGATGCTACTCTAGATAAGGGATCACCGACCGGTCAATTCCAAACCCTAGCAATAGATAATTACTAAACCTAACTAGGTGATCAGTCTAGTCAAATCAATAACAATCCATATGAATAGGTGCAAGAAGAAAGATATAAACCCAAAGGAAATAGAGAATAGAGAATTAACCTCGCAATCAAACCATAGAAAAAGCTTCACATGCCGGGCTAAGCAATGGGTGCTTAGCTACTCATAGTACTGAAAGACATAATTGTTGAAAAGGAAAAACTCTGAATACTCAACATACAATCATCCGGGGGTTCTGGGATTCCGAATGGAGGCTGTGAGAATTAGGTTAAATAAGTTAACCTAAAGCCCAAGATCACAAACCTCATCCCTAAAAAGGAAAAATACTAATATTCGGAATTAAATTAAATAACGAAAAAGGAAAAACAGAAAAAGAAAATAGAAGTTCGGAGCGTGTCGGGCTGACTCCCGCTGATGGCCTCGGTCGCGGCCTTTTGGCTGCGGTCGCGGTTTGCTCTCGAATTGCACAATTAAATTCCCGATATTGGCCGCGGGCGCTGCCTTCGGGCCGCGGTCGCGGCCCCTTCGCTATCGCCCATCTCCTTCGGAAATCTTGCCGCAGCCTTCGGCTCCCCGCGGTTTGGTCGCGGCTCTTCACTTCACCGCCTTCTCACGTGGTTTCTTCATGGATCTTGCTTGTCTCCTCAGGTGGTCAACTTCTCTTCTTCTGGATGTCTCCAATAAGCTCCTTCAGACCACCAAAACCACACTTATTTGCTCCAACTCCATAATCTCCAATTGTGCATGAAATCCCACCAAATGGCGCCTTAATCCTGGTAATAATCCCTAGAAATGCACTACAAAATAGTGCCGATCAAATCCCCCATGCTTAAACCTTGCTCGTCCTCGAGTAAGCTAAAGTAAACCTACTCCTCCAATCAAATCCCCAAGGCTTCAGGAAGCACAGAAAATTCAATCTCCAAGATTCACACCGGACAATAACCTCCAGGCACCAACACAAATAAACCCAGCACAACAGACTACAACATCAAATCAATAAATCTCAACACCCCATACATCCGAGCTAAAAGGGAAGCAGAGTATTTCCCCCAAGCTTATCCCAAACACCATAGAGTGGAAAAAAATCTAATCCTATCTCCCATCTATCTTCTTATTCCTCCAGAGTGACCTACCTGAAACCTCCTTATGACTCCTCTTCTTATGACGCCTCGCCAAGTAAAATAGGGATTCCTAGAAATCGCTCTTCTTCTTTTCACTCATTTTGCCAAGGCGTCCTTTCGGGTTTTCACCAAGCCACTCATTTCATTTTTCATAGATGGGCTCACAGTATACTCACATCACTCTTGACTTCTTATTACCCCAGCCTAATGCTGGTCCAAGCCACCTGCTTATTACCTAGGCCGCCCTTCCGGGTTTTCGACCTATCCCAGGATTTTAATTTTTAGCCTTTTTTTAAATTTTTGGCTCTTTTCTTTTTCTTTTTTCTTTTTCTCCTCAGCGACATAGAAATATAAACCCTCCCCCATGCTTAAACATTGCATTGTCCTCAATGTAATGAAAGACAAAAGAATAGAAGCATAGGGAAAAGAAGGAATAAGCTCACAAATGTCGTCGAGCTGGCTTGGACACTCCCGTTGTTGCTGGCGGTGTACTCCATATATGCCCAGGTCTCCAGTGTTGGGCGGGTGTCTTCATCAATTCCAGCGTCTTCATTACCGTGCAACCAATAGGGAACCACTTGGTGAGTAGTGGTAGAGCATGTATGGCGGGGTTGCACGGCCTTCAACGACCACAAAAATAGGCCCAAATTTGATCGTGGTGTGGGCCTCTGGTGGTGGTCCTCCTCAGTTTCCAATTGTAGGGCCATCATCGTTGCCAAATCAAGTGTAGGACATTGTATCCTCCGTGACAACATGATGCGCACCATCTCCATGGGGAACTCTGGACAGCTGGCCTTCGGTGGAACTTTTTTTTTGTTTTAAATTCCGTTTAAGGTTTTTTCGGAATTCTTTTTTTTTTTTGGCCCCCTGTTTAAGGTTTTTTCGGGGGGTTGACTAGTTCAGGGACAGGAGAGACTTACAATGGTGGTGATAACACCTTCGTCAATAGGCATAGGTCTCTTCCCTGCAGGTTAGTCGGAAACAAAAACAAAAACAAGGCAAAAACAAACAAAACTAATGCAAAAATAAAGAAAGAAAAGAAACGAAAATATTACATACCTCGGGTTGCCTCCCGGACAGCGCCTTAGTTATTGTCATGGCATGACATACCACTTCCTCGTCCTCAACTTGGTTCGCTCACCTCCAATGAGCGCTCGAGGTCCCCATCAGGAGGGTGTCTCTTCTGGTCATCTATGCTGAACCCGACCGTCTCCCCATCAAACTCCATTGTGAGCGAACCGCTACTCACATCAATCTTTGTACTGGCCGTGTTCATAAACGGCCTTCCCAGCATCACAGGTGAATCCTTGTCCTGCCCAGTGTCCATGACGAAGAAGTCTGCAGGGAACACTAAGTGGTCTACCTGTACCAGCACATCCTGCAGAATTCCCTTTGGATTGACAATTGAATTGTCCGCCAGCTGGATGACAATCCCCGTCTTCTCAAGTGGGCCCACGTCTAAGGACTCGTAGTGTGCGAGCGGCCGCACATTGATGGAGGCACCCAAGTCGAGTAATGCCCTGTCGAACAGGGTACCTCCAATCTTGCAGGGAATGGTGAACATCCCTGGATCATCTGCCTTCTTGGGTATCCGCTTTTGTAGTATAGCGGACACGTTCTCACTCACCACTACCTTCTTCTTCTCCTTCATTGAGCGCTTCCTCTTTTGTGTGCAGATATCCTTCAAAAATTTAGCATAACGAGGGATACTAGTCATAAGTTTAAGTAAAGGGACATTTACCTCGCAATTGCTCACCCAGTCGAACATATCCTTATCCCTGGCAGGCTTCCTGGTGTCCGTTAAAGCTTCGGGGAATGGCGCGGGAGGCTTCTCGGAGAAGAGGGGAGGAAAATCAGGTCATACGTAGTCGTCCACGTACACGGGGGCCTGGCCGCGGTCGCGGTTTGGGGGCCGCGGTCGCGGTTGCTTCAGAACTTCAGAAATCTTCTCAGCGAACAGGTCGCGGTCGCGGCTTGCTCTCGACCTCGGTGGGAAATAAATCAGCATTTTCATCAGCGAACAGGCCGCGGTCGCGGCCTTCGTGCCGCGGTCGCGGCTCCTTCTCTCCCTCGCCAAACTCGCCTTCGACCTTGTTTTCTTGATGGCTTTCCTCCTTGGTCACCTGGACCTCCTTTTCAACAGCCTTCCTGGCCTCTATCTCAGCACCACTTCTCAGCATTATGGCGCACACATTCTCCTTTGGGTTGACTACCGTTTGAGAGGGTAGTGTCCCTGACGCATGAGCCTCTAGCCTGCTCACCGCCATAGACAGTTGACCCATCTGCTTCTCTAGGTTTTGAATACTAGATTTATGTTCCTGGTGATTCTGGGCCACCGTATTTGCTAGCGCTTGGATATGTGCTCCCATATCTTTATTTGTTTGGACCATAGCATTGGACATTAATAGTATGCCTTGGTTGAGAGCTTTTATCTGGTCGTCGACGGATGTAGAGACACTGGAACTTGGGCCCTGGGGTCTTTGTTCATAAGGAGCTCTAAATTGTTGCTGACCCCCAGGTTGCTGATACTGCTGCGGACGCTGGAGAAACTGTGGGGGTCTTTGCTGATAGTCCTGGGTCTCCTACCCCTGATGAGTGTTCTGCTGGTTCCCGTATCTCAAATTTGGGTGATCTCTCCACCCAGGATTGTAGGTACTGGAGTACGGGTCATATTTTGGCCTTTGAGGGCCGTATCCGCCAATAGCGTTCACCTCAGCAGTTGGTTCTTGCAGGGTGGGACATGCATCAGTTGGATGTGTATTCTCATAGCATATCCCACATGATTTGACTTGCTGTAAGCCCCCTCTCATCATGCATCTTTTCATCATCTCCTTCATCTCAGCCACTTCAGCAAGAAGAGTAGAATTTGGCTGAGATTCTGCAGCTTTCACGGATTGGGCGCCCGCCCTTTTACTGAACTGTCGTGAGCCCTCAGATAGCTCAAAGAAGGTTTCAAAAGCTGCAGCAGGAGTCTTGTTGAGGATGTTCCCTCCACAAGCAGCCTTCACCATCCTTCTCTCTTCATCAAGAAGACCACCATACAAATAAAGTACGAGGTCCTGCTCAGAATAGCCGTGGAAGGGGCAGCTGGATATCATCTTCTTAAACCGCTCATAATACTCATAGAGCGATTCACCAGACTGTTGCTCGATGTTGCTGATAGCTCGCTTCAGGCTGTTCAGTTTTGTAGCCGGAAAGTACTTCTCTAGGAAGGCTTTCTTCATCTTGACCCATGTGTCAATGCTCCCTGGAGTGAGATAGTAGAACCAGTCATTGGCCGCATCATTTAGTGAAAAAGGAAAGGCCCTCAGCTTAATCTGGTCCTCAGTCACATTCTTCGGCTTCATACTGCTACACACCGAATGAAACTCAACAAGATGCTTATTGGGGTCTTCACCACTCATCCCATGGAAGTGAGGAAGTAAGTGGATTAACCCAGACTTCAATTCAAAATTTACGCCCTCAGCCAACTCAGGAAACCGCACAGCCAGCGGTTGCTGTTGCAGGTTGGGCGCAGTCAACTGCCTCAACGTCTGTTCTTCTTCAGCCATCTCGAACGCAGGATTATCAAAAACCAAAGCAGGATTTGCTCTGCGACCCTGGGAAAGAGTCCTCTCAATCTCTGAATCGATACCAAGTAGAGCGGAGTTAGTAGCACGGGTGTGGACCATAAGATAGATCCACACCAAATGAGCACACACACACACAAACACACAGAAAAATCAACACTTGCCTCCCCGACAACGGCGCCAATTTTTACAAGCGATTGTCATATACCACTAAATCAAAATAAACCTAGACAAACCTAAACAAGTAGTTAGGGCAAGTAAGGATCGAATCCACAGGGAGGAAGGAAGTAATCTATGTGTTGTACGCATGCAATAGTAACAAGAGGGGGGAGTTTTTGGTTGGTTTTGCAACCAAGGAAGTAAACAAAGCAAATAAGAAAAGAGTGTAATCAAATGTGGGAAAAACACTTAGCCAAGCAAGATCCACTTTTCCTATGGTAGATTGGTCCTAGGTTCTCTCTATTCATTTCCTTTGTTTATTCCTGTCCCTATTCTTGTATAGTTACTAGTCCTACCAGTCCTAGCAACTCTTATTATTGAACGCACAAGAAACAATCAAGATTTAGAACAATAATAGCATTGGGCATATGATCAAACCAGGATACATATCAAATAATCACAACCCGCAATAACTCAACATGCAATCAATCTTCTTTCATAATAATCTAGTCCTACCAGTCCTAGATAATTATGGATGCTACTCTAGATAAGGGATCACCGACCGGTCAATTCCAAACCCTAGCAATAGATAATTACTAAACCTAACTAGGTGATCAGTCTAGTCAAATCAATAACAATCCATATGAATAGGTGCAAGAACAAAGATATAAACCCAAAGGAAATAGAGAATAGAGAATTAACCTCGCAATCAAACCATAGAAAAAGCTTCACATGCTGGGCTAAGCAATGGGTGCTTAGCTACTCATAGTACTGAAAGACATAATTGTTGAAAGGGAAAAACTCTGAATACTCAACATACAATCATCCGGGGGTTCTGGGATTCCGAATGGAGGCTGTGAGAATTAGGTTAAATAAGTTAACCTAAAGCCCAAGATCACAAACCTCATCCCTAAAAAGGAAAAATACTAATATTCAGAATTAAATTAAATAACGAAAAAGGAAAAACAGAAAAAGAAAATAGAAGTTCGGAGCGTGTCGGACTGACTCCCGCTGATGGCTGCGGTCGCGGCCTTTTGGCCGCGGTCGCGGTTTGCTCTCGAATTGCACAATTAAATTCCCGATATTGGCCGCAGACGCGGCCTTCGGGCCGCGGTTGCGGCCTCTTCGCTATCGCCCATCTCCTTCGGAAATCTTGCCGCGGCCTTCGGCTCCCTGCGGTTTGGTTGCGGCTCTTCACTTCACCGCCTTCTCACGTGGTTTCTTCATGGATCTTGCTTGTCTCCTCAGGTGGTCAACTTCTCTTCTTCTGGATGTCTCCAATAAGCTCCTCCAGACCACCCAAACCACACTTCTTTGCTCCAACTCCATAATCTCCAATTGTGCATGAAATCCCACCAAATGGCGCCTTAATCCTGGTATTAATCCCTAGAAATACACTACAAAATAGTGCCGATCATTACAATAGTACATAAGTGTAACTATATGAAATATAATGAAATACTATAGTATATAAGTGTAACTATACGAAATTTAATGAAATACTATAGTACATAAGTGTAACTAAATGAAATTTAATGAATTACAATAATACATAAGTGTAACTATATGAAATATAATGAAATATTATAGTACATAAGTAAGTATACTAGACTTAATGAAATAATATAGTACATAAGTGTAACTATATGAAATTTAATGAAATACTATAGTATATAAGTGTAACTATATGAAATATAATGAAATACTATAGTATATAAGTCTAAGTACACTAGATTTAATGAAATATTATAATACATAAGTGTAACTATATGACATTTAATGAAATACTATAGTATATAAGTGTAATTATATGAAATATAATGAAATATTATAGTATATAAGTCTAAGTATACTAGATTTAATGAAATACTATAGTACATAAGTGTAACTATATGAAATTTTAATGAATTACAATATTACATAAGTGTAACTATATGAAATACTATAGTACATAAGTCTAAGTATACTAGAATTAATACTATAGTTACACATTATGGACTTATTACTTATATACTATAGTTATGTATTATGAACTTATTACTTATATACTATAGTTACACATTATGGTTAAGTATTATGAACTTATTACTTATATACTATAGTTATGTATTATAGTTAAGTATTACAAAATATATTAGTTATAAAGTATAGTTATGCATTATAATTAAGTATTACGTACTTATTACTTATATACTATAGTTAAACATTATGATTAAGTATTTATGAATTTATTGTAATAACCCTCATTTTTAATAAGGGTATTTGTGTTAGCATTCTAGATCATTGAATGCTAACTTTGAAAGACAAAATCAATCTTTTATGACCTTCTACAGTCTGCTTAAATGGGCCCAAAGGCTGGGCCAATATTTTCGAGGCCCATTGCTATAATCTAAGTCCCTACCTGGCTCTAATTACGGAAAATAGCACTGTTATACAAATATGTTTACACAACCAACATCCAAGATAAAACCCTACCTGGCTCCAATTAAGGGAGATAGCATAGCATTGTTAAAAAACGTGCAATCCAATTAAGGAGGAGACAATGAAGAGCTAGGAAAAAAAATTACAATTATGAGAATTACTGCCTCTGTAGGAAACGACTGGCCCTTTCACCTATACCAACATCAATGTCCTTACTCATCCGTGCGCCTTTAAATACTCTTGGTGATAACCATAAATTTCTTCAATTCCATTAGCCCTCATCTCATACACCGTGGCTTCTTCCACAGACTCCAAAAGCAAGGCCTCCTCTGTTGTTCATTGTGATGCATCGACATCGAGCACATCCAAGATGAAAGGAAAATGTATCAACAACATTACTCGACCGCCTTATTCCTAAAGCCATAGCCAAATTTATTTCACATCTTTAAACCCTCCAACTTCTGCAAAATGAAGTTCAAGTGTGAGTCATCCTCATCACTTCTACTATCATCATAATTATTTACCTTAATTTTATCTCACTAATGGGATTGACATACAAGCAGAAGAATTTGTAAAATGTGTGAAATTAACACAAAACAAAATAAATAAATAAATAAAACATAACTCATACTCGTTGTTCTTCTTTCTCCTCAGTTTCTCCCTTCTTTGTCTCCTTCGATTTTGCTCGGTTTCATCAAAAAATCCTTCACCGCTTCTCACTCCATCTCTCTTAGACGCAAAAAATGTCAAATTTGTCGAATCTTCGAATGGGCACAAAAAACCGGGAGGGGAGGATGAGGTGGTGACCGTGGCTAACAGCAGAGGAAAGCGCAACGCCTACGCTCTGCAGAATCCTAGCCGCACCTCCAACGGTGAATGAGGAGGAGAAAGGCGCCTTTCTATGGGTGGATCTAGCCGTAACCCTCCGGCGTCGGCAATCGCACAGTCATCAGCATTGGATGAGACATGAGAGGCCACCAGTGCCTCCAAAATCCCCGACGGGCTCCGGAGAAGACATTGCTTGCAGAAGATAAAAAGTTTGGATTTAGGGTTTCTCTTTGGTACAAGATGGTAGAGCTTAGTTGGGTTTTTCTCACCAACCTCATTCTTTTGATTGTGGATATGTCGTTTGCACAACACCCCAAGCGACATAAGACTATTATTTTTGCATTGCATCACCTCTTCCACCTTTTTTTAAACTATATACAAGTTACAAAACGTCGATTTACTAAAATTATATCTTCTATCTAGATGTTTAGTATCTTTTCCAAACAACATTAACAAAATTCTAACTTCTACGTACAAATCAACCAGGATTAAAAATTAAAATCTATTAAAAAATAAAGCCCATTAATACCATACCAAATGTAAAATAAGCAAAAGATTTTATTTCTTTTGTTCAACATTACCCAAAGATTCTGACATCTATTAAAAAAATATACACTAACTTATTCATTGAAAGGCAAATATAATTAAATATAACTGACTGTTTTATTTATAATCTGTGTACGTGGATAAATAAAATTACAAACAAATTATGATGTATAATATTAAATTATTCATAGAAAGTTACAAAATCAAACAATATCAATTTTAAACAAAATATCTTATATTAATCCACAACTTTACAATTTCATATCAAACAAATTACAATAATATACATTGACTCGTGCGAAGCACGGGGTCCGATTACTAGTTGTTAAGAATACTAATCATTTTTATGCCATTGGATATTATTTATGTGTCTCTTATTAATGTCAATATATTCTTCTTTACAAGAGCTTTAAAATTATATATAATTTAATTTATATTGTCGTGTTCCGCCGTTTCCATTTTTTTTCTTCTATTTTTTGGGTTTGTCGCTTCCTCGTGCCCTGCCGTTTCCGTATCCCGTGTCTGTGTCTCACAGATTTGGACTGGTTCGGTTCAGAGTTTGATCCAGTCCTATTTAATTCGCGGGTTCATTTTGAACGTGTCACATGCCCATTTCTCCCAAATCACCATTATTATAGAGAAAAGTTTACGAAGGTATACAATGTGTGTTAGCCTTTAAGAGAAACAATTGCACAAAATTAATCACCTTAAGATGTTTGTTTTTAAGTTGAATCAGATGT